>JBCNJP010000027.1:21744953-21793034 GCA_039602395.1 Deinandra increscens subsp. villosa | reverse complement strand
TACCAGATTTCATAACGATGCATTGCGCATTACAATCAACACATACATGTAAACAAAATTAGTTTTTTCGATAACGGTGCACAATGCAACAGTATTATAATGCAACGGTTTTTTCAATACTATACTCTAACTTTCAGCTTATACATAATCCTGATCACGTACTACTAATGTAGATATGAATTCATAATCATGATCGTGTACTACAAGTATTCAATGCACCAACTAACTATAAATAATAACGTACCATTAGATTGTTGGCTTTTGGTTCGTCCTCCTTGAAGTCGCTTGCGTCCCCTTTGTCGTCAATGAAAAACTCTCTTGCCTTGCCAATACCAAACCCCCCGTTCTCTATTTCATATGTTTCCCTGGCGGCCAGTTTCCTCTTTGTCCAAAATCTGATAGGGGGGTCAACTCGTTCTTCCGGAAACACGCACGTTGTTCCATCCACGTACGCCATCTACGTGTTTTATAAACATTTTGTAAGTTATTAACATGTACTTATTGTTGGTTATGGTAATATCAGTTTTAAACATAGTATCAAATGACATACCATTAGAAGCGTTAGGGGACCCATGAATCTCGAATTTTTCATCATCTCTGATCCACTCTTACTTGCATACCTTTAGCGACCTGACTATGAACTCGGACCAGTTAATGTTGTCCAGATCTGTATCGTCCGATATGTTCGCATTATAGTCGATCTTGAGATTGCCTTGCTTTTGTGTGTACGCCATGGTGCCGACCAATAGTGCTATGAAGTCTAGCTTGAAAAAATTATTGTTGGGTGTTATTCTTTCTTTCTTTATCATATCTGAAATTCAGTTGGTGATACATAAGTATTTGGGTAACGGTTCCTCCAATCTGTTGCCAACTTACCCCACTTCCTTTTCTTAGATTCAATCAACACTTCACCACTATTCGGCAATCCCATAATCTTTGTAACAGCCTCTTCATCTACATTTACCTTCACCTTTCCCAAATCTATCGTCATTGTTATTGGGTTGAACTTGTCGACCACAAAATACCCTATTTTTGTAGGGATTTCATTCACTTTAAACTTTAACAGATGTCCCAGCCTCATTTTTCTTACTATGTCCCGCTGTTTTTTTGTTAGGCTTTCGATCATCAGGCACATTGTTTAGGTGATAAACGTGTAGAGATAGATAGCCATTTTTTCCTGAAATTTATCTTTTTTGGTTTCTTTGGCGCCAAGCGCTTTCTCTTCTTTTGCTTCCTCTTTTCCTCCTCCGAGTTTGGTTCCAGGTCTGTTTAAAAAAATACAAGCATATTATATAATAATGAACAATGCATAAGTTTGTTTGATTGTAATAAATACAGGTATATTACATTAAAAGTGCATAGCGCGTCATCTTTCACATGTAAAAAATCCAATTATTTTACATAATATTGCATAGTGCACCGGTATGAGGTTAAGACAATACAAGTATATACTAGTTCATAGTGCATCATAATTCTGATATAAAACATTGATAGTGCATAGTGCATCATCATCCTGCTGTAAAAAATAATAATATTTCATAGTGCACCATAAGTATGATGTGAACAAATTTGCATAGTGCATCAGTATGGTAGTAAGAAAAAATACAAGTATATTTAATCCTAGTGCATCGTGCATATACAATATATAATTAAAAAATATTATCGTCATCCCTCGACGTGACGTTCGGTTCCTCTTCTTCGTCTTCGTCTTCCTTATCTTCATCTTCCTCATCTTCATCTCCGGATGCGTCTTCCTCGTCTTCATCTCCTGATCCATCTTCCTCATTTTCATTTCCAGATCCATCTTCCCCTCCCGACATGCCATCATCTATCTCATCGTCTTCCTCATCATCATCACTTCATTGTCACCTTCAACACCATCTTCGTTTGCTGTTTCATTTACCCTCCTCCTTTTCATCTCAAACCCTACATTGTTTAGTTTACACGTTAACATATTAATACACTGTTGCATCGATGCAATAGTAATTACTTGAATATTTATAACTGATGCGTCATCATCCGTATCAGTTTGTGTTCCATCTTCATCATTATCTCCGACCTCATTTTCATTGTTAATATCAGACTCACCATTCGCATCACCGTCCGACCTTTTTTGAATCCTAGTGACCCGAGCCGGTAACGACGTTTGTAAGTGTTTTGTATTATCCTTGGTCACATTCTGTTACCGGTTCTTAAAATAACCTTCAACCCGGTATTTCGTGTGGTAACATGCGCTTCACTGTCATTCATAGTTTTTTTATTGTTCAACTTTTCCTATATTTTTATTATTTGCTTTCGGATTCGCCATAGTCTCTTTTGAAAGTCGTGTGCTTTTGAAAATCACATATTGACAAATTATGCTAGAAGTCACATAACACATAATTTACACATAGATCACATACGCATGGTAAATGATAAACTTGAAAGACAACACTTTGAAATATGATACATGTTGCAACCCCAAAAATGAGAAAATGAGAAAAGGGGCAAGGATTACTCACTTGGATTAGGAGTTAAGTCCACAAAGCGAAAAGTGAAGGTGAAATGATTAGTACCGAAGATTCATCCTAAAAAAATAGAATGGGATGACATGAATATTGGAATATGGGATTCTATGCTCTTATGCATTTGGGGAATGGATTTTAATGTTATAAATTGAAGTTTGAAAACATGTTAACTTTTAAGAGTAACAATACCTTAAACGTTACTAGACATGCTTTGGCCTAATAGGTTATGACACTCTCATCGGGGCATCCCAAGTAAGCATCCAGGTCCGACTATGAGATTTATGCGAACACTTATCCTTTGACAGAGACCCCAACTATCGGTGTTTTCACCATTCCAGTTACTACATGTCATTCGCGTCTCAAGTACCATCACGAAATATGTTGTTAAACAGAGATCGATTTCTAAGTTATTTGAAATTCTTAAAAATGAGTTTATGTTCACAACCTGAATGACATATTAGAATGATTAAGAATTAGTTTTATGGTTGATTTGTGAAAAACAAGCCTTAAATCCAATTTGTTCATGCATAAAAATGTTGACTTTTGGATTAGAAGAATATAGATGAAATTGGACATGATAGTTTAGACTAGTTGGGCCTAACGAGCCTCTACAAGGCTACAACAAGCCTAAATCAGCCTAAGCAAGGCAACACGTCCTAATGACGTGCCTTTGCAAAGCTAGGCCGTCCAAAGACAAGCCTTAGCAATGCTAGGCATTCTAAGATAGAGCCTTAGCAAGGCTACCTAAACGAGCCTGGAGCACCTAACTACGAACCTAAACTAAACTAATTAAACTAATAAAGCAATAAATAAACGAATAACAAAAGGAAGCAAAGAAATGAAAACAAAGAAAGAAAAAGAAGAAGAATTACCTTCGAAGAAGCTTTTCAAACAAGACGAGCTTGAAAGACAGCACCTCTTCGCCGAGAGCATAAAAACTATTAAGCACGACACCCAAAGGGGTATTGTAGTTGTGGATCCGCCAAAAATTGGTTATTCCACTTGTTTATACTCAAACTAGGAGTTGCAAGCTATTAGGCATCAAGGGAGGGTATTTATAGATGAGAAATGGAGTAAAATTTTGCTTTTGGGGCGATGTGGGATGGTTTAGAAGAGGAGGTCGCGACAATGCAATCAACATCTAACACCAAACTTGTTTTCGTGACTCCCGCTTCGTTATAACTCGGTTTTACGCACGGTTTTCGCCTACGTTCACCATTTTTAGAGTACTATCATATGAAATAGAGTAATCCAACATTCATGGTGTTGAGAATTGGGCTTAAACCTTGGATCTTGATGTGGGCCGAGTTTCAAGGTTTTGAAACATACGGATGTTACATTATGCTTTGAGTAAACACATGCTTTTGAAATTTTTTTGAATTAACATATGTAAATATTAAATATTTATACCAAACAATTTAAGGAATCAAATTGATTACATATGTAAATGATATATAACATAATTCTTCGCCAAAATGTATTAAGATTTTTAAAGAAACAAATGTCATTTTCACCAAATGTATGGGGTTTTTAAAAGAAACATATGTAATTTAAAAAAAAAACACATACATATGAAAAAAACTACATTTGTAAATTAAAATTATTTACGTATGTAAACCATTTACATATGTAAATTTAAGTAATTTAGAATGTAAATTCAAGAAAAAAGTTAATCAGTTCATATACGTAAACATCACAACATGTTATATATGTAAATTCAAATAATCTACATATGTAAATTCAAGTAATTTACATATGTAAACTCAAGTAATTTACATATATTAATTCAAGTAATTTAGAATGTCAAATTTAAGTAATTTACATATGTAAATTCAAGAAAAAAGTTAATCACCTCTTTGAGTTGTGAAATCATTGAAAACTCATCCAATGGTTGGTAGTCTATCCACCTCACACCAGATTGTCTTTAGCAAAAGGGCATTTTAGTATTTTCCTCTTCTTTTCATGAATTATGATATTGGTCTTTCCAAGTTGTCATCTCATCATCTCTTTCCCCTAGATAATCCCCCATCTATTTCTTTCTTCATTTTTCATTTACTCTTATCTTTTAATTTTCTTCTTCATCTTCATATCAAGAACTTCCATTAATGCACCTCAAGAAAGCTCAGAAATTCCAAAAATGCAACCTCCGAATTTAATGTCCTCTCCTCAACATCAGTTTCCTCACATTTTGGAAGACCATTTGCATTTTTCGGAATCATCCAATCATTTTCATGTCAATAATGGACAATCTTATGAAGGTATATTGGGAGTTTTTTCTTAGTAACCTTTTTTCTTCTAAATGTTTCTTACATATCTATCCAAGAAAGTTCAAAATACATATGTAAACCTCTGTTCTTACTACCCTTTTTGCTTCAGAAGCCCCTGTAGTTACATATGTCCCCCCCCCCCCCAATAGTTTTATATGTACTTACATATGTTTTATTCAGAAGCTTCGGATGGAGATCCTAATATTCAAGACAATGTCAGCATCGAGGTTTTTTCATCTATTAATGTTGTCCTGATTGAACAAATGTTGTTGTAATGGTAACTTATGAGTTAATAAAATATATTTTTCATTTATTTTGTTATATTTGTCTAGATAATTTACACATGTATAACGTTATGAGCATAATATTTAATAGAAACAATATTTTTTTACATATGTTAAATCTTCATATATTATTAAATTTACATATGTAGATTACTTATGCTACCTATGACGAAAATCTGGGTATGTAAATTACTTGGATTTACATATGTAAATTACTTAAATTTACATTTTTAATTACTTGAATTTAAATATGTAAATTACTTGAATTTACATATGTAAATTACTTGAATTTACTTTTAGATTATTTGAATTTACATATGTAACATGCTGTGATGTTTACATATATGATCTGATTAACGTTTTTCTTAAATTTACATATGTAAATTACTTGAATTTACATTCTAAATTACTTAAATTTACATATGTAAATGGTTTACATACGTAAATAATTTTAATTTACAAATGTAGTTTTTTTTTCATATGTATGTATTTTTTAAATTACATATGTTTCTTTAAAAAACTCTATACATTTGGTGAAAGTTACATATGTTTCCTTAAAAAACTCCATACATTTTGGTGAAAAATTATGTTATATATCATTTACATATGTAATCAATTTGATTCCTTAAATTGTTGGATATAAATACTTACATATGTAATCTCAAATTTAGTCTTTATTAGATTAACTTATGTATTCATATTCTAATATTAAAATACATATGTAAATCAGTTTTTCTTTACATATGTATGGAAAATCTTAATTTAAATATACCATCAATTTTTTATCTAATTACATATGTTTTTTGTTTTCATCTCCCAATAATTCTTTTTAAGTTACACTTTAATCATTACATATGTAAATGCTTTACATATGTAAATAATTTTAATTTACAAATGTAATTTTTTTATATGTATATATTTTTTAAATTACATATGTTTCTTTAAAAATCTGCATACATTTAGTGAAAATTACATATGTTTCTTTAAGAATCTCCGTACATTTGGTGAAGAATTATGTTATATATCATTTACATATGTAATCAATTTGATTCCATAAATTGTTGGATATAAATATTTACATATGTTATTCAAAAAAATGAAAACCTCTCCGAGTTGGAAAAACCGTGAAAACTAAGCTAAAAAATTCGTTTTTTGTTCCGATTTTTTTTATGGTGACTTTCTAACTTAAAAAATCACCCTTTATGAAAAAAATAAAAAAAAACGCCGAGTAAATTTTAAAAAAGAATATTTAAGAACCGATTTTTTTTGCAAAAAGAAGTTAACCGGCCAAAAAAGACGTTCAAAATTTGTTATTTTTTTATAGATGTACTTTTTTTTATAGATTCTACATTCATTTCGATGGTTTTGGTGAAAAAAAAGCGCCTAGAGATTTTTTAAAAAAAATATTTTACAGATTTTGTTACATATGTAACAAGACATTTACATATGTAACAGGTAAATGTTACATATGAACATGACGTAACGTCAGATTTCGGAAATTAAAAAAAAAAACTAGTAGGCGTTTTTTTGATTTTTTTCACCATAGGGCTTGTATTAACACATATAATCACTACAAAAAAAATTGAAGAAAAAAAATCGTTTTGTGGTAGTTTCCACAGTTTTTCCAACTCAAAAAGGTTTTCATTATATCCATCCACTATATATATATATATATATATATATATATATATATATATATATATATATACTTAGGTTCAAATGAGATTTGCATGATTAAAAGGCATTCTTGCGTTTTAAGTTCGTTGTTAATTTATGTATATATTTTTTTTGCGTGAATATGTTTGTATTATTGATTATCATGTAGCAGTAACTTTAGTATATGTAACTTTTCGTTGCGTGATCAAATATACCTTTTTTTATGTAATATAACTTGCGTAATTATCTTTTTGTTTCTGCGTAATTATGGATGTTTTAATTTTTAATGTTTACTCAGTTAGCTTAATTGATATTTTTTTGTTCTTGGTGTTTTAATAGCGTAAATGAGGAATAGTTAAAAATTTGCTTGAACTAAAAATATTTTTAAGAAAGATGAAGATTACAAGATATGAGATGCTACTCCTATGCTGATAAAAAGAACATTTTTAAATGGACAGAGACAGGGCCTTGATTAGATTTGCAATTGCTTGCATCTGTTGGAGATTGAATTTGTCCTTGTCTATCATGAAAAAATGACAAGTTCACGAACAACACTCTTGGGCAAAGACAAAAGTTTCTTCCTCACCTCATCTCTTTCTTGCATGATTTCTTTAAGACTTTTGAAATTTTGTTTCAAAACATCTATGAGCAACATTTCTTGTATTTTTTAGAAAAGAAAACTTGCGTGGTTAAATGACATTCTTGCGTTTTTTTAATTGGTTGTTAATTTATGTATATATTTTTTTTTTGCGTGAATATGTTTGTGTTGTGGATTATCATGTAGCAGTAACTTTAGTTGATGTAACTTTTCGCTGTGTGATTGAATATATGATGTGCGGCAAATACATCTAATTTTCCTTTGCATTTTGTATAATATTTGAGTCAGTTTTGAGTCATTTTAAATGCTTTTAGTTAAATTATAGTATTTGTGTCTTAATTCGTTTGTTGAGTCGTTTTTGTATATTTTGGTGTGAGTTTAGTAATTAACTGAGTCTTGTGTTTGATTAGGTTATGTGTGATTCAAATGTTCTCAAAACGGTTTATTATGATTGTTGTTAGTCTGACATAATTACCCAAGGAGATAGTATGACATTACATCAAAGTTCGAAGGGACAGAATTCAGAGAAAATAGAGTCTGGAATCATTGGAGACAGCGGGGGATCTACCATTCGACTTCAACATCTTAATTGGTTCCTTGTTTCTTTTTTATTTTTCTTGTTAAACTCTAGACTTCATCATGTTTGTTTTTCAAGATTCAGTTTTTATTGTGTTTTTTTTGCACTAGACATGATTGTTGGCTAGGCGTTTAGTGCCGCCTAGACCACTAAGATGATTAATTAATGTTTACACTTTATTTCGGTTTATGACAATTTCATGTTGGTTATGATTGCTCTTTAAATTCCTCTAGTTATTTGTAATTGATGCTTGTGTGTACTGATTTTAGGATTTTAGTTACTGATTTGTTTGTGCCTAGCTTGTGAATGTCTTTCAGTTTGAGGTAGGTAGTTCAATTGCATGCTTGATTGGTTGTTAACAGAATGTGGTTTGCTAAACTAGTAGATCATAGAATTAATTGGCAAATGATATCTTGAAATCAGTATTCTGCCTATTTATATACTCAAACGGTAATAGATTGTCGGGTAATCGGGTTGGTTAAATAAATAGGATGACATTGTCTCAAAAGGAAATGCCCTAGGGGTTTATCTAATTTGTTATTCGTGTTAGTTGCAATAATTAGAGGTAGTTCCGCTTAACTAAGGGTGCCCTAGAGTATGTCGAAATTGGTTAGGTTAATTGAGTTGGGAAGAACTTAAAAGGTGAACCAACTGGTCGAACGTTAGAGTAAGCAGTTAGGAAGGACTCAAAAGGTGAACTAACCAAGCGGTAAGCGTATTCCACCCGTTAGATATTCTATCAGTAATGTCCGGAGAGCGATTCGGGGGCTCATAGAGTTTCTATAGGGTGTTTGTCAAGATCTCGGTTCCATCAGAGTCGTCATAGCCGGGTGAAGTAGTTAATGTTAATTAGGATTCTAGGTCTAGGTGGTACCTTTCTCATTCTAGTTTCCTCCTAAGTTCTCTAGTTGTCGGTTGTTAGTTATATACCCAATTTAGTTAATTTAATTCTCTATTCATTTTTTAAATCAATCCACTCAAATCTTCTATTCATTTCCCTAGGTTAGAGTCTTGTCTCATTAGTTTCCTTAGGGATCGTATCCGGTTTTCTGTAGCTATACTGTCACCGATAGGTACACTTACCTTAGGTTCGGTCTAGTTTTAGGAGTTTTGGTAAAATTAGGTGTCTCTAGGTCTAGGTTTAGGTCTAGGATATTTATATTTTTTAATTTTTTAGGTGTAGTTCCGAACACAACAATATATCTTTGTGTTTTTATGTAATATAACTTGCGTAATTATCTTTTTGTTCCTGCGTAATTATGGAAGTTTTGATGTTTTAATGTTTACTCAGTTAGCTTAATTGATATATTTTATGTTCTTCATTTTTTAATAGCGTAAATGAGGAATAGTTAAAAATTTGCATGAAACTGAAAATATTTTATTAAGAAAGAAGAAGATTACAAGATATGAGATGCTACTCCTCTACTGATAAAAAAGACATTTTTAAATGGACAGAGACATTGAGGGCCTTGAGTAGATTTGCAATTGCTTGCATCTATTGGAGATCGAATTTATCCTTGTCTATCATGAAAAAATGACAAGTTCACGAAAAACACTCTTGAGCAAAGACAACAGTTTCTTCGTCACCTCATCCCTTTCTTGCATGATTTCTTCAAGACTTTTGAAATTTTGTTTCAAAACATCTATGAGCAACATTTCTTTGTTGAATTCCAGCATGATCTTCCGGGTTAACTTTTGCTTGAGTGATATATATATATATATATATATATGTGTGTGTGTGTGTGTGTGTGTGTGTGTTTGTGGGTGTTCATGATGATGACGCCATTTTGAAAACTAGTGATTATTTTTACTCGTTGACGTGATTTGATGACAGTTGAAGAAGCTATGTAGCGTGATTGTAAAATGCAATCAAGTGTCTATACTTATGGGGATGATGAGTATTCAATGTATTAAAGGCAACCACCCACTTTTAATTGATTGCATGGTTAATGTTGGATGATTGGGAGGGTGAAATTTATTAAGTTTTGTTGTGTGTATTTAATTTTTAATATGTTCAAATCCTGTAAAACGTAAATTCGTGTATATGTACACGTGATCAGGTGTATTTCTAGGTGTTTTTGTGCATGAATATTTTTTTATATTTTTTTCCCTTTTATTGATTTTCCCTCCACTTTGCGTTATATATATTTTATAGTTGGTGCATTTTAGACGCAAACGCTACCTTCCAAATTCGTTTTTTAATAACTATCACCGTTAAAACTTTTAAAAAAAAATGGCCTCTTCTTCATTAAACTACAAGACAAGGGGTTCTTCAGAAGTTATCAAGGTGCTTGAGGAGCTGAAGACAAGAGAAATAAAGGAGGACCGCATCATACAAAACTCCTTTGGCATGATGATAGGGCTCACCACAAACAAAATTTAGAGCCACATTGGGATGCTGAAGGAACTTCTTCACCATCCCCCCCCCCCCCCCTCCTGCCATGCAAAGTGCATTACTAATCAGCTTCAGGTGAAGGAGGAGATCCATTCCCTTCTTTATGGTGTTATGGGTAACACCATTAAGAAGATGAAGGAGATAACACCATTAAGAAGATGAAGGAGAAGAAGGTGGTTGTGGAGGAGATTAAGAAGTTCTAGGCACCCTTTGTTAGGGCTTTGATGTTTTTTGTGAGGGTTTTACTTTTTTTTTTGTGAAGTTTTTTTATCCCACTCCACCGGTCATTTAACAGATCTTTCTTTTTATGGTTTATGTTGATGTCATTTTGTTTGATGATATGAACAAGATAGTTGAATAAGATACTTAGGGAGGAACCATTATGTTTTGGATAGTTGCATGATTTCATAAACAAAGTGTAATTTTGAATGGGTGGCGTTATTCTAGTGTAGTATTTCAAGATAGGTGAATAAGATATTTAGAAAGGAGCCATTAAGTTTTTTATAGTTGTGTAATTAAAAAAACAATGTGTAATTTTAAATGTCTAGTATTATTTTAGTGTAGTATTTTCAAGATACGTGAAAAATATATTTAAGAAGAAATCATTAACTTTTGGATAGTTAGGTGATTTAGAAAAAAAAAGTTTAAAAACAATGCGTAATTTTGAATATGTTGCGTTATTTTAGTTTAGGATTTGCGTGTTTTGATATAGAGTTGGGTTTATAAGGTGTTGTGCGTCATTTAAGTGATCTTAAATAAGTTGGTATAATAACACATGCACTTTTTTATTTAATGTTGCGTGATATAAAATTACGCATTAGCTGTTCTTTTATGTTGCCTGATATACAATTACGTATTAATTGTTATTTTGGATTGCGTTATTTTATATTAAGGCGCTAATTTTAATTTTTTAAGGAAAATGACAATAGCCTTTTAGGTAAGAAAAAGAGGATAAAATTATTTTCCAGCACGTGTAGCAGCCGTATCCGTTATGCCTATTCAATGATGGGTAATCAATGGTTGTTAGGGCTTTATATCCTTTGCATGATTTATACTTTGTACCGTAACTTTACCCTATATATGTTCACTTTTTTTGAATATTTGATATAATATTTACTTTATATTAGCAAATCACCTTATAAAAGTTATCGCGAGAAAAGAATGGTTGGGTTATATAGAAAACCAATATTTTGTAAAAAATAAAAAAAAACCAAGAAAAAAAGTTATTTTTTCTAAACTTTTTTAATAAGTTTCTTTCATGATTTTAAGAATACTGGAAAAAGAAAAAAGTTTAAAAATATTTTTGAGTTTTTTATAAAAATACTTTAGCTTGAAATTAACAACGCATTATGCAACAATAATATAAAACTGGTTTATGAAGGTCTATTATTTGTCTTTTATATTATTCGCATAAACCACACCCATATTTAAGTTAACTTTTTTTTAACTAGTTTTAATTATAATGCATTATTCAATACTATTAGTACTATTGCATGATGCACTAATAAAAAATCACTAAACTTTTTATTTTTTTTTTCATTTTTTTCCCATAAATAAAGCTAATAAAATTATAGACTTTTTGAGAAAATTCTTTTTAAAAATTATTAATATATGAAAAAGTTATAGAAATTTTTTTTTTAGTTTTTTGAATAATTATTGTTTTCTGTTGATCTTTTTCTGAGAAAAGAATTCATAATATAATCGTCAAAAAATATAAAAATGATCGCAAGATACATGTGATATTATTTAATTCATGTTAGGAAACCACCTTATATCTTGGAGGAGTCTTTAAGTAATAATTGATGACAACATCAATCATGATGGTGGAATACGTGGCATTACATTATTCTACTTGCAAAGCAATGCTACTAAAATTTATTCCATTTCAAAGTCATTAAAGCTTTATTTCAACATAAAAGTATCTTTTGTGCAAGAAATAATCGGTGTCGAAACTATCAACATCGAGTATAATAATACACCTAAAATGTTAGCGGACCTTCACTTTTAAATAACTTATCATTAATATGTGGGTCTTCGACAAAGTTACTTGCTTTAAAGCTTATATTTTTTTTGAACGGAAATAATTTTTTGAAACGGTGCTTTAAAGCTTATTGTTGTGTCAAAGCATTTATATTGTATTTTTTCTTCGTCCCTATAATTTATATTTTTATTATTACTTGTTTTTTCTTTTTCATTACACTGTGCGCCTTTTTGACAACGACATCACCACCACGCTGCGCGATATGATATTCCTACATACCACCGTAGTTTTCTCCTCACGATTTTCCTCCTTTACCCTGTTTTTTCTTCAGTTTCGCGGCCTTCCTCCATCGTGCGGCGTTCACCCTTGGCCCACCCCCTACGCGGCCTTCCTCCCTTGCGGCGGAACCATTGCAAATACCCTTGTAACGCACTTGATCGGTACCACGAATATATGTGAATATGACTACACTCTTAATTTAGTGATAAATATAGGGAGTTGTTACATACATGGCCATACTTGATACTCACGAACTTTTATACGGTTGTATTATACAATATGAAATATATGTAAATATACGGGTCGTGATGTATAATATGATCCATATGAAAAAATGAGTCGTGTTGTACCATATGGCCTGTATCTGTAAACAAATTGTCTTTTTTATATCTTCAAATTTTTTATCCGTATTAGTTTGACGTCACGCGTTATTTCTTCTAATATTTTCTATAAATATATAAATGTTAATTAATTCCTTGTTCAATTTTATTTATTTGACGCGTTCTTGTTCCACCAAGTAAATTAAGATGTCGTAGTGTCGTCGAATTGGGTTCTATACTATATAACTATTTATATAAAAAGTTTGAACCTCAATACATCACGTCAAATAATTGGCATTGATATTAAGTAACAATACATCGTGCCAAATAATTTTCAAAAATAAAAAAAAAAATTAAATACGGGTCACATGATATAATACAACCCATATCATTGCATATGGAGTGTATCAGCGGCGGAACTACAGGAGGGTCAGGGGGGTCACTTGACCCTCCGGCCGGTGACATTTCTGTTAGTACTGCTCTCTCTCGTTTGATGGATTTTCTTAGGTTTTTGCTTTAGAGTATCATCAAAGGAGCAGTAGAAATGAAGAGATGAGAGTTGAGAGGAAGAAAAAAGAGAGCAAATTGAACAAATAGTACTGGATTTTTTTTCGGCATCAGCACAAAGAAGACAATGGTCTAGAGACGAGGGTGAAGACATGAACAAATAGTATTGTTTATTGGACTTTATATTACTTTTTCAAATAGAACACTGAATACCTATACCTAGTTGTCTAGACACATATCACATCTATCTGTTAAACTTTAAAATGAAATATAAAAATATTTTTAAGTTAACTTTTTTCTTTTTTTTTAACGGCATTTGAAACTAATTCCCAAATCTCCAATATCCAAGTGAGCCTTCCTGAGACGGGATTGCAACCGTTCATACTAATTTTGACACTCCAGGCTTGGCTCACCCAGGAACACCATCAAGGAGGAAACTCACCACTTGAGAAAAACCCCCTTGAGTCAGGTTTGAACTTGAGACCTCAAGTTCCCCAAACTCTAACCTTCATCCCCATATTATTGGGACAAATGCCCTTGGTAACTTTTTTCTCTTAAAAAGAATGTTTTAATTACTTTCATTTTGTTTTTCGGTAATTTTAATTTGTGTTCATATATTTTAAGCGTGGAGACGTTTAAGAAAGTTTGTTTTTCAGTAATTTTACTTTATGTGTTCATATATTTTAAGTGTGGTGACTTTTAATTTTATGTTTCAATATAGAAGGGTTGGGTTTTATATAAAATCAATATTTTGTAAATAATTATATTTTTTTAATACTTTTTTATATGTTTCTTTTATGATTTTAAGAATACTGGAGAAAGAAAAAAAACTTTAAAAAACATTTTCAAGTTTTTTTAAAAATGGGTCGCTGAAAACGGGTCCAGAAAACGGGTCGAACGAACCAATCAGATGGGTCGCTGGAGCTGCTGTACTGGTTAAACCAAAGTATATTACTGCTAAAAACAACATCCACACACTACTACAAAAAACAGAGGTTCTATCAGAACCTGAGAAATGCTTACTCCAAAGATGTAATAAAACCTGTACAATAACGAATCTGACAGTTAAATCAATGATACAATGAAACAGTTATTTGTAGTTTGTATGTACACATCAGTTTTGGAGTAATGACATAATTAAGTTCAATCAGAAAATAAAGCCTTCCCGACTGAATATTTCATGAAGCCTTGTTATTTCCTTTAGGATACCGGACGAAACGTGCATAAACTATGATGAGATTAGAAGGTACTAACACAAAACATCCTTGGCTTTGCTTTTTCTTTTCCTTTGGTGGTTGCTGCCTGCTGGGGTTTGATAACCACCCTAATTTCAGCATCAAAAACTGCTTTTACATTCTGTCATCAAGAAAAGATAAATCAAAATGTGAATCAATATATGGGTCATAGGGCACGTTCCCTTTTTAGCTAGATATTATTATTTGACCCATTTGAGATAAGACACAACCCATACAGAATTAATTATAAGTAAATTGGTAAGATGTCATTTTATCTATAAATCAGGGAACGAAAGCAGCAGAAAATCTACCTGTGCAGTGGTCACTGTGTTGAAATCAATAAGCAGACGACCTATACTCTGTCTTCTGTTAAGTAATATGAGACATACCTCACGAATCGATGATGAAAGATCGTGAGTTACCTAGTGTGCATTTAAGATTATAGCAAATTCAAAAGATAAGTTATGTTTCGATTTTGCAATAGTTTGTCACTTTGACTATATTAACTCTAAGAATTAGAACACATAAAACACCATAATTTAAAAGAGGTCTAATACTTCAAAAAGTTGGATTCTGACTTTTAATTATTGTTGAAGGCTATACTAACGATAAAGAGTAACACGTGTACCAGTTTGTAGGATTAATCTTGATGATGGGTCGCGTTATGCAAGTTGGGTCAAACAAAATGGATACGGGTCAGCAGAGGTTTTAGATTAAGTCACATGTTTTAATGAGTCATGGTAGTTAGTTAGAGTCAAAGTAGTGGGTTAGTGTTTCCTAAACTTTAGCTGCAATTTTATTTTTCTTATTTAATGTATTGCAAGTTTGAATGAAACTACACAGAACTTGAAGCAGTAAATCCTTTTGTTGTTTACGTGAGTTTTTAGGGGCCTGATATCCAACATTTGGTATCAGAGCCTAGGGCTCGTGAAGACGGAGAAGGCCGGTTTGAGAGTCGTTTCGGGAGAGCGGCAGCAGTCCAATGACTGTAGGGGTGAGAACGAGGGAGCAAGCTGAAGTGATCGATTTCTGAATCGATAAAGAAAGAACACAGCAGTGGTTAAAGACCGATTGAGACCGACACCGGGGAAGAACCGGTGTGAAGAAGACCATCGTCGGAGAAATGATACCGACATAAGAAAGACCGTTGCATGAGAAGGAGGACAGAAGATCGTGACCGTCGCCGGAGAAGAAGACCGTGACCGAAGAACCGGCGTGAAAAAGACCGTGGCTGGAACTAAGTTCTAGCAGTGACCGAGAAGACCGTTAAGAAAGAAGAAAGACCGTAGCAGCAGAGATCGAGAAGACCGCAAAGCTGCATCATAGACCAGCGGCTAAACGACCGACAAAGAAAACTTTGAAGGATCTTGGTTTCACAAAGTGCATACATGAAGCTGGGGTATATAGCAGGCGCCTAGAGCTTGGAATGCAAAGTTAGACCGAAACTGGTGACCAGATAAAGAAAACCGAGAAAGAGCTGATCGAAATCAGCAAAGAAGAATGAACACTGATGCAGCCAGAAAGATGAAGGAATAGATCTGGTGGAAAATCTGCAACTATGTGATAAAAAGCCATGAGAAAGACTTAGCATATTTGTCATCAAATGACAAATATGTTTTGTTTAAATAGTGGGTAATCGAGGAAAACATTTGAGTAAGAGTTGGTGGCTGTGATTGTGACTTATGCAGGTGATTGTAAGTGTCTAAGGATGTGTCAGGTTAAAAGTCAAACGATGCAAACATATGGACCATATGGTATGGTGTTAAGTACTATACTAACAAATAGTACCAGTACATGGGTTTTTCTTTTATTTTTCTTGACCGTATTGGAAACAGAAGCAAGCAAGTTTGAAAAAAGAAGAAATTGTAACGAAGGAAGATCAGGAGCAAAATCGGACCTGCGTCAGCTGATCGAGCAAGAGACAAGAACTGTGTGTTCTTGAAGCATGTAGCATGAACCGAACCTGTGTGGTTCAATCAAGAAGGAAGAGGAAAACCCGAAATCAAGATTAAGGGGGGTGAATGTAGGATTAATCTTGATGATGGGTCGTGTTATGCAAGTCGGGTCAAACAAAATGGATACGGGTCAGCAGAGGTTTTAGATTAAGTCACATGTTTTAATGAGTCATGGTAGTTAGTTAGAGTCAAAGTAGTGGGTTAGTGTTTCCTAAACTTTAGCTGTTGGATCTAGAGGATCGATCGATTACACAAACTTGAGAGAATTTGACTAGAAACTTGAAATCTTTGATTGAATTGTTAATGTCGATGGTTATGAATCCATCAATATATACATACGTACGACACATACAGGGAAGTTTCTAACTTCCAATTTGACCAAACAGACCCCTGAACTAGATAATGACCTTACAGGCAATCAAGGGTTTGAGTAGGCAATCAAGCACACGCTAGCGGTAGTGGATCGTCAAGCAATCGAGGTAACGTACATCTTGGTCGTTATACTAGTAAGTAACAAGAATAAATAGCTTACTATTGGCTAGGGACCCTAGTGGGTAGAATAGAGTACATCCTCACCTCATGAGGGAATAAATGGATTCTCTCATGGAGTGAAGGATGTGGCTCAATCAACCAAATTGGGTTGACTTGTCTACACACCGCATGCCTTAGCTCCGGATAATGGATCCGAAGGTGCCTCAAGGGCTAATCGAGTCCTTGGTGGATGGCAAGGATGACTACACACATATGATTGATGTTAAATTTTAATTGGTGTTTTGGTACTCTTACATGGGTGACATGTATTGTTATATTGGGAAGGCTCTCTAGGGACTAATGAAATTTATGTTGCATTAAAGGTAAGAGTCATGTTGCAATCTGAACACTATGATCATGCCAATCATTAAAAGCCCAACGTCGGGTACATTAGTAACCTTGGGTAGGTTGGTGACATGGGTTGGCTCTTAACGGGTCAACGGGTAAGGTGAAAGCAAGGTAACGATGGGTATTTGGTCCATGTCCAACTCTAAGAGTTCTAACGAGTTTATGGAGCTAAATTTATGCGTTGGTAACATGGGAATTGGTGGGAAACGAACCCGGAACGAATAAGTGGAAAAGGAACCAAAAACGGGGTACCAAGATACAGGTACCACCGTAGCTTACGGTGGCACCGTAAGCTACGGTGGCCCTGCAGCCTGGCGCCCACCGTAGCCCAGCTTCTGGCCACCGTAGGCTAAGCTGTAGCCACCGTAAGCTACGGTGGCCAGCGTAGCTTACGGTGGTGCGGCCTAAATTTTGAAGTTTTGCCTCCGTTTTAAAGCTTAAACGTCGTTCCAACTTACGTTAACGATTATTACTAATGAAGTGTAATTGCACGCAGGTAAAAGTACTATGTAGCCGCGGATTTCCTCGAGCTCAAGACGAACCGAACACTCGAATTGCCACCTCTTTTGATGATCATGGCTTAACGTAGCCATTTTTGAAGATAATCGAACTAGTATTAACTTGTATTTATCACTCACTTGGTTTTGTAAATGGTTTCCTATGCAAGTGTTGATGTTACAAACCGCTAAACTCGAACGAAATTTTCTGGGACCACTTTTCAAGTTAAAGAATCGTTAACGGAATAGTAAAAATGATTTGCGTTGTTACAAGTTGGTATCAGAGCCGAGGTTTGAGGGATTCGAGCGTAATTCGACTCTTGAACTCAAACCCGTGCTCGAGATAATGGCTAAGTGTTCGGTTCGAGCTTCCGCGGAGATCCGGGTACGTGTTAAATCGCTAAATAGATGTATGATTATAGTTCTAGTGTGTGTGATATGGAAGGTAACTAAGGGTGCATAGTTGATGCACAACTTGGTAACTTCAGATCACGTAAGGGATGGTGAATTGCACCGGAACCAAAGATGCGGGAGACGCATGAATAGTTTAAGATGGGTTATGTAAATTGCTATAAACCCATGACCTTATGTGTGACACCCTTGGAACTTGCCGAGGGGAGTCCATGATAACCCTGCTCTAGGCAAGGGGAAATTGATATGTGAACTAACTGGTTGAATTAAACTCTGTAGTGTCATGACGAACCAAGTTGGGGACGGCTTGACTGAGGAACAGAGAGAGGAGGCCCTAAGGGCCCGAATTGCTGAAGAAGTCGGGAAGGCTATTGATGCCGCCCTCCCGGAATATGTGCACAAGATCCAAGAAGATCTTCTTAAAACCATGAATGAAAAGTTCGATGAGCTAAAGGAGGTTCTTCTAAATCGAAGGGAACCGGAAAAGACGAAGAAACGTTGTTCTTTTAACAAATTCATGGCTTGCAAACCTCCTCACTATTCGGGTGAGGTGGATCCTATTGCTTGCCATCGGTGGATCACCAACGTGGAGGGTGTATTCCGCCGGACCCATTGTGAAGAAGATGATCAAGTGAGTTATGCCACGGGTCTACTTCGAGACCGGGCAAAAGATTGGTGGGATGCAAAGGCCCAAGAAAAAGGGGACGTTGCAATTAATGCACTAACGTGGCCCGAATTCAAAGAAATCTTTACTGAACATCATTGCCCGAAGGCAATGGTGAACAAACTCAAGCAGGAGTTTCTCAAATTGGAGCAGACCGATGACCAAACGGTGGATCAAATCACGGGGATCTACCTTGATCGGGTCAGATTTTGTGCAGACGTGTTACCTACCGAAGGGGCAAGGATGTTCTTCTATAGGAACATGCTAAAGCCCAAGATTAAGGACTTCGTGCCCTTATCGAGCTTCAATACGGTGGAAGAAATGATTAACGCTGCAAGGGCTCGAGAACTTGATGTCCTTCGACAAGAAGAAGTCCGTGAAAGGAGAGGGCCTAATGAGGCACAGTCAAACCCTCCAAAGAAGCAGAAAATGGGAGAATCTCCTAAAAAGAAAGAGTTCAAGGGGGGAAACTCCAAATGCAAGATTTGTGGGAGGGGGCATCCGGGCGAGTGCCTCTTCAAAGATCGACCATGTTTGAATTGTGGCAAAAAGGGCCACCTTGTCTCCAATTGCCCCTCTGAAGTAGTTAGATGCTTCAACTGCTATCAGACGGGTCATAAGAAGTCGAATTGCCCAAAATTGATGGGTGAAGGGTCAAGGAGTGGGGGAAAAACTGAAATCCCGCGGGCCACCGGAAGGGCATTCCAACTAACGGCCGACGAGGCCAAGATTGACCCCAACGTCGTGTCAGGTACTTTTCTAATTAATTCGTTGCCTGCACGCGTGTTATTTGATACGGGTGCTAATAGGTCATTTGTCTCATTTGATTTTATTAAGCACCCTTCATTTGTGATTGAAAAGTTGCATGTACCTTTAGAAGTAGAAGTTGCTAACGATAAATCTATACTTGTTTATGATGTATGTCGGGGATGCACGATCACCATCAACGGGGAGGAATACTCCATTGATCTCATCCCTATGGCTATGAGAGAGTTCAAGGTGGTGGTAGGAATGGATTGGCTATCCCGCCACCATGCGAGGGTGATATGTGATCACAAGACAATTGAACTCATGTCACCCGAGGGGGACAAAGTCACCATACTGGGTGACAAAAGCGGAACTCCCCTAATATGCTCTATGCACAAAGCGAGAAAGTATATAAAAAAGGGATGCCAAGCCTTTTTAGCTACGGTGACCGACACGAGAGTACAAGGACCAGTAATAGATGAGTTACCGGTAGTCCAAGAATTCAAAGATGTGTTCCCGGAAGACTTGCCGGGTATGCCTCCAGATAGAGATGTGGAATTCAGAATTGACCTTATTCCGAATGCCAAGCCGGTAGCACGGGCACCATATCGGTTAGCCCCCCCAGAGTTGCAAGAACTCAATACCCAAATCCAAGAGTTGCTGGACAAGGGGTTTATTAGGCCGAGTATCTCACCATGGGGAGCCCCGGTTCTATTTGTAAAGAAGAAAGATGGAAGTATGCGGATGTGCATCGATTATCGGGAGTTAAACAAACTCACGGTGAAAAATCGATATCCATTGCCCCGGATTGACGACCTATTCGATCAGCTACAAGGGGCTAAGTGGTTCTCCAAGATCGACTTGCGGTCGGGGTACCATCAGCTTAAAGTGAAAGAAGAGGACATCCCCAAGACGGCCTTTAGAACTCGCTATGGGCACTACGAATTCTGTGTGATGTCCTTTGGGTTGACAAATGCACCGGCGGCTTTCATGGATTTAATGAACCGTGTGTGCAAACCCATGTTAGACAAATCGGTGATAGTCTTCATTGACGACATTTTGATCTACTCTCGAAGCGAGGCCGAGCATGCCAAGCATTTACGGGAGATACTTGAGAGACTAAGAGTGGAAAAGTTGTATGCCAAGTTCTCCAAATGTGCATTTTGGCTAAGAGAAGTGCAGTTTTTGGGCCATGTAATTGGTTCCGAGGGGATTAAGGTGGATCCGGCTAAAGTTGAAGCGGTAACCTTATGGGAAGCTCCTAAGACTCCCACCGAGGTTAGGAGTTTCCTCGGGCTAGCAGGCTACTACCGGAGATTTATCCAAGATTTCTCGAAAATAGCCTTACCCTTAACGAAGCTGACTAAGAAAGAAACCAAGTTTGTATGGGGTACCGAGCAAGAGGAGGCATTTCGAAGCCTCAAACAGAAGCTAACCCAAGCCCCGGTTTTAACCTTGCCCGAGGGCAACGAAGACCTAGTGGTTTATTCAGACGCGTCGCAAGTTGGCCTCGGTTGTGTGTTGATGCAACGAGGCAAGGTGATCGCGTATGCATCTCGGCAACTAAAGGTGCACGAGCAAAACTACCCTACGCATGACCTAGAGTTGGCGGCGGTAGTGTTTGCCTTGAAGATTTGGCGACATTATTTGTATGGGGCCAAATGCACTATCTTCACTGATCACAAAAGCCTCAAGTACTTCTTCGACCAAAAGGACTTGAACATGAGGCAACGAAGATGGCTTGAGACGATCAAGGACTATGACTGCGAGATTCACTATCACCCGGGCAAGGCTAATGTGGTAGCCGATGCCCTAAGCCGAAAGGGGGACTATGCGCCCATTAAAGTGAGATCTATGCAACTTGTGGTGACCTCTAACTTGATAGCACGGATCAAGGAGGCCCAAATTGAAGCAGTCAAAGAAGAAAACTGGAAGAAAGAGCGGATTGTGGGCCAAGTAAAAGATCTAGTGGATGAAGAAAGTGGAATAAAGACCCGCTTTGGGCGAATTTGGGTTCCCAACTCATGTGACGTGAGGAATATGTTATTAGACGAGGCCCATAAGTCACGGTACACGGTACACCCGGGGGCAACAAAGATGTATAACGATTTAAAGGCCAATTATTGGTGGCCCGGGATGAAACGTGACATAGTCAAGTACGTCGAGAGATGCTTGACTTGTCTACAAGTCAAGGCGGAGCACCAAAGACCATACGGGAAGTTGCAACCCTTGGAAATTCCCGTGTGGAAATGGGAACATGTGACTATGGACTTGGTAACCAAGCTGCCAAGAACGGCTAGAAACCACGACGCTATTTGGGTGATTGTGGACCGGCTGACCAAAAGTGCACACTTTCTCCCTATTCGAGAGAAGACCTCATCGGAGAAATTGGCCGATATTTATATTGACGAAATTGTGTCTCGCCACGGGGTACCGGTTTCCATAGTATCGGACCGGGACACCCGGTTCACATCGGAATTTTGGCAAGGGTTCCAAGAGGAAATGGGGTCTAGATTACACCTCAGTACAGCGTATCACCCCCAAACCGACGGCCAAAGCGAGAGGACCATCCAAACGTTGGAAGACATGCTTCGGGCATGTGTTATTGATTTCGGGGGAAATTGGGACCGACACTTGCCACTCGTAGAATTTGCCTACAATAATAGTTATCACTCGAGTATTGGGATGCCTCCGTTCGAGATGTTGTATGGTAGAAAGTGCCGAACACCCGTATGTTGGGGTGAAGTGGGCCAACGCGAGCTAAGTAGCCGTGAGGTGGTTCGGGAAACGTCGGCCAAGATCGACATCGTGAGAGCACGATTAAAAGCCGCACAAGATAGACAAAAATCTTATGCGGATAAGAGAAGAAGACCAATAGAGTTCCGAGAGGGAGACTATGTCATGTTAAAGGTCTCCCCGTGGAAAGGTGTGATTCGTTTTAGGAAGCGAGGCAAGCTAAGTCCTCGATTCATTGGACCTTTCAAAATCCTTGCACGTGTGGGCAAGGTGGCTTATCAACTGGAATTGCCGGAGGAGTTAAGCGGCATACACAATACGTTCCACGTGTCCTATTTGAGGAAGTGTCTTGCCGACGAGAGCGCCTATGTGCCACTCGATGATTTAGTGATTGATGATAAGCTTAACTATGTCGAGAGGCCTATTGCTATTCTCGACCGTAAGGTTAAGCGGCTGAGAAACAAAGAAGTGAACCAAGTGAAGGTTCAATGGGAGCATAGGAAAGGATCGGATCTAACTTGGGAGTCCGAGGAAGAGATGCAACGCTACTATCCCCACTTATTCGGTATGTGACTGTTTCGGGGACGAAACCCCTTTAAGGGGGGTGGAGTTGTAACAGCCCGGATTCTATGATTTGTAATTTTCGTTAAAATTTTGTGTAAACTTAACTTGGGGTTTAATTGAAAACCTATATTTGCTAGAACATTGCATAAATAGGTTATAATGGGAGGGTTACATGTGAAACTAGCCATATTATGTTAATAATTGAAAAGAGTTAGAAGTGGAGGGACTGAAGTTGTAACTTGTGCAAACTAGTTTAGAGAAAAGGGGCTGGAAACAAGAGGAGATCGACATCTCCTCCTGTTGATCGAACCCAAGCCCCTCCACCTCTTGAACTCAAAATTCTGGCTTCCTCCTCTTGCAACCTGCGATTTCTATGCATGTGTGTGGATTAGGAAGAGAAATCCTTGAATCCTACCATCTATTTAGCATCAAGTAAGTGATTCCCCTTTTTCTTGCATGTGTGTGGGTCGAAATTGGGACCCCTAAATCTGTGAATTTGATGTTGTTTCTGAATCCTAAGATGTTAGGATTGATATATGTAGCTTAGATAATCAATTGATTTCATAATTGATGAAGTAGTCACTTTAACTTGTTTAATTGAAACCCCATGGTGACTAACAACTTGGATGATCTTGAAATTGTTCTAAATTGGGTGGACCTAGCTAAATTGTTGGTTGGTTTTGTGATATATGATAATTTGATGTTGGGTTTGTGGTGAGATCACCCAACCCTTGTTAAATTGGTAATTAAAGGGCCTTAAGAATGAATTGAAGGTAGTTAGCAAGTAATGCACGCCATGTGTTTGATGAAATGCCTGTGTGACACCTACTTGAAGTTAGGCGACTAAATTGTTGTGATTGTTGCTTAAATGATCATTGTTGTATAGTTGTCAAATTTGGTGTCAAGTGCGAGTAAAATGCTTCATGTGAATGGTTTGACCCGTTGGGGAGTTGAGTGTGAACGAATAGTAATTTGGTTCATGAACTCCCTAAATGGTTATTGTGTTGTGTATATGAAACTTGTTACTTGAAACATGATGGCATGCTAAATTGTGAATGATCATGTAATTGCTTGACATCATAAAATGGGTCTTGACTAGCTAATGACCTTACAGGCAATCAAGGGTTTGAAGGAGGCAATCAAGCACACGCTAGCGGTAGTGGATCGTCAAGCAATCGAGGTAACGTACATCTTGGTCGTTATACTAGTAAGTAACAAGAATAAATAGCTTACTATTGGCTAGGGACCCTAGTGGGTAGAATAGAGTACATCCTCACCTCATGAGGGAATAAATGGATTCTCTCATGGAGTGAAGGATGTGGCTCAATCAACCAAATTGGGTTGACTTGTCTACACACCGCATGCCTTAGCTCCGGATAATGGATCCGAAGGTGCCTCAAGGGCTAATCGAGTCCTTGGTGGATGGCAGGGATGACTACACACATATGATTGATGTTAAATTTTAATTGGTGTTTTGGTACTCTTACATGGGTGACATGTATTGTTATATTGGGAAGGCTCTCTAGGGACTAATGAAATTTATGTTGCATTAAAGGTAAGAGTCATGTTGCAATCTGAACACTATGATCATGCCAATCATTAAAAGCCCAACGTCGGGTACATTAGTAACCTTGGGTAGGTTGGTGACATGGGTTGGCTCTTAACGGGTCAACGGGTAAGGTGAAAGCAAGGTAACGATGGGTATTTGGTCCATGTCCAACTCTAAGAGTTCTAACGAGTTTATGGAGCTAAATTTATGCGTTGGTAACATGGGAATTGGTGGGAAACGAACCCGGAACGAATAAGTGGAAAAGGAACCAAAAACGGGGTACCAAGATACAGGTACCACCGTAGCTTACGGTGGCACCGTAAGCTACGGTGGCCCTGCAGCCTGGCGCCCACCGTAGCCCAGCTTCTGGCCACCGTAGGCTAAGCTGTAGCCACCGTAAGCTACGGTGGCCAGCGTAGCTTACGGTGGTGCGGCCTAAATTTTGAAGTTTTGCCTCCGTTTTAAAGCTTAAACGTCGTTCCAACTTACGTTAACGATTATTACTAATGAAGTGTAATTGCACGCAGGTAAAAGTACTATGTAGCCGCGGATTTCCTCGAGCTCAAGACGAACCGAACACTCGAATTGCCACCTCTTTTGATGATCATGGCTTAACGTAGCCATTTTTGAAGATAATCGAACTAGTATTAACTTGTATTTATCACTCACTTGGTTTTGTAAATGGTTTCCTATGCAAGTGTTGATGTTACAAACCGCTAAACTCGAACGAAATTTTCTGGGACCACTTTTCAAGTTAAAGAATCGTTAACGGAATAGTAAAAATGATTTGCGTTGTTACAACCGAGAAGACCGTAAAGCTGCATCAAGACCGGCGGCTAAACGACCGACAAAGACCGAAGACCGAAGAACGAGATCGTTGACAGAACGAAGAAAGAATGGTGCGATTTAGAGAAGAATGGAACGGATCTGCGTGGTTCAGTGATTGAAGAGAAGAAAGACTTGCGTGTGTGGAGCTGGTCAAAATCAGGTCTGTGTGATCTGGGTGTGAATGTGTGATGGGTCTGCGTGATCCAGAGAAAGAAAAATGTAACCTGGAGTTCGAAGAACAAGAGAAGAAAGATTGATCTGCGAGGTAGGAACCATTTCTGTGTGAAATCGAGTGAAGAAGAAAAGCCATATACGAAGGTATATGAATTGTTTCTTGTGGTTGAATCAAGAAGAAGACCTGTGTGTGGGTTTATTTTACTGTTGCTGTTTAAAAAAAAAAGTTTTTGCTCTATGTGTGTAAGTGCAAATCTCAAGAAGAAAGAAAGGTGTTGAAAGGTCAAACAAGAAAGTGTGATGGTGCTACTTGTAGTATTGTACGAAAAAATAAAGGGTGATGTTGGTGGTTGTACTGAAAAGGAGCAGGCTAGTAGACAGATGCAAATTCTAGACAAAATAATTTTTAGCAAGTTAAAGAAAGAAAGCAAGTAATGAAGGCAAGCAAGAAGGTTCAAAGCAAGTGAATCGAACCAACAAGCAAGAGCAAGAATGCATGAAGAACGAGCAAGAAGCAAGAACGATGAAGACATATGTGGTTAGATCGGATAGTATAAAGAAAGACCGAATCAAGATTAAGGGGGTGAATGTAGGATTAATCTTGATGGGTCGGGTTATGCAAGTCGGGTCAAACAAAATGGATACGGGTCAGCAGAGGTTTTAGATTAAGTCACATGTTTTAATGAGTCATGGTAGTTAGTTAGAGTCAAAGTAGTGGGTTAGTGGTTACTAAACTTTAGCTGCAAGTTTATGTTTCCTTATTTAATGTAATGCAAGTATGAATGAAATTACACAGCACTTGAAGCAGTAAATCCTTTTGTTGTTTACGTGAGCTTTTAGGGGCCTGATATCCAACAATATTAATAAGTAGGTATTATACCTGATATTCCAAACTCGTTAAATAATTTAATAATTCGTAACGGTTCATAAAAATTCCCATATATCTAAAATATTACGGGACTCTAACAAATATAATTATTATATTTACTCTTCGGTTATAACGTTAACCGGTGAACATTCAGTTATTACGCGGTAGAAAACGTGTCTAAACATCATCACCATCTCGGCCGTTTGACAGACCGAATACGTCGTCTGGACTGAATTACTTAATAAATAATATAATAATTATTTATACTTCACTGAGTCATTAAGGTTATCTCGAACGGCTAACCGAATTGATTTCGATTATTATCATGTGACAACACCGGTTACCAATTCCACCGTGTTTCGTGCCGAAAACCGCTTTTATATTTTATAACGATTATAAATCAAGTATTTAACAATACCTGATATTCTACTTTTGTCTCGGTATTATTTTAGTGACGTTCGTGCCTTAATTATGATTATTACAAACTGGGCCCAAATCACTATTTTGCGTTTTCCCGCTTCATTGTAACTCGGATCTAAGATTCGTCTGCGCCCACGATCTTTGTTTTACGTTATCTATCATATTCTATAAATTTATTTTCTTGACGTTTCCTCGAACGTCGTGCCGAATATATGTACGTGAATCGTGACGTTCCTCTATTACACGTATATATATATTATATCATATATATTTTAGCTACTTAACAAATATAGCACACGTATATATCTTAAGTCATAAAATTTGGGGTGTTACAATTTCTCACGTTCACAATTATTGAGAGTATAGTATGGGGATTTTTTTTTTCTATAGGTGATCTAAAAGTAACGTGAAATAAAAGATTGGCGGGTAGCTGGGTATCCGTTTAGCAGCTTGAAAAAATAAGGAGATGAATTGTTTTAAGTTTTTTGTGGGTAATATCGGGAGCTTAAAGGCCTACGAAGAGAAAAATAAAAGAAGATAAAGAAAGACTGTTGTTTGCTCATTTAGAAGACCGAAATCGCAACCGACAGACCGGTGGTGCAAGTTCTAACGATCGATGGACCGATCGAGGACGAGGTCGTATGAATGGTGGAGCTAGGGGGTACCGAAACAACACAATCAACAATCGTGATGAGTTTTCGGGTAGGAAACATGAGCCGGTGTGGTATGAGTTTTCGGGTAGGAAAAAAGGTCAATGGACGAAATAAAATTTGTTTTGACAAGTAGCTTAACCAGCGAGTTTGATCAAGGTAGAAGAAAAAAGATGTTAATATGTTTGTGGTTGATGGTTCAAGTGTTTGGACAAGTTGGTGGTTTGAATATCCCAAAGGAGTCGGAGAACAGGGGGTGCGATTTTGTGTTGGTTGCAGCAAATGTGTTGATACAAAGAGAACACAGAAAGTCGTTGATTAAGGTGGAAGAATTTCGTGTCTTACTCGGTATTCAGGATCTTAGAGGAACATTACAAGATTAGGGGGTGATTGTTGGACTAATCTTATAATTGGTCCATAGTTAAAGATAGATTCATAAATTTATATTGTTATTTAAATGAGTTAGGATTAGACTAAAACTAGATTTAATTATTAATTAGTTTATTTGGTTAGGATATTGATTCTTTGGTTATTTTAATTAGTTTCCTAGTTTGTATAGAATTAGTTTCTTGTTTTTCAAGGTATAGAATTAGTATAAATAAAAGTTGATAGGGTTATTATAAATTTATCCCGTTTTTATTGAATATAGATTTAGTTATTCGTTCATGATTATAACTTGTCATATTCATTACCTTTGATCCTTACACACATTCTTGCTCATGCTCTCCTTTCTTTGTATTGTAGTGATTTATTCATATTCTTTGGTTCCTTATAGTTGATGGAGACGGTTTGCATTTTTCTATCTATCTATAATCATTAGGTGTGTATTTGGTATTTTATTGTGTAAATAGTGCTTCATTGTTATATTGTAATTTCCCTTATATTTTGTTTCAACAAGTTTCGTTTAATTCTTAATCTTGTTATTAAAATTAGAATCATTATGAGACCTAACAAGTAGCCTACCTATCAACACCATAGTTTATGTTTCGAACAATTTCCATCCTTTTCCAAAAACAAAATAAATAATTAAAAAAAGCATTAAATATAAAATTTTCATTCCCACAAAATAATTCTTCAAACCATCATCACAAAGGAACTAAAATGCTTAAATTCTCCCATTTAGAGATCAAAACGTAAATACTCTCACAATCCATAACAAACACATACGGCACAATCAATAACAAACACATACAGCAGGTTCAATCGATATCCATCAGCTAAGCACAAACGAAGCCCTTTGGAACGTTCTTGCCACAAACGTTTAGAAGCAAATTGAGAGACAATGGCACATTCAGGTTGATTCCAAGAATGTTAGCCTTGATAGCAGTACAAAGGCAGACGGCAGCCTCGAGGTCAACTAGGCCTTCGAGAAGGCTGCAACATGGCTTAACTGGTGGGTCTCCAACAACTAGATGAAGTAAACTACCAAGCACATTGGCACATATACCTAGCTTAAGGGCGTCCCTAGGACAGGTTGCGGTGGATGGCAGGTTTGGTTTTGAGGTAGAACCAGGGCATGTGCTGCAGCCACTGGCTAGTGCAAAAAACAAAAGGTTGAGTGCAAGAAAGAGAGCTAGTGGTGTATTGGTCTTTGAAGCCATCTCTTTGTGATATTGTGGGTGTTTATCACAAAGATGTGAGGAAGTTTATGATGGGATGGAATAAGAGTTAGAAGTGTGAGGGTTTTATAGGGCAAAAGGTTAATTAATTAATAGTATTTCAATACCTCTCATGTGAAAATAATTTATTTTTTTGGACGTTTTAAATTATTATTTGTATTGTTTATGTTTTCAGCAAATTGAACACATGAAGCGAAAATTACAAAAGATTCTTTATCTATTTTATTTATGTCCTCCTTCAGCCAAACTAGCATATGCCTTCAACGTTAAAGGGTAATTATTAATTCAAATGTGTCATTTCACTTTATATCAAACTAGGTTAGTAACCCGTAATTATACGGGTTGACTTTTGGTTCATAAAATGAGATAAATTAAAGAAAAAATTATGAGAGATTTAAAATTTAAGTTTAGAAATTTTAAAAGATTTGAAGTTTCATTACATTAATTAGAAACTTAAATTTTATTAAATGAAAGATTTAATTTTATATTTGGAAAGTTGAAATAATATACTGAATTAATTTTTAAAATTTATATATTGATTTAATCTAGTGTTGACATGTGGACATGATGATGTGGAGGCTCTAGAAAAGAGCCATGTGGCAACCATTTTATTGCTTTATTAGGATTAAAAATTAAAGATTTTCACTTATTCTTAAAAACACCTATTTTCACTTTAAAACCACCTTCTTATTTCAAACACTTAATTACCTTTATATACAAAATACAAGGTTTTATTTTGTCTTTTTGTTGATTTTTTTAATCTTTTTCTTATATGTGTTCTTTTGTTTTTTTTTAATTATATATTGAATTTTAATAATCTCAACTATTGTCTGTTGATCAATAATAATTTTACCTTTGTTTTTTCCCAACAATAAACCTAACTTTTTAACTATTGAAAAATAACAAACCTCCATTAAAGAATTAACTCCATTGAAAAAAAATCAACTTTTTCTATAAGATCATCCGTAGTGGGGCGCCATGGGCACCCAATTGCTAACATAACCCCCCTATGGCGCCCCAGCACCACCCCCTTAGGCGTTATATTAGCCAAATTTGTGCACGGCGTTACCTACATAACGCATCCCCCCTCTCTAGTTTATTTTATTTTTATTTTTTTATTATTTTCCTATTGGTTCTCCCATCTTCATAACCCTCTATCCTTATAACCCCCCACTACACCCCTTACCTCATAACCCCTCATTTCCACGTTATCCGCCACATGTCGCATATCCCCCCACCCAACTCTCAAACCACTACGGATAACCTAACTGGGCATCATAGTGCTGTCTTATGTGGCATGTTTTTGTATCAAGACTTTTCATGAAAGAGAAGTTATAACTTAATGTCTTTAATCATAAAGATTATTCACCGTCTCATGCTATTTATATTGTATTGGTTAAGTAGAAGGATTTATGGGATCATATTAATAATTAATATGATAAACTAAAAGACCAAAATGTCTAATTTTAGTTCGTTTAAAGAAAAAGCAAACTTAAATATTTGCCATTGCATAATTTCAACGTACATTAACCTCTGCCTGGAGCTCCACCAGGTCCTATGACTAGAGCAGGTGATTTGGACGAAACTAATTACTCTACTTCATTTGCTGACACCACATCCACAAACCATAACAATTCTGCCATTGTCAGTGATGCTGAAGTCGATTTGCAACTATGTAACAACATCGGTGGATTGTCCTCTGCGTTTGATGATTTTGGAATTGTTCTCCAAGTGAGGTTTGTTTTTATTTTTTGTTTGATGTTTTCTGTATGATCATGTATGATCATCAAATGAGCGATCGTGTTTTTTTTAGTTTTTTAATTAACATAAAAGTGGGTGAGGGGGAAGATTAAAAAAAGGGGTGTTTGTAAACCGTCTAAACCGGTCGAGTCGAATACATATTTGTTGATTTGGTCACTATCAGCATCAAAAAGTATTTTTTTTTAACGGAGGTTAACTCTTTTTAACGAAGGTTTGTTATTTTCCAATAGTCAAAAAGTTAGGTTTATAATAGGGAAAAAACAAATGTGTTATTATTATTGGCCAATACGCAATTGTTGGATTATTAAAATCGAGTAATCATTTCTTTAATCATTGTGGTTGTTTCATGTTCCTACGTATGAACAATTTGTGAAAATCAATGTTTTAAAAACCGGTTTTTTAGTTGAACCGGAAAACCTTCCGGGACTGGTTCGACCAGTCGGACCGGTTAGACCGGCTGGTTGAACCGGTTAGGGGATTTATATATATTTTTTTATAAAAATGCTAATAAACTTGTACACCCCAACAAAAGTAGTTAAAATACAAATATAATCCACTCAAAAATAATATCAAATATGTATTTCATAAGAAAATATAAGTTTTAAACTTTAAAAAATAATAAAAATAAAAAAAAAGTTAAAAAAAATTTTTAAAAAATAAAAAAAATCAGAAAACCGGTTGAACCGGAAAATTCGTGAAAAACCGGAAAACCGGCCGGTCTAACCCGGTTCGGTTATTGCCAAAAAAAACCGGCATTTAAAAAACCGGCTAGAGGACCGGTCACCGGTCGAATCGGCCGGTTCGAACCGGTTTTTAAAACACTGGTGAAAATGCTTCTGATTTTTATGTTAATTTTTTTTACCAGTGTGGTTGTTTCATGTTCCTTTGATCCTTGCACACTTTCTTGCTCATGCTCCCCTTTCTTTGTATTGTAGTGATTTATTCATGTTCTTTGATTCGTCACAATTGATAGAGATGGTTTACATTTTTCGATCTTTAATCATTAGGTGTGTATTTGGTATTTTCTTGTGTAAATAGTGCTTCAGTGTTATATTATAATTTTCTTTTTATTTTGTTTCAACCAGTTTCGTTTGATTCTTAATCTTGTCCTTAAAATTAAAATCATTATGAGACATAACAAGTAGCCTACCTATCAACACCATAGTTTCTGTTTCGAACAATTAATTTCCATCCTTTTCCCAAAACAAAAAAAAATAATAATAAAAAAAAACATTCAACATAAAATTTCATTCCCACAAAATAATTCTTCAAACCATCATCACAAAGGAACTAAAATGCTTAATTTCTCCCATTTGGAGATCAAAACGTAAACACTCTCACAATCCATAACAAACACACACGACACAATCAATAACAAACAGACACGACAGGTTCATTCGATATCCATCACTTAAGCACACACGAAGCCCTTTGGAACGTTCTTGCCACAAACGTTTAGAAGCAAATTGAGAGACAATGGCACATTTAGGTTGATTCCAAGAATGTTAGCCTTGATAGCAGTACAAAGGCATACGGCTGCCTCGAGGTCAACTAGGCCTTCGAGAAGGCTGCAGCATGGCTTAACTGGTGGGTCTCCAACAACTAGATGAAGTAAACTGCCAAGCACATTGGCACATATACCTAGTTTAAGGGCGTCTCTGGGACAGGTTGCGGTAGATGGCAGGCTAGGCAAACCACTGGCTAGTGCAAAAAACAAAAGGTTGAGTGCAAGAAAGAGTGCTAGTGGCGTATTGGTCTTTGAACCCATCTCTTTGTGATATTGTGGGTGTTTATCACAAAGATGTAAAGGAGTTTATGATGGGATGGAATAAGAGTGAGGAGTGTGAGGGTTTTATAGGACAAAAGGTTAATTAATTAATAGTATTTCAATTCTCTCATGTGAAAATAATTTATTTTTAAAATGTTTTTAAATTATTATCCATATTGTTTATGTTTTCAGCCAATTGAACACATGAAGCTAAAATTACAAAAGATTCTTTATCTATTTTATTTGTCTTTGTTAAGCCATAGTATATAAACACATGAAGCTAAAATCACAGAAGATTCTTTACCAATTTTATTTATGTCTTTGTTAAGTGAAAGTAGTATATTATGGTGGGGGAGTACTTATTACTAGGGGTGTCTACGGTTCGGTTAGTCTGGGTTTAAGGATATTTCCGATCCAACCCGAAAGATATGGGTTCAAAAAAATTTAACCCAAACCGAACAGGTTGGGTTGGGTTTAGTGGACCAGAACAAACCGGATTAATCGGGTTGGGATACGCTTTGAACGGGTTATCTTCGCGGGCCATTTTTTATGGGCTATTTAAATCTGTGAGCCATTTTTTGTGGGCTATTTAAATTCGTGAGGCATTTAAATGTTTAATGCGGTTATTTTCGTGAGCTATGTATATTGTATAATTGAGAAGAAAACATCCCTTCAAAATGTTTAATGTGCCGCTACAGGCCTACAATACACAATGAATCCATTTCAAAAATATGATTCAGTGATGAATGAAAACATGCATTTTCAAAAACATTAATCCATTTCAAAATGAATAAAAACATCACTTCAAAAAGCTACACTACACTATTAGACTATTAGGGTTTTTAAATTAATTAAACTAAAGATTAGTATAATATGTATTATATAATATATATAAATTATAAAGAGTTAAACTAAAGATTAATGGGTCGGTATGGGTTGAACCCTTGTTTTAAAATGTCAATCTGTGACCCGGAACGTTGGATCCGGGTTTTGAATTTTTGATCCGCAACCCGGACCATTTATAAAAATTCAAACCCAACCCGTATTTCTTGTCCAGTTTAAATGGGTTGGTTCGGTTTCCAGTTTTATGAACACCCATACTTATCACCCTCATTATTCTTTTTTATTTTGTTTTTCTCTTATTTATCAGCAACATATTTTATAATTTCTTACTAACACCTTATTCACATTTTTTATTGTTATTTAAAATAAATTATATTTTGTCTAAAACTAAATATAAATTCATATAAAAAAGACAATAATTACTAAAACTAAATAAACTAGTATTTCATTAAGTTAAAAAATTACAAATAATAGAAAGAAAAAAAACTACTCCAAACCCCTACGTTTAGCAATGTCCACTTTCATTTGTAGCATCAGTAGTAGTTGCTACCAACTTAGTTTTTTGGTTGGTTGAATGTAGAATTAAAACTCTTTTTCTTTTCTTCGTTGCTCCATTTCCCGTAGCTTCCCCGCTTGGAACTCCTTCATCATCCATAGCTTCTCTGTTGTGATCTCATCCAATCTCGCTCGATGATGCTTCTTGTCATCATGCTCCGCTTTGCTTGTGGAGTTTTGCGAATTATATGGCGTCTTTTGCCTTCAATGTGTTCTTTCTGGTTCTTCGAAATCAACTGGAATTTGTGTGCCAGATAAGAAAGTGTTACTGGTTGATTTGACGGGCGTTTTTTTCCGTTTTTTCGTTAACTCTAGGTAGGGTTGTTCGATGGAGGAATCGCCAGCCACTTGGTGTGACTTTTAACAACTCTCCTTGTCGACTCATGAGAAAAAGTGAACTTCTTCACCGTTGTATATTGGACTTGTGCCGCTTAAATTATGTCAACTTCCGAATGCCCGCTTCCACCATTCCCCGCAAGTTATTGACAACTCCATTAAATTTGGTGATTTTTTTGTTCATGTCTTTCCACTTTGAATTCATTTGATGCATGGTACAATCAGTCTCTCCCATTTAACTTGCAAAATGCTCTAGAACTTGTTGCCAAAATGATTGGCCTCGTTGTTGATTAAACGTCCTCGCTTACTCGGAAATGCCTATCGAAGCTCTTAACAACACCACCTCCTCCTCGTTGGTCCATGACCTACATGTTCTTCCTCTTCGTGATATAACTTGCTCGTCTTCCTCTTCAACCTCGTCTTCATTGGCCCCTAGGGTGAATTTAGCCTCGCCTTCATATTCATTTTCAAAATCGCGAGATTTATAATATTTAAAGTTTGGGTTTTGGTTGTCTAGAACAACAGACCCTTGCCTTATCATTTAAGTGAATGCTTGGTGATCGGGTTATTCAATTGAAAGTAAATAGAAGGAGATGTAGGTTGATCATGAAAGGACGAAGGGAATGTTTATGTCAGCGGGTCACTACTACAAAAAAGGTCTTCCTTGACACGCAAACAATGACACGCGGTAATTTATGACGCGCAAAAACGTGTGTCATAAAAAAACTGTCGTACTTTTTAAAATTCTTATAGGTAGATGTCGCGTATTTTTGCGCGTCTTAAACTTAGTGTCTTTTAATAAAATAAAAAAACGCGGAGGACATAAAAATGGTGCACGTCAAGAGTAAAGTGTCGTTTTTTAATTTTTCCCGCCTAAAAAATTGACCTACATCCCGCTCATACTTAGGGTTTTTTTTTTCAGTTTTCCCCAAAATCACTCCTAAATTCGTACCGCTCATACTTCCTCCTCTACTCACCCATCATCGTCCCTCCTCTTCAATTTGTCTCTTTAATCTCCATGCGTTCCTTCTTCATCACTACCTGTAGAGGCTTTGAGAACTCTCATCATCATACATAGCTCCTTCATCAGTTTCTAGGTTTCCGCCAAGGTTTAGTGGTCGTCGGAAGGCGTCGGCGGCGATTAGGGTTCCGGCAATTAGGGCTCCGGGCGATTAGGGCTTCACCGAGGGCAGACTTGATTATAGGGTATTCGATCTAATTCTGGTATGCTTCTTCTTGCTTCTTCTCTCTATTTCCTCTCCCGACAGCGCTTCTAAGTTTCATCGTTAAATAAAGTGAGGCAAAATTTTCACCTAGGGTTTATTGCTCCATATCTGCAACAGTCTCTGCTGCTGCAAAGCTCCAAATCTCTCATCAACAATGGCCGAACAGGTATGTTCTCATTCACAGATTCACCTTCACGTTACAATTATAACATTTATTATGTTTCTCATCCGTTTGATGCATCTATTTACAGACCGAAAAGGCTTTTCTGAATCAGCCCAAGGTGTTTCTCTGGTTAGAAATGAACACTCATTTGTTTATGCACATCTTTTTGTTGAATTTTGTTTATGATGACCAAACAGGTATGTTCTCATTCACAGATTCACCTTCAAAATTTTCTTTATAGAGGTTTTGTTATTAGGACTTCTCTAAAAGGTTTGAGGCATATGTATGTGTTTGAGATGAATCAGTAGTTTTGATCTCACAAACAAACTCAATGAACTTATGTATATGCATGTGTGGTATGGAGGTTTGAATAGATGGTGATTCGGGTTGTGAACATGTCCTATCACGGTTTAAACTAACCTTTGATCTTTGACGGTTTGAAGGTTTCATATATTTTTGTTGAATAGTTTAGATTGGAGATTGAGAAGATGTGTAGAGTTATAAACATAGTGGGTTGATTTGTAGGTGCGATTGAGAGTTTATTATTGTATTTAAAAAATTAATTAAATTTTTTTATAGAAAACAGTCATTACCAACTGTCAAATGAAGGTAACAGTCGGATTTTGGCTTCCTCACGCTCGATACTACAATGTAAACTCTCACCCAGAGGGTAGGGTATGGGAGGGTAATTAAGAAGAGGAAAAACCTTACATCTATCCCTAGGGATAAAGATACTGCACCCAAAGAGACCCTCAACACATAAAACACTCCATAAAAAAACAGGTCACACATACCCAGATAACCGGTAATTGACACATACATAAGACCAAAAATGACTTCAGTGTACGAACCATAAGAACTCACACATAACAGCACACAATGCAAAAGATAAGTCGTGCCTTGCAGTACAACAGAAACAAATACACACCAACACAAGGTACTTGACTAGCAAAACAACCACACGCACCGAGGGAACGGGGGATACAAAAACACACAATCATAAAAAATCCCTAACTTTTATCCTACGTCTCCATATTTCCTATCATTGATCATGTCTTTAGAAATGTGCAAGTCTAACAAGTCATGCCTAATCTACTCCTCCGACGTCAATTACTTATACAATATTTGTGCATAAAAAAATACTTGCATCTCTTTTACTCTTTTTATGTTACATGATTTATATAATTTGTCATAAGACTATCTCTAACGGTTGGTTCATAAGCTATCCATGGAGTGATCATATCCGGCACAACAGCCAGAATGGAGGGGTATCCATATTCAGGGGCGGACATATATAGTTCCGTCTCTGTCCATAATCAAGGTCACCCTCGTGCGAGTTCTATGACAAAGAGACAACAGATGGATGGGAGAGAGGTCTAATCGGGAACTGAACCGATCCGAATTGGTAATGTGTCTAACCGAATCGAATTCAACCGATTAAACCGAACTATTTGGTTTATTCGGTATAGTTATCCAATTAAACTAATTAAATTGGTTATTATTCATTTATTTGACTGGATTCAGTATACGAATAAGCAAAAAAGAAGTTGGAAAAAATACCAAATAAGCATATCGGATGTGGTTAGAACTTAGAAACCAAACCATAACCCAATAAACTATTCATCTCGGTTTTTACGGTTACTGGTAATTTTGCACACCCGGACGTTAAAGATCCATAAGATGAAGACCTCGTAAGCCCTCTCCATTGGGTGTAGTCCACTTACTTATCCCCAAAGTAAATTTTTCCGAAAGTGGATATTAATTACTACTTTTTTATCCGTTTGCTATTTAAGAAACAAATCTTCTTCTGTTATTTAATATCTTTTTGAAGCACACTTTTTGGCAGAATTCTGATCCATGCAACTTGAAAGAATCTCTAGCGAATTTTAGCAAATACTTTAATCTAGAAAATTATTATATATCTTATTTAAATTATATATATATTTAAAGTTGAAGAGATAGAACGGTATAGTTGTTTCTTTTCAGTTTTAGCCGTTGTTTTTATTTTAATTTTAGCCACACAAGTTTTAGGCTATTCATTTTACTCATGAAACTGTATTTTTCTTGTTTTTTTTCCTATTTTGATCACATAACTTTGTTTTATATAATCATCTCTACATTTCTCTATTTTTTAATTTTAGAATTTTTTGTTTACTATGATAGTGTCAGATTTCATTAGCCTATTGTCCTTCTATAATTCCGTCAATGCAACTCGTATAAATTATATCATAAACACACGATAACCGTGACCGCAATGTACGGAGATAATACCACTAGTTGAAAATAAGTGCAAGAGGTGATTATAAAATTGTTTTTATCAAATTTAAAAAGATTACATATTCCAAAATTGCACGAGGCGTCGTGTGCAATAGAATTTCTTGTTAATAAGCCAAGGATTTATCACGGGTGATGGTTTACAGCTATTACTTAACATCTTAATAATTGAAGATGGGGTAGACATATAGATTAAAAAATCAATAGTGTGGCTATCCCATCAATAATACCTTAAATTGTGGCAACTCAACGTCTTAAATGTCTTTTAATCAATTAACTGAGTGTTAAAGTGTCTTTAATTTACCATAAACACGTAAGATGTTATGTGTGTGTGATTTCGTCGTTAAAAGTTACTTACGTACTAAGTAATATAAAATTTTCAAATATCACATAGCAAACATTACCAAATAGTTTAATTTTATTTTGATAACCAAGAGATGTAGTCATCTTAACGTGTATGCAAAGAGCTCAACTCTCGGTTGAACACATAAAGTAGGTACCGCCAGCAGGCTAGCACCAAAGAAATAAGCAGGGTCTTCATCTCGATCCTATCCAATGTCCGATATTAACACCTACAAATTACATGGTATAGATAATAAGAGTGAAAATAATCTATAAAAGTGCATAATATTTGGGTAAAGACACGAATCGGCTGCACGCACTGATCACAAATCACATACACTCAAACAAGAAAGTGATAGCATGAGAGTTTACTTGGTTCGGTCAATATAAATCAGTAAATTGACCTACATCCATGGGCTAACTAGGAATTTCTATTACTTGTGCTCAAATGACAAATGTTACAAATTACATGGTATATATAGGGAAAAAGTAGGGAAACATCTAGTAAACATAACAGGTTAGGCCCAATACTTGTTAGTAGAGGCAAAAGGCCATCATACCCAACAATTCTCCCACTTGATAGCCTTGGCATCTTCAGTTCGCTAGCCAACGCCTTGTAATCTCTGTAATTGTCTTTCTTCATTTTAAAGCCTTAGTTGTCCTGCCAACCTTCTCGTCTTTATTCCTGAAGGCCACTTGAAGTTATATATGCATCACTTCATCTTCTCTAAGGTCGCAACCTAAGTAAGCATATCTGCTGGATATCCAGTTTCCTTGATCTTATCCGGCTTGAGAATCTATTCAATTATCAATCCTTTGATAAAGTGATATTTCAGTTGGATGTGCTTTGTTTTTCCATGAAACACATGATTCTTAGCCAAATGAATAACATTCTAATTGTCATAGAATTTGCACAATCTGCTTGTATTTTGTCCAGTTTCTAGAAAATTCTTCAACCACACAAGTTATTTGGCTGCCTCAGCAACCGCCATGTATCATCTTCAAGTAGAATGACGTACGAACTTTCAAGTTTCTTTATGTAACAAAAGTGGTCCATGTCACACCTCTTGTTACCTGTTCTATCCATAAAGTTATCAAACTTCAGCTACCATTGTCTTGGAGTCTGCTCGAGAGCATATAAGCTCTTCTTCAGTTTACATCTAAATGTTCTAGATGTAAGTTTTCTGCTACTATAATGCTAAGCACTAGCCTTATTATGGTCATCTTCACAAATGGAGAGAAAATTTCATTATAGTCGACACTTTCCTTCTGTTGGAAACCTTTAACAACCATCCTGACTTTGAATATCTTGGTACCATTATGTTCATCTTTGACCGTGAACACTCATTTATTCTTAAGAGCCTTCTTCACATCAGCTGGAAGTATAGTACGAACACGTGTCTTGTTATTCTCAAATGATTTCATTTCATCTTTCATTGCACGATCTCACTACAATGAATCTTTCACACTAATAGCTTCAGTGTAAGTCTTTGGCTCTCCAATTTTAGTTAGCAACAAAAAATATTAAAAAAACTGGTCTATCGTGTGATCACCCAATGTATAGTTGGTGGATCTCCTCCCTTAAGATCTAAGTTTTGTGTGAACTATCTACAACATCATCTTCTGAGTCACATTAATTCTCTGCCTCTGAGCTCTCACTGTTAGCACTTACACGAGAAAATCCACCATAGGTGAGAAAACCCTTATCCTAACCTGAAACTCTTATTTTTTTTATCACAAGTATGACTTGAACCCAACATGTCTTCATTTTAATGTCTTTAAATGCCATACCTCAATTGATTGGGATAGGAATCATTTTTTAATAATTTTTTTGGATTCACCGACAGGTTTGCCACAAAAAAAAAAAAAAAAAAAAAAAAAATCATCGATATTTCTATTTTAATAAAAATAATATTATCATCCTATTGAAAATGTAAACGTCGAGAAATAGTGTACATAATGTTCTTTATCCGGTCAAATGTTGTAGTAGTATAGATGGGTCATACCGATTAATAGTTTTGAGGTTTCTTTATTAGCCTCGAACGTTTTACTTATGTACATGTCCTTATCTAAGTTTTTTATTAAGATTAACAACAAACATATGAATAACCATATAATCCATATATACATAGATAGGCATATAGAGGAGTTTATACAGGAGAAAAGATTCATTGTAAATTACTTAAAAAACATAGACACATAGATCATTTATTTCGCTTGTGAAATTACTTTATTTCACATATGAAATTCGTTGAAAAGATAAAAAATGAAAAATGCAGAATTTTTTTTAATTTCAAATGCGAATTAGAGTAATTTTACATGCAAAATAAATGATCTACGGATCTATGCTTTTTAGATAGTTACATCGTCAAATATTAAGATACATTTTGTCAAAAATAGCAAAACCTCATATACATATCAAGGTAGAGCGGAAGAAAATAAATATATAATAATCTTAAAGAAAAAATTAATATATTTATTTATAGCAAAATCATTAAAAAAAAAAGTTAAATTTAAGTTTTTTACATATGGTCTTTAGTTTATTTTATTTTAGTCATAAAAGTTTTAAATTATTTTATTTTTAAATTTTAAATTTTTTATTTTAGTCATAAGAGTTTTAACTTATTTTATTTAACCGCAAAACTTTATAATAGGATAGTATTAGATTATTTCATTTTGGTAATGAAAATTTGTTTCTCAATATAAAAAACACTATAGACATATAATCGTATATTTTAACCACATAGCTGGTTTGGCATACCGTAATGGTGAATCAACCCAGCGCCCACCTCGGTTCAATTCTTGGGGCAGTAATTTTTGTAAAAGTGTTTTTCAACGAATTTTTTTTTTTTTGAATTTTTTCTATATCTCAATTCTTTATTTTTTAAGTTTAGAAGTGTATGTTTGTTGAGTATGTTTAAAATGTGATCATATCGAATTTCATTAGCTTTTTGTGTATCTACAATTCAACAGCCGCAACACACAGGAGCGCACCCGGCCACTTAGGTGGGATGGGGGTCGCTCACTAATGTGTCTTAATTATACATATAAACCCGGTATACAATCTCTCATTTATTCTGATTTAACATTATTTATTGTCAAGAAATGATGCCTGATTAATTTATATTTATGTTTTTATAGGTCTTGGGGATAATGAGCTTAAATGGTGAAATTAAACTACACATAGAGAGTTAGAGATTGATCGGTTCGTTTAGACAATGCGTGGAAAGAGATTAAATTCGTTATATATTCTTTGGATTGCTCTTTGTCAATTAAAATTAAACAGGTGTAACAATGACTAACTTAGCTTTATGGCTAAAATGTATGACTCTCTTCATTGTGATTTTGAGTTTAAGCCTCATTAAAAGACATAAAATGAAGAATAATATTTACCACTAATATCTAAACACGTAAAGTTGACGTGAGAAATTATCACAATTAAATCATATGACAAATTGAGAAGATTGGTTGCGTTGGGTTTCTTATGGGGCTAATATCACAAAAGGAATGGACGCCTCAATGTGGCTTGAATTTGGGCCAACGTAAAACGCAAACAAAACGAAAAGAGTGAATAAATTACGTCAGCAATTTGACAAATTGAGAAGACTGGTTGCATTGGGTTTCTTATGGGCTGATATCACAAAAGGGATGTGGGCTTAAATTTGGGCCAACGTAAAACGCAAGCAAAACGAAAAGAGGAAATAAATTAGGGAGTAAATTACATAAATTGCCCTTTATGTTTAGGGTAACTTATGAAACTTGACCTTTAACCCAGTTTATTACGTTTCTTGTCCTTTTTTTGAAACACTAATTGCAGAAATAGCCCTTTGTTAAACTTTTCTCCATCTCAGCCATTACCCCCAAGGGTAATTTGGTCTTTGTCCATCCAAGACTTTAATAATTGCAGAAATAGCCATTTGTTTTTCTACCAATTATCTACACAAAAAACAGAATTATATACAAAAACATGATCATGTACGTATATATGGAGGATAATCAAGTTTAAAAATCAAGTTTCTTCTCATTGGGTTGTATTTTTGTAACAATCAGCCATGCAACACTGGTGCCATTCATCTCTGACATTAGACGACTCCCACGTGTCTCTCATGTGAGAAGTATTTTTGTCATTTTCTTTACACTTTTCACATACATCTAATAACCCTTTCATATTTTCGAGATCTTTTTCTATCACCATCACTATCTCCCTCTTCATCGTCAAATTGACACTCGAACTTTCTACTAAAAAAATGTTCGCTCTTGTACAAAGATTTCGCAATCGAAGTGCACTAGGTGTTAACCATCAATCACTACATAGTGAAGACATTGAAGGTGTTATTGAAGCAAGACAACGGTACATTCGTAAACCTGGTATGCAGCTGGTTGACGGCGCACTGATGAGTGGCGTATATTTACACTTTCCTTTACTAAAATGAATAGATTCGTTACCACTAAACTAATTGGTGGATGATCCTACATGCATACATACATGATCATGTTTTTGTATATAATTATGTTTTTTGTGTAGATAATTAGTAGAAAAATAAAGGGCTATTTCTGCAATTATTAAAGTCTTGGATGGACAATGACCAAATTACCCTTGGGGTTAACGGCTGAGATGGAGAAAAGTTTAACCAAGGGCTATCTATGCAATTAGTGTTTCAAAAAAAGGACGAGAAACATAATAAATTGGGTTAAAGGTCACGTTTCATAAGTTACCCTAAACATAAAGGGCAATATATGTAATTTATTCTAAATTAGGTTAGCAAGATTTCTACTTCTATAAAATGGATGTTTACTACTCCGCGCGTTGCTGTGAGGTTGAATTTGTATGCTGAACGAAAGTTAAAAAGTTAAGGGTATAAAACGTAAAAATCTAAAAGTCTCGTGGTGAAAGTATAAAATTTAAAAGTATAGTAAAACGAAAGTAGAAAAGTTAAAAGTTTTGTGGCCAAAGTAGGAGATAACAAAACTTAAAACAAAAAAGAACTTTAAAAGTTAGAGGGTTAAAAAGTTAAGGAGTGTAAAACGTAAAAGTCTAAAAGTCTGGTGGTGAAAGTATAAAACCATAATAAGTATATTAAAAACGAAAGTATAAAAGTTAAAGTTTTGTGACCAAAGTAGAAGATAAGAAAACTTAAATAAAAAAAATTAAAAGTTTGAGGTTAGAAAACGTAAAAGTATGAAACATATTACTATTTCGTTAAAAAAAAAAGTAGTGTAAAAGTTTAAGGTGTAGAAATTGTCAAACATTCAAACTACCTATACATAAAAGTCTAAAAGTCTCGTGGTGAAAGTATAATACTATAAAAGTATACTAAAAACGAAAGTAGAAAAGTTAAGGGTGCGTTTGGTTGTGTAAAACACACTCTGTTTTTCATTTATGTTTTATAAGAAGACATGAAAAACATAAAACACGTTCAAATTGTTGTTTTTCAGAAAAAATTTCCAGCAAAGCAAAAAGCCGTGTTTTCTATCTTTTAAACTAAAATTGGGAAAACACTTTTTTTTGTTTGCCATTTTCCGTTTCGTTTTCTAGATTTCATAAGCGTTCAAAGTAGTTTTCTATTTTGGAAAATGAAAAACCCATCTTTTGGTTTAGAACGCGTTTTTAGCAATTTCCATGTGTTTTCTAGAGATGGAAAACCCATTTCATTTTCTAGAAAACTGAAAATGGAAAACTGGAAAATGTTTTCCACGAAAACGTTTTCCAGATTTCGTTGTGCATGTGTTTTAAAGTTTTAAGTTTTGTTGTCTTTTACGTTTTCTACGTTTTCGTGACCAAAGTAGAAGAAAGTAGAAGACAACAAAACTTAAAACAAAAAAACTTTAAAAGTTAAAGTGTAGAAAACGTAAAAATATGAAATATATGTGACTAAACTATGAAAACCAAAAGTTTACTATATCGTTAAAAAAAAGTAGTGTAAAAGTGTAAGGGATAGAAATTGTTAAGCACTCAAACTATCGTGCCAAACCATAAGAAAGAAAAATTCCACTATTCATTTCCCAAATTTCATAGGAATAAAAGTGTTAAACAAAATGTTAATAAAGACTAAAAATTGTAAAGATACACAAAAAGTTGTGATCAATTTGCAAGAAACACAAAGAATATTATTCGTCTTCAAATTTTCATTGTATTATATATTAATATATTCAACAACTTGTAACTTTGTTTATAAAAATAATACTAAATATATATAAGTGAAAGTTACGGTACAAAAAGGAAATTGTGTATTAAGCGTGCGAAGTCTTCTCAGCCGTCGATCTGCGTCTTTTTTCGAATCTGTGGACAAAAATTCTTTCCGTTTGTCAGCGTGATTTTACACAATTGTTTCAATGTCTCTGTGTGTTCGACATTCGGACTTCATTTAGCTATACTACGTTTGATAGGTAAAATCGTCTGCCTTTTGTCGTCTGGTTTAGGGTTTTATACGGTTTATTATTCGTGTTTTAGATAGTTTTTATAGACCGCATTCAGCACATCACCCGCACCTCATGGATTTTTTTATATAATAGGATATGTATGATCCAATCCTATCGACCCCTATGAAATTTTGATACCAGGCCTCATGAAATTTTCAGACCGACACTATGAAATTTTGATCAGACCGATACAAAGAAACAATAATTTAAAATTTTAAAGTTTAGAAATATAAACCGAATAGATAGTCAAATTATTAATTCCATTCTTTTATTATGAAAAGTTGATGTATGAGATCTAATATATATATATATGAAAAAAAATGAATGTTAGCGTTGCTCACAATCTCTAAAACATCACTATAAGACTAACATGATCCTAAGTTAACATGCTACGCCATCTCCATTATAAGACTAACATGATCCTAAGTTAACATATTTTAAATCTCTATACAAGAAGTATATACTTTTTTTACTTGTATTTTCTTAGTTAAAAGTTACGTCATAACACTCAAAATTTAAGACATGATAATACATAATACTCGACATAAAACTTAAACATGTATTTTTATTATTATTTATGGCATAAGATAAACCAAAAAAATATCAATCTTTAATTTAAATATAATATTGTATGTTATGTAAATGTATTTTTTAGAACATTAAAACGGCGATAATAAAGTGTTGGAAAATGTGTGTGAATGAGATGTTTATCTCAAAAGAATGTTTGTTCAAGTTTGGAAAATGTGATGTGAGCTATCCCACATTGGTGTGGGAACAAAAGGTGAATTGGTTTATAAGGATAAACCTCAAAGCTCTAGATATCACTTGTGTCATGTTTTACTCTAGCTCATACCCTCGCGCAGGGGGGGGTGCAAAAAATGGCTAATTGGGTCGAAATCCTGATCATTCATTACGGATTAATGGACATAAATCGATCATTCATTACTGGTTAATGATGTTCACTTCGTATGCCCAGTTTACGTGTATAAGAACACGAGTTGTGGGCAGAAAGAAGACACAGAAAAATTGCATTCCAACGTTGTGCTGCTGCTGATCTCCGTCTACAGCTTCATTCCGGTCTCGTTTCAGGCAAGTATTCTCGTCCGGCTGTACACACAGTTTTGAACCGGTGTACCCTGGGAACAGACGTCGAATCTGTTTAAGGGAATTGTGTCAAACACAAGCCCGGCTCCTTTCGTTTTGTTTCTGTGTTCTTCAGGTTTTGCAGGGACTGATAGAGTTGCTGTTCGTGATCATACTTCCGTATCTTGATCGTCGGTTCGGTTAGACTTTCATTTATTTTCTATTCTTGTGAAATGCTTATGTTTGTATAACGATTGTCATAATCGTTTTACGCATAAATTCCAACATAAAGTTGCGTTATTTTTTCGAACGGTATTTGGAATTACCCCAAACGGGATTGCAACCGTCCGTAGTGAATTTGACACAGCCGGCTTGTCTCCCCAGGCTTCAATCAAAAAGAAAACTCACAATTTGAAAAAATACCCTCTTGAATCAAGTTTGAACTTGAGACTCAAGTTCGCCAAACTCTAACCATATCTAATCTAGTTATACCTTCGACTAAGTTATCCATCTATAACGGGTGTCTAAACTAGTTGTAACAACTTGTTTAAACCACTTATAACTAGTTTCATTTATGTTTTAGAAAGAAAAATATTATATCATAACGGTTTTTTAGGTGAAATAGTGGAACTTCCTTGTAACAATTCACATTATATGATTTCCCAAATCATGTATCAACTAAACTGAAAAAAAAATTAAAGTAGAAAGGATAATAAAGTAAAGAACAGTGGCCACAAGAAGAAGGTAACCTTGATGATCCCGTGGTTAAGAAAGGGCATTGTCAACTTAGCTGGAACTAATTAAAGCTACACCGACCAACACCTGTATTGGTTTTAATACTTGCTCCATGCTCCTAGCTTTAGAGTAAAAATTCATATAATTAATTACAAATAAGTTAAACCACCTGGAATTGTCCTAGTGGTCGGAAATGAGAAAATACTTCAGACTGAAATTAAGGTCACGAGTTTGATTCTAGAGATCAACAGGTTATACCATCGCTTGTTTGCAAATGTCTGTTTTCTCTATAATAAACTCAACAACTATTGCTAGCTCGGGTTTTCGTATAAAACTCTGTATATTTAATGGACTCCCTTCGAGGTTAAGGGTTTTATTTGTTGGTCGTTTAAAAAAATACCAATAAAATTAATTATTCTAAGAATCTGAATATTATTATTATATTATTATTGTTTTAACTATTGTTATTTTAATTTTTAAACTATACAAAGTTGAGTTGGATTTGCTACGGTAACCCATGTTATCATGCGGCAACGCGCAACAAAGATACCATAGTTTTGAGTCACCAATTTACTTTGCACTTTATCAATGCAACAGTTTTTTGTGCCCACATTATCCCGCGCCAAGGCGCAACGAAGATGTCATTGTTTTGAGTCATCCATAACTATCGCAAACACTATTCCGATTGAACCTTCTTGCTTACATAAAATGGAACATGTTGTTACTAAACAACGATAACTTGTCATCGAACAACACCGAATACCCAGATTATCGATCAAAAACTAAATTATCATAAAAGATATCGCCATAACCCATAATGAATTTTAAAAAAAAATAGTTTATTTATTATGTATGATTGCTGCCAGAATCTGCCGTCTCTCTGTCCTCTAAAGTTGTGTTTGACGCACTAGCTGAAAAGCTAGGTGTTAGCTGATAAGCTAGCTGATAAACTATAAGCTAACTGATAAAAAATAACGTTTGGTAAAAACTAGCTGATAAAGTAGCTGAAAAATGTAAAATGACATAAAAATATATGTATGTAAATAAATTAAAAGTTAAAAACAAAATATAAATAAGTTAGGGAAAAGAGTAAAACTGTAAATATTATATAAGCTAGTTGAAATGTTACTCCAACTAGCTTTTCAAAAGCTAGCTTTTTGACATTACCAAATGGGGGTTCTTAAAAAAACTAGTTTTTTTAAAAAGTCCCGTTTGGTAACGTTAAAAGGCTAACTTATAAGCTCTAACTTATGATGCGCCAAACATGACCTAAATAGAAAGAAAAGCTTGTTTTTAATTTTAACCTATCTTATTTAAATTTTACAAATATTACTGACTCAAGGTGAACTAGACGCTATCAAGTCGGACGACTGAAGAGTTGCGAGTACTCGGGCCTAGACGAGGAGTA
>JBCNJP010000027.1:21662453-21739953 GCA_039602395.1 Deinandra increscens subsp. villosa | reverse complement strand
TTGTTCTTCTATATTGCTTTTTTTTCTTATTTTTTATTTTATCTGAATAATTTTTGTAAAGCGTTTGTTGTTTTGTTGTTGGTGTAAGAAATTTTTTGGTTTTAAGCGTTCTGGTCGTTACATGTTTTTTTATTTTTGTATTCTTTACATAGTGTTATAACAATTGGATTATTTTTTTACTCGCAGTATCCCTACGCAGCGGTGGCTATATCTAGTTATTCTACATTAATTTACATATGTATTTTAGTTTTAAAAGATGACATTATATGTTAGTTTAAAAGATTACGTTATATATTTCAAAAGTTATAACTAGTTAAACTTTTAAAAGTTCAAATAATATAAAATTATAATCATATCCATCTCATATGTATTATAATATAATATTGTATTAATAAGTTACATGATACAAATCCGTTGCCTAATAATAAATACATAGCAATCTAACAATAAAACATTTTATAAGAAAAGTGATTTTATGAAATAATCTCGATTAAAAGTTTAATTGTGATTGTCGACACATAAAAACCTTATTAATTTGTTGCTCATGAAAGTATAATCCACTATAATGACGTAAGTTACACTTTTCACTTAGTGGCAACAAATATGTTACATTATTAATGACTTTTTTGACGTGTCAAATTCTAAACGGTTTTTCCTTAAATGACTTGAAATACTTCACGTTTTCTCGAAAATAAAGTCGATTTCGTTAATCACTGGTACACAATTTCCATGTCAAGTAGAACGATCACATGATCATTCAATAAAAGTGTATATGTTACTGTTTATGTACTTCCAAGTTGAATTAGAAAGACAAACTTGTACTTGAGTATGATAAATAATCAAAGATGAAGTCTATCGGTAATATTGATATAATTAAGGAGAGAGTAACTTGCTTTTTTTTTTTTTTTGAACAGCAACAAAGATTTCATTCTAACCTAGCAAGGTGCTAGAAACCAAAAGCATACAATACAAAGCAAGAGTAGGAATCAAAAACAAAGAACAAAACATATAGTGCATAGGTGTATCTAAGTTAAGAATATTTGCACGATGTTTAATCCACGAGAAGGCTGAAGATTTGATTTCCTAGAGGTTCATATTCGGATGCGTGTTTTTGTTTTCGAATTCCTTCCCATTTCTGGCCCTTCATAACCACCATATAGTCGCAAATACGACAACCTTGATAATTTTGGAGTCACGAAGATTGAGTTGAAGGGAAGGGAGAAGAAGCAGAGTATCTTTAACCGAATCATGAGTGTTGAGGTCCAAATTACCCCAAGAATTGACAAGGTTCCACGTCGAAGAAGCTATGTGGCAAGAGAAGAACAAGTGTTGAGTTGTTTCAGAATTGATAGAGCACCAGCAGTAGGTTGAGACATGGATGGGGACACCCCTTTTTCCCAGTACGTCCTTACACGCGAATTTGCCCAAAGAAGCTTGCCAAACAAATATGTCAATTTTTTTTTTTGGAATGAAGGATGAAGGTAGACCATGCATGTTTATAATCGAATTCACCGAAGATATTCAATTCAATTTGGTGTCTGATTGAGGCGTAGAAGAATTCGGAGTCGTTAAGTTTTCATAACCACATGTTTACTTTTGTTAATCACTGGTAACTTACTATTATGGTCTTTTTAACTTACTATATGGTCTCTTTTGAATAAAATCTTTTAACAAATCAAGGCCTGAGGTTTGCATCTATAACCTTTCCGGTCTCTCTTAATAACACTGTTAAATTTATCTATTAATTCTAGGAAAATTTCGGTTATTTGATCACCTTTGAGTGACTAATTGTATAAATTGCAATGAATGTATATTTAAGGTTGTTTGTGTAATAAACTTAAGGATGATGTTATTGTGAGAAGTTTAGTTTTGATAAGAAGGAAAGAAGAAATCATAGCTCTTAGATCTTCAATTAAATGAAGATCTATGGCCCAAAATTTTCCTATGTAAAAATTAGAGAGAAAACTTAAAGTAAATAATAGATGTAAGGACATTTTTGACTTTTTATCAAATTCCTCTCATTTTTTAAACCTTCATAACTTTTAGGTACGTCATTATTTTTTTAAAAAAATTACACCAGTATCAAACGAGTGTTGCTATATAGAAAATGTTGAAACAATGACCTAAACATTGTGTCAAAAAACGAAAGAGTTATTTTTTAAAAAAAAATTATATAGCAACACTATACGTGTTTTAAAGATAAAAATGCTCGTTTTTATGGTGTAATTTTTTTTTAAAAATAATGTTGTATGTGAAAGTTATGATTGTTTTAAAAAAATGAGAGAAGTAGGTAAAAAGTCAATAAAGATGGCTAAGACTATAATACCCCTCCTTTCCTTTTTTATTAGATTAAGATCCAATGGCTGAAAATCTTTCTTATTAAAATCAAACTTCTCATTTGAACATATCCCATAAACTTAAAACTCAAACTAATAAAATAAAGTAAAATTTTTAAAAAAATAAAAAACCCTAAAATCAAGCACCGCTATCTTCCGATCTTCGTCTCTACTTTCGGTTTTTGCTTGGATTTCAAAGGGTTATCAATCCTTAACCAATTACTTCACTCAGCATGTTAAATTGCCCGACCCCATCAATCCATAACCCCACTCCCACCCCACCCCCCGGACAAGGTAAAAGGCAACGGTGATTATCGCATCCGGCTGTTAGAACAAAATCGAAGAAAAACAAGGACTCTATAATCTCAAATCTAGGTTGGAAAGGGAGTACATCACTTTTTAACAACAATAAGAACTATTTTATTGAAGATATCAATTGTGCTTAAGGATTTAAACTTATAAAGAAGTATACGTGTATTAAAGGTGGAAGTGAAATTTCGGCCAAGGTATCATCTGGGAACAAAGTGTTCGACATTAAACAAGTTGGTAATGGAATCGTAATTGCTACCAGGTGAGGTGATGGCTAGTGGTAATGGGTGCCGATGTGCCGGCTATGAAAATATGGACAGATTTATGGACAATCCTAAATATTTGATAATTCATAATCTTATTGTTTTAAGTTAATTACATAAACAACACCTTAATAAAGTCTTTATTTAACGTTCAAAATTTCTTTTTAAAATCAAGTCAAAACCAAACCGAGCCAAACTGAGTTCGTTAAAATAAAGCCGAACTTAAGCTCATAATTTAAACCTGGTTTAAAATTCGATTAAAGAGTGAGTCAACCCTAACTTGGTTCGGCTCGGCTTATAAACAATTTAGTAAACTTAGGGGTTGTTTGATAGTTGCTGACTGAGTAACTGACTTGGTTCAAGTCAATTGAGTAAGAGTTGACTGGGTAAGAAACTCTAACTGAAATGTATATAGCTATTTATTTTTAATGTATTAAAAAAACATTTTTAAAAATTCACCGAAAGCATATTAATATAGGTCTACTTTGAATCGTTTTTCAATTTCGAGCGCAACAGCGTGCTTATTTTCGAGATTCATTCAGTTTCGGAGGAGTTATGCTTGATTAATCATCATCGACATCGTGTTCATCTCAACTTTTCAAACATTCGCCGAAAGCATATGAATATCTATCTAGTTTGAATCGTTTTTCAATTTCGTACGCAACAGTGTGCTTAGTTTCAAGATTTATCGAGTTTTGAAGAAGTTATGCTTATTTAAAGTATAAGAGTTGTTTTTTTTTTAAATAATTGTAAATGCGCTGCTCTTGAATTGTAATTTTTCTCTGGATTCGGTCAACTAGAAAAAGATCAAGGACTTGGTCCGACACGTCTTACTCGATCCGAGTTAATATACTATCTAATCAAACAAGCTTACTGCTGACCCAATCTTTAATAAGCTCTTACTGGACTACTCAGTACTTAGTAAGCTCTTACTAAACTGACTGACTAAATAATTATCAAACAACCCCTTAGTAAAAAAAAAAAAAAAAAAAAAAAGTAAGAAGAGCATAGAGATTGTAAAAAAAAGGGGCTCGAAATAAAAAGTTTGAAATGTGATATCGTGACGTCTATAAAAGACAGCTCGGTCTTGTACCTTTATCACTTGAATCTTGTTGATACATTAAAAAAAAATCAACAAATTTTAAGCACAACCAAATCATGGTTCTCCCTGCACCTGAGTCCCAGATCACCAAAACCGTAACCGATGCTTGGGACTACAAGGGCAGGTCGGCAGCCCGTTCCGCCACCGGCGGCTGGACCAGCGCCGCCATGATCCTAGGTCCGCCACCACTTTCCCTCTGTTCTGTTTTCATTCACTTGAAGTAGTCGCCGGAGATTCTTTTTTACATTTTTTTTGTTCTTTTTGTTATGACTACTTGAATGAATCTGATATGATGAAAATTTCAGGGGTGGAGGCATGCGAAAGGCTGACGACGTTAGGAATCGCCGTTAATTTGGTGACGTACTTGACGGGTACTATGCATGTGGTGAACGCTAACGCTGCTAACGACGTCACTAACTTCATGGGTACCTCCTTCATGCTCTGTCTCCTCGGTGGTTTCGTCGCCGACACCTTTCTCGGCCGGTATCTTACAATTGCAATTTTCACGGCGGTTCAAGCATTGGTTAGTAATTATATTCCATTTTTATAATTCTCATTAAGTAAAAATAAAAATTCATGTTTTTAACAACAAAACACCCACTAATTTAAAAAGAAAAATTGTCAGTAAGTATATATAAAACCTGTTTTTAACGTTACAAAAGATAGGGGGTGTTACTAGATTTTTTTTTTCAGGGATATAACAATTTTTTTTTATGGGTTTGGGGGTAGCGTCCTTGAGAGAGTGAGGTTTAAGGGTGGCAACCTCTGACACGCTTTAAGGGGTGGCAGCATCTGGTTGCGGTCGAGCTCAATGAAAAACCATCAGAAATTAATTTGATTAAAAGTTAACATATGATTTTTTTCTAACTTGTTATTGTTTTATAGTGTGAGCCACATCTTTAAGGGGTATATAGGTTATGTAACGTTTTAATGGTTTTTAAAGAAGTTACACACGTACATAAAAACTAAAAATATATATATATATATATATATATTTCATTACGCATATGACTTTAAAGGGTAGCATAGACTACCCTTCGCATACACAGTTTAAAAATCCAAAATCTTAAATTATAAAGACACGGATATTTAAAAAAATGAACTATGAATAATCTGACCTGACCAAGATCATCTATTTTCAAACCATCTTTAATTTTTTCACATCATCATGGGACGAAAAATCTTTTACTTTTTACATAACCATTTGATAATTTTTAAACCGCCTGGACAGTAAAAAAAAAGGGCCGTAAAACCTTTAAACTACCGTTTAATACTTTGTCACACGGTCACGTGTGATTTAACCTTAACCTTAGAACAAGTGATGTAGGATCACATTTTTAATGTGTCAACAGTCAACAACACCAACTTAATTATCTGCTAATGTTTTAATTTTTGATAATCAACAGGGGGTGACAATCTTAGCGATCTCAACCTCCATTCCAAGCTTACAACCACCAAAATGCGCCGAAACCGGCGGTTCCTGCGTTCCGGCCACCGATCTCCAACTAGCCATCCTATACCTCGCACTCTACCTAACGGCTCTGGGGACCGGAGGCCTGAAATCCAGCGTATCGGGTTTCGGGTCGGACCAGTTCGACGAATCTAACAAAGAAGAAAAGGCACAAATGACCACTTTCTTTAACTGGTTCTTTTTCTTCATAAGTATCGGGTCGCTTGCCGCGGTTACGGTTCTGGTTTATATCCAGGACAACCTTGGGCGGCGATGGGGTTACGGGATCGTGGCATGTTCGATCGGGTTCGGGTTTGTGATATTTTTGTCGGGCACCAGAAGGTACCGGTTCAAGAAACTGGTGGGTAGTCCGCTAACCCAGATAGCTTCGGTTTTTACGGCGGCGTGGAGGCGGAGACATCTGGAGGTACCGTCGGATCCTTGTTTGTTGTTCAATGTGGATGATGTTCACATGACTGAAGATGCCCGGAAACGGAAGGAGAAGTTGCCACACAGCAAACAGTTCCGGTTAGTCGGTTATTTTTTTTTTATTTTTTTTTTAATTTTGCTATTAACCTATATAATAAAATACAATTGGATGATATAATGTTTGTCATGTGACAACATAACATAACATGTGATGTTGTCATGTGAGACACCATTTAATTTTAATTTTTGTTTTTTTTTGTTTTTTTTTTGTTTTTTTTTCTCCTATCAAAACATAACGCAAACAAGTTTAGATCTTAGGTTTAACAATTTGACTGTTTTGTTTTCGATTTGAACTTTTTAGGTTCTACGTTTGATATTTGAAATATTTAACTTCTAACTTTATTGTCATTAAATAATCATTTTTTTTTTAATTTAGGTCGTTTTAATTATTTTATGTACCCTTGTTTTTCCTGTAACAACTCACGTATTGTTATTAAATTAATTTACAAATTTCATAAAACATGTTTGATACATATTATTTTGATGATAGACTTTGTTTTTGTTAAAGATAAAAACAAAATATATGTATCTTTGTACTTTGTTGTCTTAAATGTCTTTGAAGAGATGCATGTGCACGATCTATCCGAACAAATGGGTCCCGGGGAACATCACGAGAACCTGAATTGGACCCAGACTGTCAAGTCTATCTTTTGAACCTAAACTTTGGGGTCTAAAAATACTAGTGGGGGCCGTGAGTGTTCCATATACGGTATACTCACGGCCCCTAAACCGGAATACAGACAAGTCCTTGTGGTTTCCAACTTTGTATGGGGCCGTGGCTATGCGTCATGTGACCCCTAAATTGTAACTTTGGCTGGTCTTTTGTGGTTTCCAGATGGGTTGACGGCCCCCACCATTAGAACCCTCTGACCGTTGCCGATGATAACTTTTTTAATCCTTTACCTTCTATAAATATCAATTTAAATTTATATTTTTAACACATCTGTTTTATTACTTATCTCTACTGTCTTATTATGAGAAACTTTAAAAATCTTTAAAAATTAAATCCCAACAATTACAACCTAATTCTTAATAAATTTAATAATATATACTTTTTTTATAATAAGAAAGCCTACTATTGATATATAATTATTATTGTATATGTATGTTTTTGTAGTTTTCTTGACAAGGCAGCAATCAAAGAGAATGAAAAACCGGGTGAACTTTTGAAGGTAAGCAAATGGCACCTTTCAACTTCAACCGATGTAGAAGAAGTCAAAATGGTGATCACAATGCTGCCAATATGGGCAACCACAATCATGTTCTGGACCATATACGCCCAAATGACCACATTCTCCGTGTCACAAGCCACCACCATGGACCGCCACATCGGCAAATCCTTCCTCATCCCCGCCGCCTCCCTCACCGTCTTCTTCGTCGGCAGCATTCTCCTAACCGTCCCCGTATACGACCGCATCATCGTCCCCCTCGCCAAACGCTTCCTCAAACACCCACAAGGCCTAACCCCTCTCCAACGCATTGGCGTAGGACTAGTCATGTCCACATTTGCCATGGTTGCAGCCGCTTTAATCGAATTAAAGCGGCTGCACACGGCCCAAGCCCATGGCATGGACGATGACCCGTCCAAGGTGGTCCCACTCAGCGTGTTTTGGTTGGTTCCGCAGTTTTTCTTCGTGGGGTCGGGTGAGGCGTTCACGTACATAGGACAGCTCGATTTCTTCTTACGGGAGTGTCCGAAAGGGATGAAGACGATGAGCACCGGGTTGTTCTTAAGCACCTTGTCGCTAGGGTTCTTTTTGAGCTCACTCTTGGTGACCATAGTACACAAGGTGACTGGAACCACGGACCCATGGCTAGCTGATAACTTGAATAAGGGGAAGCTTTATAACTTCTATTGGTTGCTTGCGGTTTTAAGTGTGGTGAACATGGGGTTGTATTTGATAGCGGCAAAATGGTATGTTTACAGGGAGCATAGGATTGCTAGTGGTGGTAATATTGAGATGGAGGAAGGCCATGTGGTTTGACTATTTTTACCGTTATTTAACTGTCTATCTAAAACAAGTCACTTCGTGTAAGATGAAGATGATGACGAAGATAAAGAAATGAATTAATAATGGAGATGTGAAAGTGCACCCCACCCATTATTTAGTTAGCGTAAACAAATGGTGATCAAATATAAAGTTTATATATATATATATAGCTTTGTTGTTTGTGTGTTTTCTTGTGTGTATTTTAGTGGTTGAAAAAAAGGGGGAAATGGTATACTAAAACTCTAAAAGTGTGAAACCAGACAAAATTAGATGCATGGGCTTCAAACTTTTTTGCACATTTTTAGAGAATCTAATCTTTAGTTTTATAGATTAATATAGAAAAAGGAGGAATGTAACACGCTAAAAGGTTCCAGAGGGCCAACTATTTCGTCTCATTTATGATAATTATGGTTCACCGTTTACTTTATCTTAGCTTCAACGGCCTGTTTATAGATAACTGTGCCATAACATTGCACAATCGAGCCACATAGTAGATGAAAATGACAAACAATAATTAAATAACACCAAAAGGTGGGTATATTCACACACATGTTCCTTATAAAAACAAATTTCAAACAGAACTCGTTGTTGTTTTAGCCAAGGTTGTATGTCCGACCGGAGACGACGGTCTAACTTTTATAATTACCTGTTGAAAACTTAGAGATATTTGGGAGAACTTGAAAGAGCGTAAAGAGAAAAAGTGTGTAAAGCTTTATGTTATTTCCTCAGCATATGAGACTACTATTTATAGCGGAAACTTAAGTTGACACACTTAAAAAAAAGTTATAAAGATTAATAAAACGTATTGGACGTTTTCAATGCACTTTAGTGACTAAAATGCTTTGGACATCATGCTTGGGGTGTTGTGCCATCAAAAAGTCATATTATACATATGTGTCGTCTGTACGTGCTGCAATGTTGGGTGCTTCGCACCCTTACGACCCATGAGTACGAGTGTTTAACTAAAAGAAACAATAGTCAAAGAAACTTCTCACTTAAATATCAGTGTAAATTCTATCCTACAACCATTTTTGGAATAGGTTTCTACACTATTACTTGCATTTTTCTCTCGAATTCGCTTTTGTTAACAGTCTTGGACCATTAACTTCGAACATCGATATTTTATTCATCTTACCTCCGTTTTGAACATAGTTTAGTTCATTGGAAAGACCTCACAACATAAAATACACACCCAGTAAAAATAACTATATTAACCATAGTTAAATATAGTTAATTATTTTCATATTTAATTAAAAAAACTCATTTTTACCAACTTAATAGGAATAACACATTTATGCCTATCTAGTGACGCCTGTGCCTTGCTACAACATACTACACAAACTTAAATTTATGTTTTTACATTTTCATACCGATATCATATGGGTTACTTCCTCTGGGTTTACTTTCGGTCAACGATTTCAAGATTTGTAGAATTATAGGTTAGTATACATTATTAGTACATATGTTTTCTGCGCGTTGTAGTGAAGACATATATATGGCATGTATATATAAAAAAAAGAAAACTAATAGAATCTGACACATCTACATCATCTTAAGCCTACTCTATATCGCAACAAACATACATTATGAAACTTAAAAACTAAAGATATGAAATCTAAAAAAAACAAGAGGAGCTGCAAAATATGAACCTTTGCTAAATCGATCCAACATCAAATAAATTTTTATAACCAAATTAAACTCAACACGGCAATCTTAAATAAAATTAATATCATAACGTAGAGGCGACCTTGTACCTTCATACATTAACACTTTGTAATGAATACAATAACTTGGTATATATATTATAATTGAAGAGTTTAGGGTGTCCACTTTTAAAATTAAATGTTACATGACCAAAACATATAAATAACAAAACTCGATATCGTTGTAAATTGGTGTATAAAATTTAAAAGTTAAAAAATTAACGGCCAAACTTCTAAATAATAAAATGTGACTATTTTACTTTCGAACTTCTAATATCTAAAAATTAAAACTTTCATGCCCAAACTTCAAAATATCAATACTTAACAACTAATGTCTAATCTATTAAATAATTAAAGTTTGATGGCCAAAATTCAAAAACCTAAAAACTTTACTATTCTTCCCTAAGGCACTATATAAATAAAAGAGAAACTCCATGAAAGAAAAATAAATGATTCATACAAATCACTTAGTGGAAAATGTCCTATATAAAACAAATCCATCTAGTAATTAATAATTTTGTTAGACATAAGAAAAAGCCATAATCCCTTTTCATATGAATCATATCATATGGTTTTGTGATTTCGTTACCCAAGAAGGATATTAAATGAAATATAATTTTTTTAAAATAAATATATATAGTGTTAGGCTAAATTGAAAACCATTTGATTTTTAGAATGAAGTGCATGAACCCAGTCTCTTCGGAGATATTGTAGTTTTGGATTTAAGTTTAAAAAGTGCCAACACATTTAACATTTTGCAAAAGTCGTAACGTTTAGTCTCGTCTTTAACGAACAGCTAAATTTTCTGTTAGATGGATAAAAAAATGTCTAAAATACCCCTAAAATAATAAAAAAGCAAAAAAAGTAAAAATAATTATAAAGTTTTTATTGTGTGATATCAAGAAGTGTATCCCCTCCCGTTCCCCTTAAAAATAACCACCACCAGCCCAACACCACTATCATACTCTGGCGAAGTCAACCAGCCTCAACCATCATCAGCCTTCCCCAACCACCATCATCGTCGGATCCATGCCAGAAAGTCACACCTCCCCCCACCACCACTATAACCATCATCTCCACCCGCACACGACACCACCACCAGTGGGGGGGGGGGGTGAAAATGTTTGTAATATCTTGGGGAAATTCTTAATTGTAAAGCAACCTGATAAAATCTGAATTCATGTAATCACTTCCAGATCAAACAACTGGAGTCGATACCAAGTGTCCAATCGGATAAAAACATATTTGATTACAAGATTTTGTATGATTTTGATTGTCGTGAGTTTGAGAGGAACTAGAGATGATCATATCTCAGAATGCGCTCAAAATTAGGGGAGGAGCATATTTGTAGTTATTCAGATATCTGTAATTACGAATTTTAAAAAATTACACTTCCAGTCCCTCAAGCTCGACCCCAGTTAGGGGCTCTGCTCCTTGGACCCCACTCCTCTCAGGGGCGTTGTCCCCTTGGACCCCTGTTAGTCCCAATGATATTCAAGCAAACGTATATTCTTGCTTGAATGTCACACGCAATCTTAAATTACACTAAAATATCGAACATAATTTGTTGAATTACGTAGAGACGAAGGATGTGTGTGCCGTCAATGGTTTTATTCGATTATTAAATTAATAATTAAATTAGTAAAATAAATATAGATCCAATCCCAACCTTGTATATTTGAAGTCGGTGGTGAATTAGGGTTATCGACGGCTGTATTTTCATTTTTATTTTCACTTGGAAGTGGGATCGTACTCAAAGAATTGGTTAGGCGAGTTATCGTTTTCGTCCTGTTACACACACTTTATGCTGTTTGTGGTGGCAACACACTAGCGATTTATGAGTGAGGTCACCATGGGAAGTGATTGGCTTCGACTAATTGGTGGTGGTATGGTGGGGGTGTCGAGGGAGAAGAGGGAAGATGAGCGGAGGAAATGATGGTGTTGGTGGTTGTCGAAAATTAGAAATGGAAGATGATGAATTATTTAAGTAATTTACATAAATACCTGATGTGTATTAAGTTTTAGTTAATTGTAAAATAGTTTTATGGTTTTTTTAATATAAGAATATTTTAGTTTTTTTACACCTACTTAATTGAAAAATAAACATCTATCTAAGTTGAGGACTAAACGTGACAACTTTAATTTTACAAAATGTTAATGACATTCTCAAACTACTGGGATGATTCGTACACTTTACTCTTGATCTAACTTCCGGTTCACCTCACTTTAACAAAATGTTGAATGTCATTAGTCTTAGCGTTAGCGTGTGTGTTGCATTAGAAAGTTGATCATAATCGTATTAAAACATGGGGGCTACCCATGCTTCATGGTGTGTTAAAAGTTTATATTTTTTTTAATGAATGATGAACTTATCCCATACTTTAATCTATTCCTAAATTTATGTCATTTTATCCACAATGAGACTTAGACCTCTTATCATCATAGAGGCCAAAGTCAAGCGACCCATTAAACTTTAAGATAATAGTATTTAGTGACCCATCACTTATATTAAATTTACCCCAATACATTTACACTAGGGGTGTTCAAAACCGGATACCCGGAATTTCGGATATCCGAATTTCGGGTATCCGAAAATTTCGGATATCAGTTTTCGTTGTCCAAGTCCAAGTCCGAAATTTCGGATATCCGAAATTTCGGACTGGACTCGGATAGTTAAAACGGATATCCGAAAATCCAGTTTTAAAAAAAAAAACGACAATTTAACCAAAAAAATGACAAAACGGCAAAACAAATAAACATAGTCCAAGTCTTCAAACACAAATAAACATAAGTTCGACCTAAAAAACGACAAAACAAATAAACATAATCCAAGTATTCAATAATTCCTTATTTCTTTAATCTAAAACTTATTTTAATTTATTTAAATTTTCGGATACCGGGTATCCGAAACTTCCGAAAATTTTGTAAATTCTTGTCCAAGTCCAAGTCCGAATTTTCGGATATCCGAGTTTCGGATATCCGAAATTCCGGATATTCGAAATTTTCGGATAATTCGGATACGGAATTTCGGATAATTCGGATACGGATTCGGACTCGGATATTTTTGAACACCCCTAATTTACACAACCTAAAGGTAGCTAAATGGTTTACACAACCTATGGTGGAGAGAAAGAAGAGTAAAAGTGGAATGAAGAAAATATAAAATGTATTTTTCTGATGAAAGTTGCCGACACCAACAAAATACATAGTTGAGAAGATAACCAAATTTGATATGTGAATCACCAAATGAATGTGTGTTGAATTGGGCTCTTTAAAAGTTCACTAAAACGCAATATTTAATTTAAACTTACTAATTTTTGTTTCTTTTAGATATTTATTCCAGTAAACTTCAAGATTTAATTTTCTCTTTTGTTTTCCTTTTCATTTATTTAACTTGATATACAAAAATTTTAAATCTTTTATTTACTTATAATTTTATATAGTGTGTTGGTGCATATTTTTTAGTACAATTTGGTAATTATACTTAATTGATAATCTAATAAATTGATACTTGAACGTGGTTTTGACATGTGTCAATGTTGATGTGGACCTCCTAAAAATAAGACATGTGCCATCCATTTTAGTGTTTTATTATGATTAAAAATAAAGATGTATATGTTTCGAATTTTTTAAAAGTGTTGATTTGGTGGACTTTTTAAGAAAGATAACCTAACATTTAAGAAAAAAACAGAATTAATTAAAACTATAAACTACTGTATTCAAATTTTATCACTTGATTAGAAACTATCTCCTTTAAAAATTAAACGTTCAAGTCATAATGTGGATAAATAATGTATAATAAAAACCTTAAAAATAGTAGAAAGTGTTAATTATGTTTATGCTCCCAAATAAGTGATAAAATGATATTAATGTGAAATAACTTTATTTGATAAAGGTGTTTGTATTTTAGTTGAAGATTCAAGATTCAAATCTTGACGTAGAAAATTTAATTGAAATAATTAAGGTAGTTTATAAAGTTTATCATTAAGGTAGTTTAATAAATTGATATAAATGTAACAATATTTTTATTAATTAATTAATTAAATCCGTCTACAAAGTAGATAGTGGGAGTTGAGGCAAAAGTCGTAAGTGGTACATAGAGATATTTAAGTGTTACCCATAGCCACAGTTCAAGAATAAACACTTTACACTTTACGCTTTACACTTTCTCATCATATTGGCGCCTCATAAAACACCCAAACGGCCACACCAACCGTACCTTACCTCACCAGCCGTAAAACAAGTCGATAATCGATCACGGGCCATGGGGAGAGGGAGGGTAGAACTGAAGCGGATCGATGACAAAGTGAGCCGTCAAGTCTCGTTCACCAAGCGTCGGAATGGATTGATGATGAAGGCTCACGAACTCTCGGTGCTTTGCGACGTTGATCTCGCAGTTTTCGTATTCTCTGGGAGAAACAGGCTCTATGAGTTTTCTACCGGTGACAGGTAACCGTTAATTTGCTTCTTTTATCGGCGTACGTTTTTATAACTACCAAATTTGCTTTTGTTTTCTCGACAACACTCATTGTCTATCTATATATAGGAATCTGTGTATTTAAATGCTTTTTGTATATATTCTATTTCTACTCAAATTATCTAATTAATCTGATGTGGTTATATGTATGTTTTGTTTGCATGCTCTACGTACCAATATGTAAGATATATGATCATCCCAAAGTGCGAATCCACATTAGTGGTGCACCTAGAAAAAAAAATTTCACATGGGTCGGCTTTTTAGTGTCGGGATGTATCTTAACTTGACATTTGAGTTTTTGGTTATTGGGGTTGGGTCAGGTCGGATCACATAAATATAAATAATTTACCCTTGCAATGGTCAAATTAAGAGCTCCAACAAGGTTTTCTTCTGTAATTGTGACCACAAAAATATTATACCCCGTTTAATATACCAGTTATAAAGAATAACTAAAGTAGTTATTGGAATTTGATACTCGCTTCAACTGAATTCGCATACGAAATAAGTGGTCTATACATCTATACTTTTTCTATATAATCTTTAGACCAGCCTAACAAATGTTAAGTTGGTGTCCTTTTAAAGGTTAAAGTTTTATCATAGATAATGTTTAAAGGAGTATTAATATTAGAGCAAGGCCGATTTAATGGGTCAAACAACCCAAGCTAAGGCTTAGGGCCATATTTTTTAGATTTTCTAGAAAATCTAGGAACCTATATATAATATAATATATATATACCGCACGCTAACCCTTGCTTTTATGAATCTGTCAAGTAGCATGACTAAGATACTTAATCGCTACCTGGACCATAAGCATGCAGATGAAGCTGCGCGTAAAACTGTACGCGAGGTATGTGAATCAAGCTTTCACTGAAATAGTAATTAAAAAGATATATTCATTCATCACTAGCACTAGCTAATCAAAATTAGCATCTTAAACATTAACACTACTTGCATCGTTCTTCCTATGTATAGTACTAGCTAGATATTCAAAAAGAGTTTTTTGTGAAGGAGTTAATCCTCACGTTTCACATGTGAAAGGATGACACAATTTAAAAAAAAAAAATTGGATTGATGAAGCAAACAAAAAGAAAACAAGACAAATCTTATTTTAATTGTTTAATTAAATTTAAGTTAGAGATAATTGATATAGTCTTGTTTATTATTTAGGTTGAGTATTATTAGTAGGAGTTTGGATAGGAGTCTTGTTTAGCAAGAATTGTCTAGTATTAAGAATTGGGTACATACTTATGACAGGAACTCAGGTTACAGTTGACAAACGTATCGAGTGCTGATAGGTGGACACAGATGATCCAACGGTAGGTAATCATACGTACTTGATTAAAATATTCTAGTTAAGGTGGAGGGGGTGAAACTCGGATATATACATTAAATGTTTGATTGATTTATGGTAATTTTAGTTGTGGATTGAGAGAGTTTCACCCCCTCCACCCTTAGTTCAATTAGTTTAATAATACACTAATTAACTGGAACTGTTTAAATAATGTTTGCTTACATAATGTATAAAGTGTTGCAGGCAACTCAATGAGCACAAAGTTCAACAGTCTGATGTGACCGAGCTCTATCAGTTGCAGAAACAGACAGAGAGCGTTCTCCGACAAGTTAGAACCACAAAGGTTTGAACACCACAAACCAAAAATGAAAAATATCATCTGTCACATACTGCAAAGAGGAAACAAGAACTAGTTAGAGATTAGTATGCATTTACATGTTTAACGGCTTTGTATTTTGCAGACACAATTGATGTTGGCAAGTGTGAAAAACCTGCAGGAGGAGGTAATTACAAATCCATATAATATCCAACCCTTTCGATTCTTTCGAAATCCTATTTCCTAATGCAGACGGCTTAATTGGTCGTGACTAATAACTTTCTGAACCGTATCATTGAACAGCAAAAGCAACCGAGACATAAGAAGCACTTGATGGTAGGAGAGGTAACAACTTTATGATGCATTTCTTTCTTGATAAAATCACAAGGAGAAAGGTTGAATAAAAGCAATATTTTTTTATGGTAGATGGTTGATGCATCCTCTATTTTTTGTTAGTTTTCTGTTTTCTGCATCATATATACCGGTGATACCGGTAAGGCAAGAATGTAGTTCTTGCACTATGTTGTTGTTCTATGTATAATAATATATAGCATTACCGCGTGTTACAGCGGTCAAATGATTGTTTGCTTTGAGATGACATTTTGATAGTAGTAGTAATTCATTTGTAACTACAGATACATATTTGTTATGATTATGCAAAAACTGGTAAGTTATTTCTGTTGGGTGGTAAAATATAAAGAAAATGAAGAGCCTACCTAGAAATTGGTTTTTTTGGTACACTGATATTTTTTGTAGTGTTGTACCTTTAACCATTTCAAAAGAGTATGATAAAAAGAGTGAGACCAGCCATACTAAGAGAGCAATAGATTTCAGTTTCATTCAAACCTGATTTCCAAATATATTCAGGTCTTCAAAAGAAGGGGCTAAACCTGCACATTCTTGGTTTTTTTTTTCTTTTTTTTTTCCATTTTGTCTAGTTGCTTCTTCTTTTATCTCTAAAAATTCAAAACATGTTAGTATAATAATTTTACACAATTCTAATTGATACATGTTTGTATCCCAAAGCAAAAAACTAAAGGGAAAAAGACGAAAATAGCCCATTTGATTAACTTTGGGACGAAAATAGCCCCATGAAAATTTTTTCCTAATTTTTAGCCCTACCTTAACGGTGGCTAACGACCTCCATTTAAACCCAAAACGACCGTTCCTGATGACCAACCACTGTACGACATGTGTCCACCACGGTCGTTAATACGTTGGAAAGGTCGTCGACGACCGTCGTTTTCCGTCAAACGACCGTGGTCGTTGGCGACCACACACGTAGTCGGCAGTCGTTTGACGGAAAACGACGGTCGTCGACGACCTTTCCAACGTATTAACGACCGTGGTGGGCACATGTCGCACCGTGGTTGGTCATCAGGAACGGTCGCTTTGGGTTTAAATGGAGGTCGTTAGCGACCGTTAAGGTAGGGCTAAAAGTTGGGAAAAAAATTCATGGGGCTATTTTCGTCCCAAACTTAGTCAAAAGGGCTATTTTCGTCTTTTTCCCAAAACTAAACACTTAAATCTAATTCAACATTCATATTGTTAGAGAAGGTTAGATGTTCCAGTTTGTTCCACAAAGAAACATGGATTAGTGAACACATAGGCAAATCGGACATGAAACTTGAAACAGGGGGGGGGGGGGGGGCTCCGTTTTTTTCGTCTAGAAGTACCTATTTTTGGGACTTTATGTATAAAAATTTATATGTATTGAGTATCGCCACCTCGCACGTATTGAGTATCGTCCCCTCGAAAGAATTTTTTAGCGCTGCCCCCTAGGGGTTTTCTTTCAAGCTTCGCCACCATGTTGATGGTGGATGATCTTCATGGCGGCTGAAGAACCTTGGAGGAACCCTAAGGAGATCGAGAGTGCGTAGACAAGAATGGAGTGATTTGGGGTTTTATTCAAAGCGGGTCATAACAAGCAAAAAAACGAGGCAAACATTCGGGTATACAAATCCGTGAGTTTTTAAACATTTTTCTTTGAATATTCAAAATTCTGAGGAAATGACGGCGCATTTCAAAAATTTGTATTTAATAGTAAGAAGTAAGATAAGATAAAAAGTAAGATATTAAGATAAGATAAGATAAGATTATAGTATTTTCACGTAATGTTAGGGAGTATATCAACCTCCATGTGATTATGTGATGAGAATTCAAATCTTATCGTAATATCGGTGAAAAGATGAATACAATAAAAGCGTGGTCCCCGACTATTGATAGGTTCAAGACTACATTATCTCGGTGGAAGACTAATCTCTTGTCGATTGGAGGTCGGTTGACTCTTCTTTCTTTGGTTCTCGGTTCGCTTCCTATTTCACTACATTTCTATATTTCGTCCTCCTAAAAAAGTTTTAGCTATTTTAGAAGGTTTGCGGGCGAATTTCTGGGGCGGGGGGGGGGGGGGGGGATCGATTAGAAAAATGCATTGGGTGAAATGGGATATTGTTCTGGTGGATAAAGGCAAAGGAGGTTTGGGTATAGGAAGCATTAGTGCTTTAAACCGGGCAATTGCGCTTAAATGGAAATGGAGGTTCCTTAATGACAGGTCGCAATTATGGGTTCGGGTTATCGATTCGACTTATGATAGTGACGCGGTGATGTTAGATAGGCCGGTTAGAGGGGATGGTGTGTGGGACGGCATTTGTAAGTCGGTTAACGATTTGCACTCTCGTAATATTATCTCGGTTAACGCTTTTAAGAAACATGTGGGGAGGGGTAATGATACTCGGTTTTGGGAAGATACATGGATCGGGGATGATTCCTTGTCGGGTAAATTTCCAAGATTATACGCTTTGGAAAATAACAAAAGTTGTTTAGTGTGCGATCATTTCTCGGGGTCTAATCGGTTTTGGGACTGGAGAAGGCCTATTAGAAGCGGGATCGAAGAATCTCAATTTATTAGATTGAGTTCGATTGTGGATGCTTTTGTTACTAGTTCGGAAAATGATGCTTGGAAATGAGAGCTCGACGGAAAGAATGAATTTATCGTGAAAGATATTCGGAAAAGAATTGAAAAGGTCGATTTTCCGGGCAACTTTGGGCCAACGAGATGGAGTAAGTGTATTCCTAAAAAACTTAACATTTTTTTTTGTGAAGATTGTTGATTGATAGGTTACCGGTTCGTAGCAAACTTTACGAAAGAGGTATTCAAATTCCTATTGTTAGTTGTATTTTTTGTGATGCTCCTCTGGAAACTAATTCTCATATTTTTGGAGATATTGTCGAGTGGTTGTTGGTCTTTGGAGGTGTATCCGTATTTGGCTTGATCTCGATGCCCCTATCTTATGCTACTCGAAGGAGGTCTTGGCCTGGATAGATGGTTTTTCGGGTTCGAGAAAGAAGAAGATTGTGATTGAAGGCATTATAACGTGTATGTGGTGGATTATTTGGAAGTCTCGGAATGAAATTGTTCACAATAAAGATGATCTTAGACCGAATTTTCTATTTGATTCGGTGATGCAATTCTCTTATAATTGGATTACGGCTAGAGAAAGAACTTGTAATATGTCGAGTACTAGTTGGATGAGAAATCCGTTATTATTTTTATAACAATACTTTTTTGATTGGTTAGGTTTTTCTAACCATCATTTTATTTTTAATATATCTCTTTGCCGTTAAAAAAAAGATATTTTGTAGAATAGACATAAAAGTTCACCTACATCTTTCTAAAAATATATAAATAAATAAAAACTGTCCTAATAAATGAGACAACCCCCAATCTACAAACGGATATAGCGACGTGCCGAATTTGTGGCGGAGGTGGCGTTAGCGACTCGAAACCCTGCCACGACAACCATTCCCGCTTTCAGATCCACCAACCGACGGATCACACGCAATTATAAAGCCTTCATCTTTTGAGATCCATCCCTCACAAAACCTCCAAATTTTCCAAAATTCATCGGTATAGAGTATAATAATGGTGGCGAATCAACCAAATCCAATGGTTGTTATCAATAAGCTCAAGTTCACCTACCCTGGAATCGACGGGCATCCGCCTCCAGGCTCAGTTCCCCTCATCGAAGATTTCTCCCTCACACTCAATGCCGGTGATCGTTGTCTTCTCGTCGGATCTAACGGCGCTGGTTCGTTTATCTTCTCTTTTCGTTTTTGTTTAAGTAATTGTTCGATACGTAACCGGAATTGTTGTAATCGTGAGTGTGATTTTGTTTTAATTTTGGGAAGGTAAAACGACGATACTGAAAATATTGGGAGGGAAGCATATGGTGGAGCCTGATATGGTTAGGGTTCTGGGGAGATCGGCTTTCCATGACACCTCTTTGACTTCTTCCGGTGATCTCGCTTATCTCGGTGGAGAGGTAGTTTCCACTTTGCTTTGCTTCTGCTTTCTGAATTTTGATTGATTATTAGATTTTTTTTTATGATAGCTTGAATTTGATGTTATCATGGGTCATGTTAATGATATCAATGGGTTAAAATTGACCACATACATAGAGTTTATCTGGTCCTGTCTATGACAGTATAACTCAAAAGGAGATGTTTAATATTATTGTTGTCTTTTATAGTAGGAGGATGATATTTCTCTGCATCAAGCTTTAATCTTTTCATTAGTTGAGAATGGTTAGAAAAACTAATATGAACTTAAGATGGATTGATGGCATATGTAAGTGTGGCTGATAACATTAAGACATAGATTCTATGCATTTCTTTCTCTTAAGACTCGATAGATACCAAATAGCATGATATTCTAGGTGTATCAACAGGAATTCACACTTACGTATAATGTATGTCACACCTTGTTGTTAGGTTTGGTTAGGTACTTAGGTCTTACTCTTTAGCTTGGGCCATAGCATTTTCTGTCGGCTGGGAATCGGATAATAAAACACTTGAGAGCTTAATTTTAGCTGTATTAAGTTTTATGTTACAAATAAATTTCACTTGACAGTTAAGATCATTTAGTTATTCTTTTTAGTTTCTAAAATATATTCTAGAATCTAGCCCCTCAATAAGATATATAATAGCTATTTTTAAGACAAATTAAATTACTTAGATTTGATTTGAATATAAGCCTAAGGGAACGTGTTCTTAGAAAACAAGCTTTGCAGCTTGTTTTTTACCCAGAAGTTACTGTTAACTCTCTATATGCCCTTACTGACTGCCTTACACCAATATAGTTGTCTAGAGCTATGAAAATTACATGCAAATTTAGATACCAAAGTCACTGTATAAGATATTCTTCAAAGTTTAGTTTCACAGAGGTGCAAATGGTATGATAGATGTTGAATTTCAAACAATAACCGGTGAAATTAGATTTAAGGTTCAACAAGTGTATTTTTTATACCTTATAGAGAGTTAAATGTTCTAAACAAATTCAAAGAAATTTTCTAAACAAATTCAAAGAATTTGCTCTGGGTTTTTAGTTCATTTAAAGTGCTTAGAATCAATAACACAGAAATCCACAATGATGATGCATTGATGCTGATTAATAAATTTTACTTTGTTGGTTACTATAGATACGTGCTTCTTCAGTAGTAATGTCGTATGTTGGTTACTATTGGTTATGCAAGTACAAATACCATGAAAATTTCCTTGTTTTTTTTGGAGAAGTTTGAGCCAAAATTAATATGCTTGTAGTCATTATTGCAATTTAGTAATTCTAATTGCTGCTCTATCCACAGAGTCACTTATTCTGTCATTAGAGGGTAGTTTTTATGATTAAATTATCAGTTGAGCCAAACGTCCCATTATTTCATGGGACAAAGAGAGTATGTGTTTCGTGGTTCTTAATAGTGGTTTCAAATTAACAGTGGAGAAGGGAAGTTGCTTTTGCTGGCTTTGATGTTGCAATACAAATGGATATTTCTGCTGAAAAAATGTTATTTGGCGTACAAGGGGTTGATCCTCAGAGAAGAGCCGAGCTAATAAAGGTAGGTCCCATTCTTTATTATATATTTATATCTTATATATGGGACCCACAAAATGGAACGAACGTGTGGGCTCGTCTTTAATCAACTTCAAACTTAGAAAACAGTATGTTAGACCTTAAAATTCGGAGTGATCTGGTGGCAAGGGAACATGCAAGAAATTGAAAAGTAACCAATGCTGTTTTCTCAATTTAGACTCATTTAAGTGTTTCAATTTAAACTTTTTTGAAAATTTAAAGAATTCATCTCTCCATTTACATTGTAGATGAGTCTAATTCATCTCACTAACCACTTTATGCAATTTACTCTTTTAAAAATTAAGGATATGTAAAAATTATGGGTATGGATTATTGGACATTCAGGTTTTAGATGTTGATCTGTCATGGAGGATGCATAAGGTTTCTGATGGTCAGCGAAGAAGAGTTCAAATATGCATGGGCCTGTTAAAGGAATTCAAGGTATTACAGATAAGTTGATATTATATGATTTGGGTCCATGAGATTTCATTTTAATTTCTTACTAAATGGTAATTTAGATTCTTGACAATTGGTCAAATCTTGATTCATGTGATGGAGTGTTATATTAACTTAGTCGTGTGGGGCTGACTCATTTGCGTAGGTTCTTCTTCTTGATGAAATTACTGTTGACTTAGATGTGCTTGCCAGGGCTGATCTTTTGACTTTCCTGAAAAAGGAATGTGAAGAGCGCGGTGCTACTATCATATATGCTACACATATATTTGATGGTCTTGAGAGTTGGCCTTCACACATTGTAAGCTTTTAATCATTATGCATTTGTTTAAAATCTAGTATGCTATTATGGCTTCAAAGTTATATCGTGTTTGTTGTAGGTTTATGTTGCTCACGGCAAGTTGCAGTTAGCATCGACTATGAACGAGGTTAAAAAGATGAGCAGCCTGTCTTTAATGGTTAGTTTCACTTAGTTTGTCTGTCACACCGAACGCATAGTGCACTTGGTTTTATTTTCTTTTGGGAAGTGAGAACTTCCAAAATAAATGTTTTGATTTTTGCTACACCAGCCAGACCAACCCATTTTGTCATCCCTGCAAAATATTAATAGTTTTGATCTTTGCTACATGGTTCCTACTCTTTGTGGATACAAGTTGTTTCGGTATTTCACAGAAATTGATGTAAATGTTTCTGATGACTCCATGTTAGTTTCAAGCTTGGGAATTAATAGATTGACCTAAAAAGTCAAAGTCAATGGACTAATGAACTTGGATATTTTGTAATTACAGAGAACAGTAGAGCAATGGCTGAGGAAAGAAAGAGACGACGAAAAGAAGAGAAGGAAAGAGAGAAAGGCAAACGGACTCCCAGAATTTGATAGACGTATCGATGGCACTCGGGTAGCTGGTGGTGACCCGGTTCGTGTGGTCAACAATGGTTGGGCTGCTGGAAGGCTGAATTCCACTGTTGCCGGTGAAGAGAATTTCATTTATAGTTCAAACAGGGTTGTTAGACAATAGTCAAATATTGAAATCTAAGACAATATCAAAAAATCAAGTAGCAGCAGATCAATACACTGATGTTCTGTGAAGATTACTTACTTGTATCGTCTTCAAACATGTATTCATTGTAACACCCGGATTTTTAAATGTCTTCTTTGTAATATATATATAATTTTTTTTTCAAATTCAGTCCCTGATTTCTCATTTTAAACAATGGAAGCACTTTTGCTAAAGTGTTATAACACTCCTTAAACCCAACTGTGGATTCATTGGTGCCTTAACTCAAGACTTGGACCGCTAGGACGTAAGCAATGCTAATCTAAGGTGAGTTCCTTAAAACCTTTTCAGACGAGGTATGTGTTGTATTTAAATTTGTGCTTTAGATACTTGTAACGGTTTTGCTATCAAGTGTGATCTTTATTCAAACTGTATATTGTGAAATACTGGTTCAAATATGATCTGCAAAAAACAAAGGGTTTAGTGAACCCCTTAGTGTTATTTTAAAACAATAGGAGGAAGTGTCAGTTCTAAAAATGTGGGTGATCTCGTAAAGATGGGGTAATGTGATTCTTGTGTCACCGTGTGATAACTTTTAAATGACGGGGAAGTGTCGTTTTAACCGTCGTGGATGCTTCGGAAAAGTTCTTGAACTGTCTATTCAATGATCATGAACTCAAAGGTGTGTGAACAGAGGTATGATGACCGTTAAAATTTATAAAAAGCATGATTTGAAGTGGTGTTTTCTGTCCAACGTGACAAAAGTGCTATATAAAACTACTGTTTTATGATGTCATTCCGTCAGTCGCCTTTGATCCGTTTCCTGAGACGGGAGTGTGACTGGTTGTTTGAAAATATAAATGTAAAGAACTCAAATTGATACAAATATGAGTTTTACATAAAGCCTTAACTTTTTTCTAATAGCAACTCACCCGCTCATCTAAACTACTTCTAAGTATACTCCGTGGTCCATAACAGGCTTAAACCCTCAACCTTGGCCTGGAATTCGTCTTCCTCCATAGATTTATGATGCCGACTTCTTTCTGAGAAAAACTGCTGTTAAAATAATATAGGTCACTGTCGAAGCAACGATGAGAACTCCAACAAGGACGCAAATAGTCGTCACTACGACATAGATGTACCTGCGGTAGTAGAAGAACATTAATCACCCTCTTTCGAAATATAAGAATCAGATTTTCTTTATATCATTCCTAGGGTCTACAAAACACATCCTCAAGAGTATGACTTACTTTGGAGAAAAGACAGTCCATATAAATAAATGGTTCCTCATGACCAACAGTATGATGGTGTATGCAACCAAAAGAACAGAATTCAAACCCAGTGGAACCAAACAAGGGAAACCAAGAATCGTCTTCAGAACTTCACCCGTATTTACTTCATGGATCTTTAAAATGGTATTGTTTGCTCTCACGGAAATTGACATGACCAAGCCAAGGAGAGCTAACATAGGAGATGCATATGTTATCACAAACATTATCACTCCACTCAGCACAGTTGAATGACTAGAGATTCCCTGCCGACAAAACCAGCGATTATTATGAGAAAATAAAGAGAGAAAAGATTACAAATTTAGTCTTTAGGAAGATAACATACAATGAAAGCCCCAGCAACATCAATCGTCGCTAGAGTATTGGTGTTTCCAAGACTGAAATGGCCTGCCATTCCTAAATAATATATAGCAGCAATCTGGATTCACAACAAAAAAAAAGATCTGAGAACTTACATAAAATCATCTGAAATATCATAAATCCATATGTAACTACTGTTATTCTCATGTAATATTGCAATGATAGATTCACAAAGCTAACCAGAAAGGCAGAAATATCTCATAGCACTAAAAAGCAAAGGTGTGTCTATATTGCATGGTTGTAACTGATACAAGATGCGGGAAAATGTCTCATTCATCACATCTGTCCTTAGAATGTACCATTGAGTGTTTTAAAATTATACTATGGTGAAATCTAAATGAAATTCAAATCGGAGACCAAACTGGAGCAAAGCATACATGATTATATCTTATTCAGACCAAACTTTGAAAGATCGGAAAATTAATACGATTTAGCAATTCTTATGAAAATAATTGTACAGACAGACATAACAATGCATACATTCAAGTTAATTGCATCCAAAAATGTTGTAATGCATTCAGATATTTGTTACTTTATATGCTATAACGAGATCTGAAAACTAACCTCAACCCACTGCTTGACATCTGAACCACCACGAGAAGCATGATAAATAGTAGCAATGATTTGCACAAGGATCAATGAAATAACCATCGAGTTGACAGGTTGTTGTAGCAAATGTTGTAGAAGACACCAACCAAACATGTATGTAGTCCCACTAAGATACAAACTATCTTTAATCACCAAAACCAGATCCTTGCTTTGAAAATACATAAACCATGGTGATGCAATAACCGTTACTGTTACAGATGTGATGATAATACCATAAATTAGTTGCACGGCTAATATTGCATCATTACCAGATGTTCCAGATCCATCACCTTGATACTTTATAACATACCGTAGAACCAGTAAACCGGTAGATAAGTAGCTTAGTCCAATCAAAATGACAATATTACCCCTTGAACGTAAAGAGGAAAGGGTATACAAACATAAGCTGATTACAAGAAACATGGAGATGATTTGTAAAGGTTTTATGCAAGGACTCCCGCAAATTTCAAGTGATTTAGAAATGTCAGGAAGGTGGGTCCAGTTAACACCACCTTGATGCCATCCTTTCAATATTCTTCCAGAAATGAGAATTACTGCAACTAAAAATAGTTGACTAGTAACATTTCCTGTGGCTGACTTTATTGTTTTGTGGAGTAGTACCAGAAAGAAGGTTGAGGTCATAAAATGCCATAAGTATTGTTCTTCTTCAACTAGAGAGCTTGATCCCATGCTTAAAACAATAATTACAATAATACCCCCTACCAAAGCCTCAGGCAGATGGAACTTGTGGGTTTGTATATTTGGGTAAAATTCTTGGCCCAGTTTGAATAGGAGGCCCAAGAACATCACACATGAAAGAAGCATTGTCATAACCCCCAAGGCAAGTAGGCCAATGGGTTTCTGCAGGGGGGTAGAAAATTCAAAAGAAATTAAAAGAAAAAAAAAATAACAGAAATTTATAGCTTGTCAACAAGAAGTTCCCATGTCATTAACGGGGTGTTTGGATTCAAGTTTTAGAACCAACTTTTTGTTGTTGCGGTTATCAGCTTTTAATATTTAGATAAATAAATTCTGTTTCTGATTATCAAACTATTTAGTAAATTAATCAGCTTTAAAAACTGATTATCTAATTATTTAGTAAATTAATCAGCTTTAAAAACTGATTAATTAATTATTTAGTTACATAATCAGTTTAAAACTGATTATCCAAGGCCTAGGGGTAAAATAAATTATCTATTCACACATTCATTATATCTAACTTGAAAGACTTTTTACCCAATTTCACAAAATGTTATTTTTCCATGAAAATGTCGTTTGGATATTTTATCCGTTAATCCTTAAATAATCATAATATTTCAAGCCCTCATACAGCTAATTTATTTGATTACTAGAAATTAAAACAGTAAAATTTTATTCTCACATTACTTTTTACGGTTTGTTTTATTACAATTGATTATTCAGTGATATCATATCAGTTTCAAATGTACATCCAAACACCCATAAGCAACGCCAACCAACCCCTTGATTCATTTTAAACAACAATCTAGATCTGCTGAAACATGAAATGCTTACATCTGTTGCTCTGCGTGACAACTGATTGCTTGCTGTTCTTAAAAACTCATTGTATGCCAAGACAGTGCTTTTTAAGTCATTGTTGCTAGCAGACCTATATGCAGAAATAATTACTCAGAATGTGTTTTATATTACATATTTCCAAAGTATAGAATACATTGATGTTATGACACCAACCTTAAAACATTCTTGGACTTCCAAGATCCATGGAGTGCAGCAGCATCAAGATATAAGCTAGAAGATTCATCCTTCAAGCTTCCACAAGTAGAATCAGTTGCTTTGGCTTGAAGTAATCGTAGCAACTGCCATGAATTAAGTTCCATTGCCCTTAATAGCTGGTGATCTGTGATACTCAGAGCAAAATCAGTTACAAAAGCATACAATTGAAAATAATTCCAAGTACAGTCTTACTTATGTCTAAGCCCGTAACTATAACTTGTATTTTTTTGTTCAAGTATTTTTAACCATTGTAAGTAACTTAAGTAAAAGCTCAAACCTCCTATTGGATGAAATAGGTCAGCGATAAGATATCCTGCATTGTTTTTTGGAATAGGTACACCAAAAAGCAGAGCCAATGTTGGAGTAATGTCAACCTGTATCAGCAAAAAAAGAGGTATATTATGAGACAGTAATCTTTTAGCCTTTTAGGTATTCTATCTTCAGGAGCTATTTAATACCTTCACTCAGATATTTTCCAAATATGGTATAGTTATATAATTATTCTAATAGTAATGAATTTTCAAAGGATTTATGAATACTAGTTATTTAAGAATAATTAGGAATAATTGTTTGTATCTTGACAAGAGAACTTTTTCTTCTAGTAGTGTACGTATTTAATCCAACACACATGAGTAATTGCATACAAGAGACTTGGTGTAATTAATCTATAAGAAAGTAAAGCCCTTATTAACCTAGCTTGCAATGATTACTGAATCGAGACCTCTGAGTTAGCTTTCCGTTAGTTAGTGGTTTATGTAAGCAGGAACCAATCGCCTAGACAACCTTATTTACTTTACTTAACAAAATGACACCTTATTTAATAGTTGATAGAGTTTAGTCTTCGTTTTAGAAATATTTAAGCGACCAAGACCTTTTTGTCGTTTATTTATACAATAGGGTATTAGACAATGAAACTAATCTACGTTTTATCCAAATCAACATGATTGCACTTCCTGGTTAGGGTGAGTCATCCGGAGTAAGAGGGAGCTGATTTAAGTGTTTTCTCCATATTTTAAATCCATTCACTTTCATTATTGTTTTCTCAATTTAGTTCTTTACTGAACTCTGTAGTTAATGCTTTCAAAACCAAAGTTTTCTTATAGACTACATAGTGAAAATGACTTTAGTATTAGAATTTTGCATCGTTCTTTAAAAAATAAAAATCGACAATCACGTTACTTGCCATTACTCTATGTTGCTGCAAGGTTACGCATTGTCTTAGACTCTTAGTATTTAGTAATAATAGTAATTTGACTTTTATAAATTTCAAAACTTAGACACTACTCTAGATATATCAATATGGGTTTGATAGTAGGCTGGAATCGGGATGAGTATGACCACTTAAAGATGTTGTTAGGGTTACGCATTGGATTTGGGTACCATAACCAAATCTATAAAGCTTTGTGTAGCAACAATTCTGAACTTTTAAGAGTAAAATGTAAAGTGTAAATTAATACCTGACTAATGGTATCGTATGTGGCTGATACGTGACTGATTCCTGGACCAATAAAAAGTGCTAGTGAATCTGTTTCTTCATATGAAGATCCCCCATGATTACCATTTCCTTGCATGCCATGATCACTAACTACCACCTACAAATTATACTGAAATTAAGGAGTAGATTTTTTATGTGTATATATACTGAATTCAAGTCAAGGTTTAGATTTCTATATATATACAAACCAAGAGTGTTCGTGTGTGATCTCTTTCTTGAGACTTGATAGTACTCGAATGAATCAATTTTATTATATCATCCATTTCTTGGAGTTTGGGTCCCATCATGACACTGAAACAGACAAATCAGCGACAACAATTAAGTCTCCTTTTGATTTTTTTGTTGGGTATAACGTTAAGATCTTTACCTGTTACGCCCACCAAGATGTCCAACATGATCCAAACCAAGATAATGAAGAATCTGAAATGAAATTGTAGAGAATTCTAGTGTTGATGCGATATAAAGTTGTCTGGCTGTAATAAATAGTTAAAAAAGTTTTAGCTGCGTGTCAAGGTATACTTTATGAGTTTACAAATACATGTGTATCTACATTGAATTATTGATAGACGCATGTAGGCATGAAATGAATAAGCTATAAGAATGTCATTAAGATGTATCTAAACCTACAATAAGATTAACACGCAGCAACTAATGAAAAAAAGCCCACATATGTATAAATTATAAAGTGCAACTTGAAGTTGTGTGTCAAAGATATTATGGTATTTATGTTCCTTAGTAAGTTCCTAAATTTGTGTTTTTAAGTAATTGGTAATTGATTGTTGACTATTTGGAAAATAGTGTAAGTACATAAAAGCTTTCTATTCCCATGTATATTCTTCAATATATGGATTTCTATAAAAGGATTAAAATGTTAGTTACACAAGAATTCTGATATGTATACAAGGATGCAGAGAATTGAAGTAAAAATTAAGCATTGTAAAGATAAGCATAAGCTCACAACTTCACAAGCAACACACAGACAGAAACTGCAGAACTACATGTGTATGCTGAATTATAATGCATATCATAGCATGCACAAAAAGGCTGGAAAATGTTTAAAAATAAATAAGTGATAGATGTAATAGTGTAGTTAGATAGTTAGTAAGTAATTAACACCGCAACATATCCAAGCCTCTAACATAGTAATCATGTGTTAAAGCTACCATACAAGCCCTGGAATTATAACTGAAGTTACGATAAGAGTTATATTACCAGAAGATTCCAGTCACTGTGGTAAAGTTCATAACTTAGATGCCGAGAAACATTGTGGTCAACTTGCACAGTATCTTTAACCTGTATAAAGAACAATTATATAGATTTTATAAAAGAAAAATATATGAACTATAACAAACAAATTTAGAAGTTCTTGGGAATGTAGGCAAGTAGACGACTTCCAGTAGAACAAACAAAATGTGAAAAAAATATATATATACATCAATTGACCACAAAGATTTACTTTTGAATTATGAAGTACCAAGAAATATTATGTTATTGTATGCAAAACTCATAGGTTCAAGCTTATTGCCAAAAAATGATTTAGGATAACCAAAATCAAGTCATGACTGCATTGCCAAGGAATGTCAAGTCATGACTGCATTGCCAAGGAATGGTCATCTCCTTTATGAAAATATACTTAGATGTCCAGATAAGCTTAAGCGCAAACTAAATCAATGGTAGTTTATAGGAAATGCAACTCTGATTGTCCGACTGAAGAAGTTATATATAAAGAAGAAGAATATTACAAATTCTTATATATTGGGTTGTGGGTTTACTCAAGACTGTGTAGTGTAAATGTGCAATGTAATGATAAGATAAGCATGAAACAAAGATAATGTATTATCCAAGAGCTTCTTGTTCATAAGCGTCCAAATGAATCTTTGAGAATAAGAAAATTGAGAGAAAGAAATCAGAAATTGCAGAACACTTACAAAAAAACTACTAACTCCATCATGCCTAGTAAATAGCCCTGGAAACAACTTGAGCCATGTTTCATCACCAAGCATAACCATTTTCCAACCTATTCTAAATAACTGACCTGCAACAAATTGTTAAGTGAGTAAAACACCAGCCTGGTCAACTCCAAAAGCAATACTTGTATATGATTTGACAAATCTCAGATTCTAGAAACTCACCTATAATATTGTCTTCCAAAAGAGCTTGAGTATTGAAATTAAACAAAACATCCAAGAATCCCCCAATCGACCCAGTAGTCATGGCCTGTTGTATACGGTCAACAGATAAGTAAAACAAAAGTTCCATATTAAAATGAAAAAAAAAATCAATGTAATTTCAATACCTTCAAGCGTGGCAGTGTAACAGTTGGAGGTGCAGCCTTTGCATGATAACCCAATGCCATTTTATTCGCCAATAAAGACTGAGTATATGGCATTGAATCCTTTAAAATCTTCGATGGAGGTTGATCATCTCTTCCAAGAACAAATTCTGCTGGAAGACCATCAATAACCTAAACACCACATAATTGCATTTGAACAATTAATTTATCCTTTATCTAGGTAAGCAAGGAGCATATTCTAATTTGGAGAATGATATACCATTAGTATCAGTCGATCATAAGAAGGCGGAATCTCAGACAGTTTCTGCATTCGGAAGTCAACTCAGTCAATTAAGTTATTAAGTTATAATACAATAACAGACAAACTGATAAGAAGCAAATAGGGCAATGAATAATGATGAAGCCTGTAAAATGGAGAGCTATAACGACGCATATAATTACAACAGTTTGACCTCAAATTAGGGAAACCGAACCAATTAACAACAGGCGAAGGCTAATTTATCGACGTATGAGAGGTAATTCGATTGAAAATTACCTGGTATAATGATTTGAGCTGATCAGGATGCAGATCTGTGTGATTTTGAGCCTCGGTTGAATCACATGACGGAGGCCGGAAACTCTCTGGTCCGCTATTTCAGATATTAGTCATTAGTCAATCGTTCATTATTTTTGTGTTTGAAAATCATGAAATTGAATTTGAATGTGAACCTGACGCCAGAGAGAGCAGGTTTAATGGGGAAAAAACCGAAGACGAAGAGCGAGAGGCCGGTGATCTGAAGTAAAATTGCAAGTGCGGTGAGGAGTGTGAAGTTGGCGCAGGTTAACGAGCCCATTGCAATAGTCTCATCACAGAGTTGCAGTCAGGGTACCTTTTATTTTCAAGAAGCTAGGAAGCTGTTGTCTTTGTTTTTAACTTTTTTTTTAATACACATATTATTTTATTTAGTTATTTATTTATTAATTTATTTATTTTTTAACAGCTCAATATATTCATTCACCAAAGCAGACAATAGAGCAAAAAGATACACCATAAGGGCATGGGTGCCATGTTAAAGTTTAGCATCGTTATTTAGACGTCACGTCATTTTTAACATCATATTTGAAAGTTTAATATAAGTGGGGATACTCCATGTAGTGTTAAACTTTATTTATTTATTTATTTTTTTCTTTTTAATTTCGAATTATTTTAATGACTACAAATTGGTTTTTTTTGTTCTTTTTTTGCCTTCGAATAATTAAAATAAATTTAAAAATATACTTAAATAATTAAAATATAAAAAACACTACAAATAGATTTCTTAAAAAACATAAAACCTACAAATATTTCAAAAAAAAAAAACAACTACAAATACTTCATTTAAATAAAAAAACTACTCGTCACGTAACTCCGTCATGATTTTTAGTTTTTCTTTCTCAATCATATTTAGAAAATGCATATTTAGTTTGCGAGTTACCTATTTAGAAAACATAAATATAGAAACGTTAGTAGGTGATTTCTAAATTATAAGAAATAAAAAAACGTCTAAATTTAAATTATGTTTAAAAATATCATATTTCGGGTCCTCCGATGTATCGATATACACTCGAATAAGATGTAACTCATCTTCGATATTCCATGGCACCCGTCCTTCTTTTTCTTGGAATCCTTCGATCGGTACCCTTTACCTCGGCCTCTCCGAACCCGCTCCGGCACTTGGGTCTCGGGGATAACCTTCACGTCGTCATCTTCTTGATCGAGATTAGGTGTTTGAGATTGTGATTGAGTAGGTGGTGGTGTCGGTGAGAAAGCGGGATGGGGTTGGAATTTCTCCCATTGATCGTAATTTGAGAATGAGGAGTTGGGGTTGTAGACATTTGAAGGTGTTTGACCCGTGTACAACGGGTTTGGTTCCCCCCCCCCCCACCCCCCCACATCGATAAATACCATGATTGAACGTTTGGATTGAAGGGTTGGGTGTTGCTTGAAGAATCTTGATTTGGTTGGTTGGGATTCATGGTGTTTTTTTTTTAAGATTAAAGAAAGAAAGGAGTAGAAAATGATAGAGAAATGTGTAAAAAATATGAGTAAGTATGGGTTTTTATAGTGGAGTTGGTAAAATAGGTAATAATTTTTTTTAATTAAAACCAAGTCCTCAACGGTCCACAACGGTTACTTTTTTGAACGTTGGCAACGTTCAATTCCATTTCAACGGGCGCCATAACATTGGCGCACACTCTTGGCGCCGGTCTTCAACGTGGGGGGGGGGGGCGGTGTTGGCGCCGTTAAAGGCACATATAGCGCCTCTTGGCGCAAGTATACCGGATGCACTAACAGAAAAAAAAAAAAGAAGCCAACTACATCATACACTTAGGGTTGTTTGATAGTTGTTGACTGAGTAAGAGCTGACTGGGTTAGAGCTAATTGAGTGAGAGATTGACTGGGTAAGAAACTCTAACTGAAACTTGGCTGTTTGATAGTTGATGACTGAGTAAGAGCTGACTGAGAAAATGTATATAGCTATTTGTTTTTAATGTATTAAAATATTTTTAAACATTCACCGAAAGCATATTAATATAGATCTAGTTTGAATCGTTTTTCAATTTCTAGTGCAACGGCATGCTTATTTTCGAGATTCATTCGGTTTTGGAGGAGTTATGCTTGATTAAACATCATCGACATCGTGTTCATCTCGACTTTTCAAACATTCACCGAAAACATATCAATATGTATCAAGTTTGAATCGTTTTTTAATTTCGCGCGTAACGGTGTGATTATTTTCAAGATTTATCTAGTTTTGAAGAAGTTATGCTTATTTAAAATATGAGAGTTATTTTTTAATTTTATTTAAAAAAAAAGAAATGCGATGCTCCTTATGTTTTGAGAAGTAATTGGTCTGTGACCGGGTTAGTGAGAAAAATATCGATGATTCGGTCTGATGCTACTTATTCGGTCAGAGCAGATTTATAATCTAATCAAACAAACTTATTGCTGACCCAGTCTCAGTAAGCTCTTACTGGACTGGGTAAGTCATTATCAAACAACCCCTTACTCCTCCGATCCTCACAATCTAGACTATCTATTTTAGATCTATATTTAATAAAAAAAAAAACTATCTAACTCTTAATATCCTTTAAAATGTTAGGCAATCGACGGTCGCTTCCTCTTATAAATCGTATCGTTTTTCACCATTTTAAATGCATCAAAACCCGTATAAATAACAACTTGAACAAACTACTTCACCATTTTCGCTATCAGGAGTAATATCCGTAACGTAATGATCAGGAAATTAAGTTTAAATGTATGATGATTGTGTTACCACGATTATTCTTGACAATAAAAAATAAAAGTTAAAATGTTATTGGTCAAATTGATAATCTCAACAATCGTCAAATGAGTTATAATTTGAATTATTAAAATTAACTTGAGACAAATAAAAGATTAGATAGTTTATATTAGGAAAAAAAATAAGCTCAAAACACAAATGTATTAAAGTCGAATTAAATTAAGATGTAATCAATGTAATAGAAAATGAAAAGGTTTTATTTTTTATTTTTTTAGTAATGGTATCTGAAAGCTTCGAAAAATTAGGGAGTATTTATACGAGTTGAGCTTATTTCAAAGAAAATTCACCTCTGCAACCTGTCAGATGGTAAAAACCAAAAGCCCAGATCGAACTTATGACCTCTCAGTCTTAAGTCTATCCTCATCACAAATAATCACTTATTCACAAAACTCCTCGTGGTTAGAAAATGAAAAGGGCTAGGGGTGACCTATTTTTCCCTTTTGTTTCCGGCGGACCATAGAAGTCCTCATATATATTCTCACGGTCTACAATGACGGAAAAGATAGAATATGCATAATGCTTAAATGGTTGATTTTGTGATAACCGAATAACCCGAGCGAGTTAAAATATTTACCGCTTGTTTTCCTACTAGTTTGAAGTATTTGCCGTTTAATAAAAATAAATTAGAAAAAGAACAGAAAAATTATGTAATAATAACACATAGCTTAGACTACACCATTTATAGGAGATGATTACACCACCGGTTATAGACTTATAGGAGGTGATTACGTCTGACAATCCGAAAAATTATCTTCATTTCTTTCTCTAGAAAACTGCAAAGTAACCGATGAACTTCTTCTTCTTCCTCTAAAGGGTTTTGCAAATAAGTTTCCCTGAAGTTGGAGATGGAACCATCATCGAATCGGAAGATGAATGTGATAAGAAAATGCTATATTCCTGGTGCAATGTTTGGTCCATTTTCATTCATTAATGTTTCTTCTGCAAAAGAGGTTCTGGATGATGAAGATGGCATGAAAAACATGGTTGAAATTGCAGTTGTTTTTCAGATAATACAGTTGCTTCGTAAAGGTATGGAACTATCTAAGTTCCATTCTTTCAAATTTCTATAATGCAAGTTACTGATTTTATCCCACCATGTTACAGAATGTGCAAGATCAAAACATAAAATTAGCATGGCGGTTTTATCACAACATCCTGCTCAAGTCAAATGCATGCAACAAAAACTTGAAAATTACCAACAAAATAATGAATTTTTCAAGGTAAGAGTAGGATATGTTGATGATTATCAACATGGAGAAGCAGATGTTGTGATAATATCAACAGTAGGTGCTGATGAAGATGAGTGCTCTGAGGCCAACACAATTTCAAACTACACCAATGTGTATTCCACTTGGGCTAGGTCTGTGGATTTTTAATTTTAATAGTTAAGAACATGCATATTATTATCTGAACTAACTAACTAACTAACTAACTATTTGATGATATTTTCTTGTTGATGCTTTTGCAGACATTGTTTATGGATTTTGGGAGATGAAAGCATGCATATGAAGGGAGGGTCTATTTGGAAATGCTTGATTTTTGAGGCTAAGACAAAGGGGTGTTTCTTTCATGCTGATGAAAGCAAGGAACTGGCAAAGGCCATATGTGAAGTTAAGAAAGATCTTCATCAGCTTGATGAGTTATTTAGTGGGGAGAGCAAACTCTTTCAGAATACAACATGGAAGGTAATTTGACATTTTTTGTTACTTTAAGTTCTTCTAAGCATAATTTCTGAAAATAGGGTTTGGTAAAGCTTCATTTTGAAAGCCAAACCCTTAATTTGGAAGAAGAAAAAAAGATCATCCTAGATTCTTACTCTTTTTGCAAAGGGCCCTACTAATCCTAAGGCAATCCCAAATTAGAACATGCCACCCAAACTCATATGTATAGTGCCCCTTTTGCAAATCCATAAACCTACCCTTATTTTGGGAAATTTAATTTTGTAGCTAGGTGGAGGGAAATTTGTTTAAATAAATGGAAGCTCTCCTGTTAGACATCATGTTCTGTTTCTGGACATAATGTGCTCTACTTTCATTCTGCAGGTTTTATTTAGCAGCATGTTCAGGACGTCTTTTTCGAAGATTGAGTCTTTGGAGACTAAGAAATTAGTTTTTCTCATGCTTCTAAAGCTTTCTAGCGGTTGGCGCCCGAAAGGGAGTTCTACCGCTGCTTCTATTAGTAAAAGCTCTTATTTTGAACTTATGAAAGAATTTAAAGTGAAAGGATTGCACCTCATATGCACAATAGATATAATGAAGGAAACACATTATACTCAAATCTTAAAGGTATGGGATATACTGCCCTTTCATGAGATTGCAGGGTTAGTAACACGTTTAGAAAGGATCTTTGGGATGTATACTCGAGAGTATATTGATCGTTGCAAGGAAAGATGCGTTCAACGGTATGTTTAATAATTAATATCACTGTTTCTTCCAAGACACTGATCTTTTATATGAGAAGAATTTTCTGAACCTTTAGAATTCACAGGGGTCAGGAGTACAAAGAGTTTCCAATGAAATGGCTTGCGACATCTGAAATTATTCAATATAAGACAAATGCAAACCGTAATGATGAAATGTTTATGGATGGTGCCAACGGAACAGGCTGTATTGAAAATGTAAAGGTCCGCGAGAGTTTGATATTAATGAAGTTTTACTCTTTGTCAACCAGGGCAGTCAATGCTGTTATTTATGGATGTGATGGTGGGGATCTTGGGATTCCTTTTGAGCTAACAGAACAAGAGAAGGATGTTGTTTCTTTTAACAAAAGTAGCTTCATTCTTGGAAGGTCCGGAACAGGAAAAACAACGGTGCTAACTATGAAATTATTCCAAAACGAACAGCTTCACCACTTAGCACGTGAGGGATTTCATGAGGTAATGGAGGGTACAGAGGAGGCGAAGCCGGATGTTTTGCATCAACTCTTTGTAACATTCAGTTCCAAACTTTGTTATGCGGTTCGACAACAGTTCAGTGAATGGAAAAGGTTGGTTATAAATGAAAAATTAATAACCTTTCGTTTATATGTATGTTTCTGTCCTACTAAATTTACCTTGGAATGTTTTCAAATCAACAAGGAGAAAATAGTTTAACCTTCAACATAAATATTATTTAAACTAAATAAATCTAATGCTATTCTGTTTCAAGATGTGTGTTTTCAGAATAGTTATTTTTTTCAAAAAAAATCTTGGAATGTATTGCATCACTGATTCTGACTTTTTACAATATTCAGATTAACCTGTGGTGGGGATTCATCATCTCAAAGTGGCCTCACGCATATTGACGAAATTGATGAAATGATGTTGTCTGAAGACATTCCAGATCAATTTGTTAATCTTCCGCAGGATGTGTATCCCCTTATTATAACATTCCACAGGTTCTTGCTGATGCTTGATGGAACAGTGGGCACTTCATACTTTGAGAGATTTCCTAGTATTAGGCGTCTCATTTATGGGAATAAAACCAGTACAGAAAGACTCAAAGTATTGGAACAATTTATGAGGGCGAAAGAGGTTACCTATGAGCGGTTTTGTTCAGCTTATTGGCCTCACTTCAACAATAAGCTGACAAAAAAACTTGACCCGTCCACAGTTTATACTGAAATAATGTCTGTTATAAAGGGTGGCTTAGTAACAGACAAGGCCCCCGATGTGATTCTTTTTAATGATGATTATGTTGCACTTTGTGATGGCCGGATTTCCATTTTCGATGATCAAAAGAGAGAAATCATTTACTCCATTTTTCTTCAGTATGAGATTAGAAAGGTGGAAAACGGAGATTTTGATCTGGCTGATTTTGTGAATGATCTTCATCAAAGACTTGAAGTAGAAGGATACAAAGGAGATATCATGGATTATGTATATGTTGACGAGGTTCAAGATCTATCCATGAGGCAAATTATGCTATTCAAATATGTGTGTACAAATGTTCATGAGGGCTTTGCTTTCTCGGGAGATACAGCTCAAGCTATAGCAAAGGGTATTGCCTTCAGATTTGAAGACATAAGGTGCATGTTCTTTAAAAAGTTTCTTTCGGGTTCTGAAAAGGGAAACATCTCTAAAATCTTTCAATTAAGTGAGAACTTTCGCACTCACGCTGGAGTTTTGAATTTGGCACAGAGTGTTATCAATCTTCTTTGTCATTTCTTCCCTTTGTTTGTTGATGCTTTGAGGCCGGAGACTAGTCAAATCAATGGGGATTTACCTATTTTGCTAGAAACTGATGAAAATAACAACGCCATCAAATTCATATTTGAAGGGGATGGATTTTGTTCTCAGCCGATTACGGGCTTTGGCGCTGAACAAGTTGTTTTAGTTCGTGACGAATCTCTCAAAGAGAAGGTTGTCAACATTGTTGGGAAAAATGCCCTTGTTCTGACGATAATGGAATCAAAAGGTTTAGAGTTTCAGGTAAAAATACTAATCTTAGATGAAAGGTTATTGCTAAAGTCTAAACCAAAAGTATTTAACTATATTGCATTTTTTGTAGGACGTTTTGTTGTACGACTTTTTTACTACGTCATCTTTCTCAAATGAGTGGAGAATCATATATAAATATATGAAGGATATGGATCTCCTCGACTCGCCTTTTGCAACGTTGTGTTCAAGTTTCGATATGCAAAAGCATGCTGTTTTGTGCACTGAACTGAAACAGTTGTATGTGGCGATCACTCGAGCAAGACAGCGATTATGGATTTGTGAAAGCACTGGCTTTTCTGAACCTATCTATGATTACTGGAAAAAGTTGAGCCTAGTTGAAGTCAAACATCTGAGTGGTTCATTTGCTGACAATATGCATATTCCTAGCAGTAAACCCGAGTGGAGATCACGAGGCATTAAGGTTTGATCTGTTACAAAATCTAGGAGGCAGCGAGTTGGGGGTTTTGAAGATCTCTACTGATGTATACTTTGTTTATTGCAGCTATTTCACGAGAATAACTTTAGGATGGCGCAGATGTGCTTCTCGAAGGCTGGTGATAAACATTATGAAAAATTGGCTGAGGCCTACCATCTGCGTGCAATTGGTGGCGATGCCCGGGTTTTAAAGGATGCTGCTGAGTTATTTAGTTCTATTGGCAAGAAAGTGTTGGCTGCTGAGTGCTTCTATGATATAGAGGATTATGAAACGGCTGGTACCTTTTTGTCTTCTTGCTTATTTCCATCTGATCCAAAATCTATTCAATCTGAGTTAAAAACTAATTTTAACAGCATAAAATGTAACATAAGCTTTTTTCCCGCGGCCTCCTTCTAAGTTCTAGTTAGCAGAACATGTTATTTCCTCATCTAGGGAGACTAGAAAATGTTTTTCAGTAAAATCAATGAGCCAGCAGGTCACATATCCATGTATTAAGCATTTCACTATTTAATTAATTGACCTGGTAAATATGACATGCCATCTTATTAAATAAGTGTTTTATCCCCAGTACTTTATGTATCATTTATTTAACTATTTTTAGAAGCCATCTAAGTACGCTTTTGTAAACCACATACATATTCTTTGTTAATTACTTGTTTATTTATGTTGGTAGTTCTCGTAATTAAGTTATTATTGAAGTTCATGCCACCCTAAATTTAAACTTTTGAAACCTGGCACCCTAAATTACGAGAACTACCAACTAAATTTAAAGCATACTCATACAATTTTTGAATTTCTAGCTCAACAATTGAATTGTACCTTCAGCTTCTGATATTCATGTTAATAATGGGCTTTTGTAATGCACAGGTTATATTTACAAAGGTGAATCTATGTTTGAGAAAGCAGGAAACTGTTTTCATCTTGCAAGATGTTACAAGCTTGCAGTGGAAGAATATGAGAAGGCCAGAGCATTTGTCAAGTGTCTTTCCGCTTGTACTGATGGACAATTATTTGATATTGGTTTCAACCGGTTAGGTCTTTGGGGAGAATGTGGCGGCGATGAGCTAAAGTCGTTTTTGCACAAAGGGGCTCGTTACTATTTTTTAAAGAAGGATTTTACAAACATGATGAAATTTGTACGCTCTTTTTCTGAAAAGGATAAGATGCGGAGCTTCTTAACTAAGAGAAGGTGTTTTGATGAACTGATATTTTTGGAAGAAGAGTGGGAAAACTTTAAAGAAGCTGCAAAGGTCATGCACAAAGGTGCTTGCTACTATTATTCAATCAAGGATTTTGAAAACATGATGAAATTTGTACGCTCTTTTTCTGAAAAGGATAAGATGCGGAGCTTCTTAACTAAGAGAAGGTGTTTTGATGAACTGATATTTTTGGAAGAAGAGTAAGAAAACTTTAAAGAAGCTGCAAAGGTCATGCACAAAGGTGCTTGCTACTATTTTTCAATCAAGGATTTCGAAAGCATGATGAAATTTGTACGCTCTTTTTATGACAAGGATGAGATGAGGAGCTTTCTATTAGAAAATAGGTGCCTTGATGAACTTATATTGCTAGAAAAAGAATGGGGAAACTTTGGAGAGGCTGCAAAAGTTGCAAGACTAAAACCAGATCCTGTGCTTGAAGCTGACCTTCTTTGGACGGGTGGACTTCACAGAGAATCATCATTAGTAATCTTGTGGCATGTTTTCTCAAACTCTCCGATTTTTCAAAAAGTAGAGAAACCCTTTACACAGAAGGATGTATTACTAAGAAGGGCTCTTTCAATTGCCAGAGAAGACTCTAATACCTTCTATCGGTTTGTGTGCCAAGAGGCAGAAATCTTGTCACGTGGAGAAACTACGGAAGAACTATTAGAAAAAGGCCTGGAGTTTATATACTGTTATAAAGAAAATGTTTTGGATGTGAGTTTGGAACGTGTCAAAGCAGCTCATGAGATCAAGGAATTTGAAAAAAAAGTGACTGATCAGATGCTCTCCTATTTAAAATCAGTAAACAATATAAAGAAGCTTCTGTTACTAGATGAAATATGTGGCGAGTTTGTAGAGGCTGCAAATATAGGTAATGAAGATGGACATTCACTAGAAGCAACATTGAACAGACTCTGGTACGTCTTCTTTGGATCTCTTTGGGCTCGTGGGAGAAGAGCATGGCCACTGAAGAACTTTAAGCATAAAGCTAAGCTCCTGGAAGATGCAAAATCATACATGCTGGATCATCCCGATTCACATGATTCTGCATGGGTGCACACAGAGATACATGTCTTATCAGGTGAAGAACTTAGCTTATCCCATATGTGGAGGTATTTGAGTGAAACACCAAAAGAAAGAAGCCTCAGAATACATTTTTTGATTTCCGGAAGAATTCTAGATGTTCACCTAGGCTCACATTGCAAGGACTATGCTAGTATTGTAACACAGGTTGAAGATGAGACAGTAAAGCATTTAGAAGAGTCGTTATCAGAAAATGCTGTTTCTATTGAAGGCTTGATTTACTTTTGGAACTATTGGAAGGAGATGATATATGAACTAATCAACTGGAGCCATACAGGTGGTCAGGGTTCTGAAACCAGTAAAATGCATGACAATTTTATTTTCAATTATTTTGGGTTGAGGAAGTATGATGAGGATAAGTATGGCGGATATGTCGTACTCAATGTTGAAGCCCAGTGGGTGAAACAAACACGTGCTACTTTGATTAGGAAGGGGTATTTGTACATAATTCTTCCACATCAATTTTTATCAGCGGCTTCACGATATTGGTGTTCAGAACTACTTTTTGTTGCTGAGAAAGTGTGTGGAAAGTTTCAATCTTTTCATGCCTACACAACTCAGGAAAACTTACCCATACATCAGCAGACAAAGATTCTTATGCATTTGTTTGAAGTAGTAAAATCTCTGCAGAAGTGCAAGCTTTCATATAGTAGGGATCATGCTAGCCTGATTGTAGATAAATATCTTCAACTGTGTATGGATCAGTTCTTGCTTAATATCTTTCACATCAACTGGAAACATTCACAGTCGAAGGAAATGTTATGTATGAGGAGAAATGAAACGTTTCGGAACATGCTCAAAGAAGCAATCAGCATAAACAGGACACCACTGAAAAGTCTAACATGTGGCTTTAATGCTGATACCGAGAGAAAACTTAGATGTTCTTCTCTGAACTGGAGATATTTATTTAGAAACCTGATGAACGGTGATAGATCAACTTCAAATAATGAAGATCTAGCTATAAGTTTAAATAACATACTGAAGGAGGCGTTTTCTGTAGGTTGGGGGAGAGTGTACGACTGTATATCGCCAGCTTGCTTCTTATATCTTATGGATCGAATTCTAATCTTATCGTTTTGCTTTCGTGGTTATGTTTTCACAACAAGATCTGCCTATGTTGAATGGCTTAGTTATGATGAATGTGGAATGGGCTCCAATGGAGGTTGTGCTACAAGCTTAGAAGCCATGGACAGAATCCATGATTCTGTAACTTCAATGGTTAGTGAAATGTTGAATGCCGAGGATGAGTTACTGGAATGGGTCAGAAGATCAAAGGAGTCGGAGTCTTTGTATCCTGTTTTGGTATTGAGATTAACTGTTCTTCTTTCCTTATGCTGTGCAAATTCAGGACTGCATTATCATCATCTATCTCATCAGTTGGGACGTGATTGTTATTTTTCGTCACTGCCATCTAAGTTTCGTGCGGGGCTAATTAATGGTATAGATGAAGACAGTTTAGTCGATGCTCTTGCTGTTGCGTGTAGAGAGATTGATAATCCTCTTGTCCTTGTCACTTCTAAAGAAGATTTCCCAAAGGCAATATGCGAAAATGCCAAATCTTTGAACATGAAAAAACTGGAATTTGGCCAGGAATCACTCATAGAAATGTTGTATCTTGAGAAATGCAAAGATTTTGCTACATGTAGTGGTGATCATGAAGCTCAAGAGTCTGAAGTTTCACCATTGAGCAGCTGATTACAAGCAAACAGCTGTAATTTTGTGTACTGGATATATATTTTGTATATTGATATATCAAATGTTAATCTTGGTCAGTGTGATGAGTCCTGCTGTTAATCTTATTTAATCTGATATAGTCTCTTGTCTATTAACAATTAACATGCTAATTAAATTAGTGATATTAGTTCAGTTTCAGAAGTAAATTTTAGTTTTAATGTTTAAGCATCTTTACATTATATATTCCCGATTAAATCAAAATTTATGAACAAAATAAATCGTTTTGAAATGTATCTGAGATCTGGAGTAGACTTAATTACATGGTAAAGGAATAAAATTGATTTAGAATTTAAGATCGGGCCGAACTTGTTTTATTTTCTGAATAACAGTTTTAAATGCTTCAACTTGAAGGTCCTTCTCAATATAGTCAATATTGGAGGGATCAAAAGGGCCTTTAACTCGATCGATGCTTTGTATAACTGCTCTTGCCGGAAGAATACTCCTTGATGGGTCAAAACAAGTTCCTGAACTCAAGCTCGATGAGAATCCCTGCGCCATATAAATTCATAATTAGTGTTTTAAGTAAATGGAGACTGAAACTTGTAAACATCCAAAGAATTAAACTTCAAAGTGCAAATAACTGATTCAGAGCCGCTTATTGATCCAATAATTGTACATCTTCGTTTTGGTCTCAGTGTCATTGCCTTTTCATATACATCTTCCATTCCAGAGAAAACCCGGTTATTTATGGAAAACCATTGTTTCTAACCCGGCAATTTGTTCACACCTAATCCTTGTATATTATACAAGTAAAAGGTGGTTTGGTCAAAGTGTGAAAGTTAAAAAGTTAAAAGTAATTTTGGGTTTAGTGATTAGATTAGATATTTATTGAATTATATTTATTATTTTGTTTTTTTAGATTTGTTAGTTTGAGTCGGTCCATTAAAGTCTATTTAAAGGGCTTTAAGTCTTGTATTTTGAGTAGGGGGTGAGCAAAAAACCGAAAAAAACCGAACCGAAAAAAACCGAACTGAAAAAAAACCGAAAAAACCGAACCGAAAATAATGGTTCGGTTTCGGTTTCACGTCGATTAAAAACCGAACCGAACTGAAAAACCGAACCGTTTAAAAAACCGAACCGAACCGAGGGTATATGTGTAAATTAATGATTTATGAAGGGGCATTATGGAACTTAGAACATTATTATTTAATAATAATATTCTAAATTATATAAAATTACAAAAAAAAAACACTTTAATGATCCGTCCGACTTCCCAGTTCCAACTTCCCACTTCTTCGGTTTCTCTTCCACGACGCGTCCCCAACTCCCAAATCCTGTGTACGTTAATCTTTGAGGTCCGATTTCTAATTCGTATGCATATACTATGTACATGTACGCCTCTTAATGTCTTATAGGGGTTGCTCAAACTAATGTAAAGTGGTAACTTATATCATATCATGTTGATTTCTATATATGCGTTTGGTTAATTAAGTGGGAAAAAAAGAAAAAAAAAACGAAAAAAAACCGAACCGAAAAAACCGAAAAAAACCGAAACCGAACCGAAACCGAAAAAAACCGAACCGAAAAAAACCGAAACCGAATGGTTTTTTTTTCTAGGAACCGAAACATTCGGTTTCGATTCGGTTCGAGCCAAAAACCGAACCGAACCATGTTCACCCCTAATTTTGAGTACCCCACAAGATCATTCAAAAGTCTAGTTTTCGTCTACTAATCGTAAAGCCTATTGTGCTTTTGTTTCTTATAAGTTCATCAAAACAAATCAATTGTTTCTCCAATAATTTTAAGCACAAAACTTTAAGGTCTCAAGTCCCTCAAATACCATTAAGCTGTAAGCCAATAACTTTTTATCTATTTGATAATACCTCAAATACCATTAAGCTGTAAGCCAATAACTTTTTATCTGTTTGATAATACGAGCTTTTAAAAAGGCATCTTTTGTCGCTAACAGTTCAGTCACAAAATTAGTCGTATAAAGGTCTGGTCACAAATAGTTATGATCTCAGTTGTTGTCGCTAACACTTCGTCGCAATTTCCATAAAAAGGTATCGATTCGCGACAGAAATTTGTGTCGTAAAAACTTTTTGGCCGCAAAAAGAATTACAAACAAAGGTATAACCAACTACCAAAATTGGTGATATAGGTAAGTAATTACCTTGAAGATGAGAAGCTGAAGTTGTTGGTCGTCTACAAGTGCGTTAACCAAAAGTGCTTCCTCCTTAGCAATCTGCGTGTACAACTCCAAAACTGCTATCTCTTCATTGTGTCCATATTCTTGATCTTGAGTATTGTTTTCATCATCTTGATCATATCTAATTTGTCGTCTAGCCGCCCAACAGCGCACGCTTAAAACTTGTGGGCTTCGGCCAGCGGGTGAATTCGAAAAATCGGCAGAGGTGAGGATTGATGTTGTGGTGACATTTTGAGAAACACCAGGGAAGAGAAAAGGGGAGGATAATATTGTAGCATACATGAGTGGTACTGGTGACTCAACTGTAGTGTAACAAGAGACTAAAGAGATAAGGGGATAAAATTTGGCATCACTTATCTAAATCTAATCTGTCTAAATAACATATACATGCATATTAGAAGTGTCGGGTATGTCACATAATTCATTGTGTGAACAATATGGTATAAGTGTTGGATATCATATAAATAAACCGCTAGCTAAGGTGGTTATGACTTCGTGGGGGTTATGACTGAAAAAATGTATAGTCATAACTTAACCCCCTCTCTCCCTCTCATTACATTTTTCTTTTATAAAATCTCTTAAAAGTGTGTGGTCCAATCAGATTTAAAGATTGTGTGTGGGGGTGACGTTATGTGTATCACGGCACCTATATTTTGTTTGAATAAGACGCACATGTGTACTGATGTGTGCGGTGCTATCCCCTCATAACCCCCACTACAGATACATTTACCGAGTTTGAATCATGTTTTCCCACTTTTTTAGTAAAATTTTGTTTCCTTTTTTTTTTTTTTTTGCTTTTTCCAATTTATTATTATTTTGGTTTTCCTTTTGTTCAACGGAGCAATAATTTCACTCGCGTTTCTTTTAGTTTTTTTTTTTTCTACTAACATTATTAATTTTTCATTTAAATTATATTTAGAATTTATTCACCCCGTAACAAAGCGAGGACTAGTTTATACACACATTAAGAAACTTTTAAAAAATATTTCATTTAACTATTTAATATTTGATATTATATGTTGACACTCTTATAATGTTGCAGTTTTCATGAATCACTAGGTGATTGGCTAATGGGAAAAAGACGAAACTAGCAGGTTTGACCACGGTTGGACGAGAATGTCCACACTTTTTAAAAAAAAGACGAAACTAGCCGGTTCCACGGTCGTCTAGGACCGTCCATCAACGGTCGTCCGACTGTGCCACAGAACCAATAAAAATACGCCACCTCAGCATTCCACGGTCGGACAAGTCCTTGGTCAACGGTCGTCCGACCGTTCTCCGGGCCCCAGCGACCGTTCCGACATACCTACTGCCACGGTCGGTCCGACCGTCTGACACGTTTGTCGGAGGCGCCCCGACCGTGGAAAATATTTTTTTTTAATTTAAAAACCATATATTCTACGGTCGCGGTATATATGGTCGGTGACGACTGTTTCTACAGTCGTCCGACCGTGTGTATTTTTCTATTTTTTTTAATTTTTTAAATAAAAATTTACTTTTTTTATTTTTTACTCACTTTATTTCAACTCTATAAATAGGAGGAGTTATGGATTCAACTCTATCAAATTGGAAAAATGTCATCTAGACGAAAAAGAAGAAACACTCGTGAAACCGATTCTGCTTCTAACTCATTTGAAACCATTGACGAAATTCCACCACCTGTTGAGAAACAAGTTTGGAACTTTCAAAGTAAAGAAAATTGGGCTCCAAATGTTTTACGCTTCTTTTATAGTGGTATGGATTCTTCGTTTTGTACAATTTCTTAAATGGGATCCTATACACTTACGAAAGAATTTTGGGGCTCACTTCTTGCATTGCATGGAAATCCTCGTATAGGAGTAAGTGTATGTCATTCTTTATTTTATATTTAAAACGTATATTTAAATATAAATGTTGTTCCTAAATTAATTTTTTTATATTATAGCACGTATCTGCATGGACATATCGACTAATGACTTGCGTTTAGAACAAATAATAACAACGAATGAATTGCCGAAAGGTCCGAACCATTGGACGATTCTGCCCACCCATTTTGTTAAACTAATATCTGAAAGATCAAATGATGCTAATAAATATTGTGATGGCACAGATGACCTATATCCTTCTTTATGGGAGGTTGATACGGTAATATTTTATTTGTAAAGTTTGTTTGTTTAGATAAATATTAATATTAATGGTCCCACATTTTAATATCATATTTTGTCATTCAGGTTTATTTACCCGTATCTATTGATGATGAAAATTAGTTTTTGCTGAAGATCTGTATGAATACATTCAAAATCTTTGCATTTCACCCGTATGATTGCTCCCAGAGTACCTGCCATTCAAAGTGCATTCATAAGATTATTTTCGGAATTGTCTGTGAATTTGAAAGTTTTTATCTAAATTTTCTTGATCGTATATCATACCGGCACCACTCAGGGCTTGCGAAGATCGAAGAAATACCATTTACTGGGGACACTGTGTGGCCTTACAACGCAGGGCATATAGGATCCGATTCTGGAGTGTTAATCTGTATGTTATTACGAAGGATAGTTAAAAATAAGTCCATAGTGTGGGAAGAAGTTAATCTACAAGAAGCCTGTTTAAGATTTAGACGTTTTATGGCTGATGAACTCTATGCAATGCGTACAATGTAATTTTATTTATAAAAAATTTAAATTTAATGTCTTTTGTATTTATAACACTCTAATTTAATTTTATTTATAAAAAATACCAAGACGGTCGCCACGACCTCCATAACAGTCGTCGCGACCGTGGTTCTGTCATAAGTAAAAAATTTATTACCTCGTTAAACGTGTAAGGTCGCCGCGACCGTGACTGTGGGCGCCACGACCGTCCATGGTACAAAAAACGTCAATTCACGAGGACATCCGTACAAAAAAACATCGAATCACGTTTTTTTTATTTCTACCGTATTAATCTTCCCTATATAAACCCCACGTATTTTTATCTCAAATTGTTAACCGTTTGACAAAAAATAAACAACTTTCCCCGCTATTGTTTTTTATTCCTCTTATACGGTTTACAAAAAATGTGGACTTCAGTCTTTTGGTTTTTAATATCAGTCTCATTTAAAAAAGTTTTATCTTATTATCCTTGATGGTGTTCAATTCTAAGTGCAAAATTTCAAAGTCAAGCGAATTAATGCGTTTAAGTCGGGAAAAGCTGGGGTTCGCCACTCATATTTTGATCTCTTGTACATTAAGATTGATAATTTTTTGTAATCCAGGTGATCAAACAGGAGCAGCAGCAGTTGTGAAAGATTCTGTTGATTCCGGTGGCGTTTCTTATCTCTGGCCCGACATAGGTTTCAAACACTTTGCTTATCTTAAGCACTGTGTTTTATTTTAAAAAAAAATTATTTATTTACATATATATATTTTTAAAATATTTAATTACAAAGTTAGCGAAATAAGGCATTTGAATATTTTTTTAAGAAAACAAGGTGACATTACGGGTCGATGGGTATTAGAATCAAGTTATGTGATCTCGCTATTTTCAAAGAAAACTTGGCGACATCGCACAATTTGTTTTGAATACGTATCGAGTCGTATTGTTAGCTTGTTTTTTTAAAAAAAAAATATTTGAATGCATTATTTCGCTTGACTTTGTAATTTTAATATTTTAAAAAATATAAATGTTAATTTATAAATGGACTTTAAATTTCGTTATTTTATCATTTGTATCATTAACTATTGTATTGTATTCAAAAATATATATATAATTGAATTTGTATTACGGTATTTGAATGATATTTATTGTTACTTGTATAGTAGAGAATGCCATGTCCCACGGTCGACACGACCGCAAAGACGGTCGCCACGACCGTCGTACATTAACTGATTGGACTTGCAGGACATACACGGTCGTCTCCGTCAGGAACACCGTCGTCCTGACCTAGTCAACGGTCGTCCCGCCAAATGATTTATTCAAAAAAAAATTAAAATTTTTTATTTTAATTTTCTAATAACTATACATATTTATTTAATATTATTAAATATTAAAAACATTAAATTCTAATAAAAAGATTCAGATTAACTAAAGGATAAAGAGAAAATGAAACTACATTTATTCTCAAAATAAAAACCGAAACATAATCAAAACGATGACCACCCCAATTACATAATTCTTGATTGATACGTTTGATTTAAGTTTCAAACTTTTAACTTCTTCCTCCAGCATCATTTTCTCTACTTCTATATTTGAAAACTTCAACAACTTAAGTTTCAAACTTTTGACTTCTTCCTCCAACATCATCTTCTCCGCTTCTAGTTTTGAAACCTTCAATTCTAGTACTTGATTTTTCATAGCTAATAATTTTGATTTCGCCTCAAAGTCTTCAACAACGGGAGACGATGCAACATCATCTTTCCACATGAAAAAATTACAATCGGATTTACCCTGAATTAAGAATAGATTGAAGTTTATTTATATATACATGTTAAGAATAGATTGAAATCTATTAATTTTAATACTTACAGGCCATAGGGAACACCCGAAAAATTCATGACCTGGACGTGTAGTACCATCCCCGGCAACTCTTGAGACTGCAGGAATGTCATGAAAACAACATACATTCCCCTTTGAATCAAGAATTAAAGTCTTGTGTTTTTTGTTAATACTAGTTTTGGATGAGGAAGAACGACTCATGCTTGAACGACTCATTTACATAAAAAATATAGAGAGTTTGAGTTATGTGGTAATGTGTGAAGTTTGTATGGTATTTATAGGTGTAAAAATGAGAATATTATATATTATATATTATTGTTTATAAAAATAAAAATAAAAATCATTTTAATTGTTTAAAATTAAAAAAAAATTCTTTCTTAAACGGTCGGACGACCGTGGATTCTCCGACCGCGACCGTGTTCCCCGACGGTCGGACGACCATCTATAATTTGTTTTTTTCGAATTAAAAAAAAAAATTTAAGGGTCGTGGCGCACCCGACAGTGTGTCAGACGGTCGAGCCGACCGTCGCAGATAGAATGTTTTGACGGTCGTGCCGACCAGTCGCACCGTCGGGCGACCGTCAAAACAGTATACGTGTCAGACGGTGATTTGGTGGAAACTCACGGTCGTCCGACCGTGGTTGAGCGGCTAGGACGACCGTGCGGCCGGCTATTCTCGTCCAACCGTGGTCAAACCGGCTAGTTTCGTCTTTTTCCCTTGGCTAATTCTCATATAATTTAATCACGCTGAAAAGGATTGCATATATTGTTAATAGCTAATAGCTAATGTCGTTGTAGTTGGAAAATAACTGGTTTGTTTTCCTCCAAATTAAATAAAAATAATAACACATATATAACTATTCGTACGTTTTAAACATTAGTTAAGCTCTCCATCCTTCTCCAACTAACTAATGGTCCCTTCATTTCATGGTCAACTCAATCACTCATCACCAAGACGCCATCACTAATAACAAAATGTTTTTCGTACAAATCTTACACTTATTAAAACCCAAACTTATGAAGCTGCTTAATTATACACAATTAAGCTTCAAAATCTTGCTTGCTGAATGCTGATATGATTTCTGCTAACATGATTCTTGTTTTTCTTACCTCTGTGACCCCCCTTTTGCTTCTGGCTTTACTTAACTTCTTCCACAAAATGTGGTGGGCTCCGAATCGTATAAAACTCGCAATGTCTTCTCAAGGTATAAAAGGACCTCCGTATCGATTCATTCACGGCAACACTAAGGAAATTGCGGCCTTGAAAGACCAAGCGAACAGTTACACGATTACGGGTATATCGCATGATATATACCCAAGAATTCAACCTCACTTTGTTACATGGTTCAAGTTATATGGTGGGTGAGCTATAGATTTATTTTTTTTGTTAATTTAATGATCAGTTTGGGTTAACTAACTTTGTTATTTGAATTAGGGGAAAATTTTCTGGATTGGTATGGTCCTCAAGCTGAATTAGTTATTACAGAAGCTGAGATTATCAGAGAAATTGCAAGCAATAAAAGTGTGTCTTTGGCTAGACCTGACCTTGGGTTATATCATAAGAAAATGCTTGGGGATGGCCTTGTTACATCTAGTGGCAAAAAATGGGCTAGCCAGAGAAAATTGGCTAATCATGCTTTCAATGCTGAGAGTTTAAAGGTAATTAATTAATTCGTTAATCCCATCATCATTATTTAATGAGTAAATTACATAGAAGGTCCTTTATGTTTCACCCTGATTTCGAATTGGGTCCTTTAAGTAAAGTTGTTACACCCGACATCCTTTACGTTTTCAACATGTTTCATAGAAGGTCATTTATCACTAACGGTGTTAAAAACCATCGTGAAGTAAAGACACCCCAACCCCGAATTAATTTTCACCCATCAACATCTTGGATTTGCACCGATGATAGTGGGTACTTGCGTCTCAAATACTCATCATCACTGACGCTACCTGACATAACCACCACCACCACCTCGTTCATCAAGGATTCAAGATGCAAATCTAGATCCATTTTTCTTCTTCCGGCGGTGATGGAGTTGTAAGATAAGGGGTCACGGTGGTGTGAGTGTGTGTATATATACATATAAAACTAAAATTATCATATAATAATAATAACAGAAAATACTAATGTCATTGGGCTCAAGGACAAATAAGTAAGCGACAGAAACGACAAGAAATTAATTTGGGGACTAATATGGTAAATCAGATATAAACCAGGGACGAAAATAGTACTTGATAATGATTTGAAAAATGAATGGACAAAAATATTCTCATATGTATGGTACGTGAGGCTCATTTAATAGAAAATACTAACATCGTTAGGCTTGAAAACAAAAATGACAAACTTTTAGCAAAGTCAAGGATGAAAACGGAGAGAAAATTAATTTAGGGACTAGTATGACAATTTTGATACAAAATAAGACACGATTAACTCTTTAATTTAATTATCTTTTGAAATTCTGAGAAAAAAAAAGATGTTCAAATTTTGACTAACTAAGGATATTGAGTTTATGTATGCATGTAGAACATGATCCCAACGATGGTTGCGAGTGTAGAATTGATGCTACATAGGTGGATAGAGATGACCGAAAACGAGGTTGAAATGAATGCAGAGTTTAGGATGTTGACAGCAGAAGTGATTTCAAGAACGGCATTTGGAACCAGCTACTTACAAGGAAAGGAAATATTCGAAATGCTCAAGGAGATGAGCACAATAGCAGGCAGAAACTACTACAATCCTCAAGGCTTCCTGAGGTATACTATTAGATGGTTTGCATACATAATTGGTTGTTAGGAACTCGTAGTTAACTGGTGTACCTTACAACCTACAACTTGCAGATGTAAGTGGTGGTGTATTTACCCTAAAAAAAAATTAGGAGTGGTTATTTAAAAAAGAAACCATAATTGGTTACAACTGGTTTCGTTAATTATATCTTGCTGGTAATTATTGTAGCAAAATAGTAAAAAGCAGCGATGATCTTAAGTCTGATGAGCTTCAAAAAAGAATCCAAGAGCTAATTATGGAGACTATTATGGAAAGAGAGAAGATGATGGGTAACAGTGACAACGATGATTTCCTAGGACAACTTCTGATGGCTAAGAATGACAATCAAATTTCGACACAGGATATCATAGACGAATGTAAAACATTTTACGTCTCTGGTGATGGAACAACATCTCTTGTCCTCTCATGGGTTGTTCTCCTTTTATCGATCCACAAGGATTGGCAAGAAAAAGCGCGACAAGAGGTATTCCAGATATTTGGTAAAGAATCCCCGCGTTTTGAAGGCTTGGCAAAGCTTAAAACGGTATGAGCACTTATACCGTCTTGTAAATTTTTTAGGGTCATTCTATTCTCATAGTATCAAAAAAGTGAAACAACCATTTTACTATTTTGAATCAGTTGTTTAACTTTTTCAACCAAACAACCCTTTGACTATTTTCAAATGATAGTTTGCAGATTGTGTGTTATTAGATCATGGTATGGGACTATCACTTTATTTATCAAGTATAAAATCATCAAAATGACCTTGTTATTGCAAAATAACCATTGACTTTTTTGGCGGCTAAAAATTAGACACGACCAAAACAAACCAATCTTAATATGCCATATCAACGATGCATGCATGGGTTTAGGCAGCAAAAAGAGGCTTAGGCGGTAGGCATCGTTGTAAAACTCGTCCAAGGTGACCGTGTACTCCTCTGACTTGGACGAGTACTCATAACTTCCAGTCGACCGACTTGGAAGCGCCTAGCGACTTTTACAACCATGACGGTAGGTAGTGACAAAGCTGTCTTATAAGAAAAGTCAACGATCATCTTGATGATTTTTCTTTGATTTATTCAAACAGATTGGCATGATCATAAACGAGACACTTCGACTGTATCCACCTGGAACCGCAATAATAAGAAAGACCCAAGGAGAAGTTAAACTGGGGAATCTAACAGTTCCTGGCAACATAATTCTACATGTCCCGGTTTTAGCACTTCATCATGATCGTAAAATATGGGGAGAAGACGCGCATCTTTTTAAGCCAGAAAGATTTTCCAGAGGCATTAGTGAAGCTACAAAGAACAACCCATCAGCATACATGCCTTTCGGGTTTGGGCCTCGAAACTGCGTAGGTTCAAACTTTGCAACAAATACAGCCAAGGTTACTCTAGCCATGATGTTGCAGCACTATCACTTTACTCCTTCTCCTAATTATGTGCACTCACCTGTTCATGTTATGATGCTTGTCCCGAAGAATGGTGTTCAAGTGATGCTTCATGCTCTCAAATGAAGATATGCATGTATGTTTGCATCTGATTTATTGTTGCGTGTTTGTTTCAATTGTATGAAGGACTATATATAGCCCTGCTTGGTGGAAATAAAATTGATATGTATATATATGTTTGCTTCAAAATTATTATCAATTTACTCATCTATTTACATTGGAATTTAATGAATGCATTCCTCGTATTCACATTTCTGTTAATGAATGACTCCACCGCCCCTGCTACTTTCCTTCTTTGGTTCTCGGTTCTCGGTAACAATTCGTGTTTATTTTTGGGTTTTGATGTCATTCGTATGTTGAAACCTAAGAATCTTGGTTTTAACCACAGACACAGGTTCGATCCTGGTTCACTGCAGTTTCTATTTTTTTTTGTGTGTGGGAAAATGGGCTCTTTTGAACCATATCCGACTCATAAACCCACACCCAACCCATCAGTTTGAACCTAACGAAGTAAGTGGTTCTCTATTGGGTCTTGGGCAGCCCACCAAGGAAAGGGGGATTTGGACCTAGTCAATTGATTAGACATAGGGTTTATTAATAAAATCAGTTTATTTGTTTTAATATTAAAATTATCATAACTATAAAAACAAAAGATCATATACAATATATATATATATATATATATATATATATATATATATGCTTTTAAGTTTTACTAATGAATTTAATCGTCAAATAAATAAGTTACTCACACCCACTAGCTTAGCCTAGTGGCAAAGATGTATGACCATTTACTATGGGGTCTTGGGTTCAAGTCCCACTTGTAACATAAGAATAAAAAAATGGGGGTTACCAATTGGGCCTGGGCGTTTTCTCATCAGTGGTGAGTTTCCTCCTGATGGAGATTGAAGATGATCCAGTGGGTGATGTAATGTCCCCGTCAGTGATCCAAATTTGTCATTCAAAAAATAATAATAATAAGTTACTCATGTTAGCAAGTTAATTAGTTAAACACTTGTAAGTTAGTTTCTGAAAGCACAATGACAATCTAGCATCCTCGTGACCATTCGGTTTTCTTGAGTTCTTCAGTTAATTACGTTCTATCAGTATGAAAATTCCTTAAAGAAAGAGAAATCTGGTGACTTCATCAGATGGAAGTCGCGACCAGAGGGAGGAGGAGAGGGGCTAAACCTAGTTCTTTGAAGAAATCATAAAATTGAGTGCCTTGGAGGAAGAATTAGGAAGGGAAGGTCGAAATTAGGCTTAGGAGGCCTTCTACATCACGATTTCTATCTTTAATCTTAGTTTTCTCATCAAGTAATTTGAGCAAGGTGAATTCCATGGATTTGTACTTGAGGTCAAATTGTGATAGTAATCAGATTTCATGTGTGTGTATGAGTCTAAATAATGCTTGTTTTCTCCATACATGATGTTATTGTGTAAATTTGATAGAGATTATGATCGTGGTTTAAGCCTATCACATGGAAATTGAACTCCATGGATAGAGGAGAGAGGTTGGTTTGGTTATTTAGACTATGGAAGATTTGATTGATTGATAAAAATGGTCAAATTGCTTTGAAGTCTGAAATTATGTAATTGTGATCAATAATGGAATGAATTGGTAGTTTAGATGCTTCATGATAGCTAGAGATCAATGAATGCATATATATATATAAGGTGTTTGACGAAATGCTTGAATAACAGTTGAGACTTGTTTATGTTAAAGTCACCAATTTGATTTGGGGATATTAATGTGAATTGCATGAAAATGTGAATGTGGAATGGTAAATCTAACAATGATGTGATCATAGGTGAAGCGGGAGGAAGTTGAAGCCAACATCGTGAAGGAAAAGCCAAATCCTAAAGGTAACACGTAGTGGGTTAATTGAAATAGTTAGTATGGGTAATATCATAGTTATGAGTAGAGAATTGATGACATCATCACTAATTTTTGATAATGATGGTTTGGTCATATTGTATGACTAAGTGGTATTGGAATGAATAAGACCCATTGGGTTGAGCTGAAAATCGTGAAGGTTTAAGGGTAAAATCTTGGACCAAGATTGGGGATCATGAGAAATCATGATCCTAGATTGTGCCTACGGGTGAAAGACGGCATGTGCATACAAATACTTGTGCCAAGGAAGGATTGTGGGATTATGAGACGGGTTGCGAAAGCAAGATAACTTGCCCTTGAGTAATAGGGGTTAACAGGTCAAACGGGTTAGGAGGGTAATGTAAATGACTACTTAACTCCGTTAATTTGGTGTGGATAGCTAAAGTATGGTCTAATAATTAAATAATATGTATATGGGTGTTTTTATAACTAGGTTAATTCGGGTTAGAAGGGCACAACGAATGGCGCAAAGCACAAAGCGAAAAACTAATTGAATGTGCAGGTGGGGGAGTCTGGGATGCCTGGAAGAGAGTCTGGACGCGTGGGACGTCTGGATGCCTTTTTTAGGACGCTAGGGAGTTTGGATGCCAGTTTTGGGGTGTGCCAACGCCCCTGAGCTATTTTCTGAATTTTTTCATGAATTGAAGTGTATTGTGGGGTTTTATTGCTTTAGGCGATTCATACTAATGTGTTACAAGCGTTGGTGGCAGGTAAACCTTAGAATGCGAGTCAAGATCGAAACGAGGGGGCTCAAGGGACCGAACACCAAAAAAAATTTGGGACTTTGATGTTTTTTATATACATGTGAATGTTACGTAGCGTACTCTGATAAGACGCGTAGTACTTATGTTAAACCTGATATGTAATGACGTCATGATGTTTTCCTTGGACTTGATAATTAAATGAGGAAATTTTTCGGTTCGTGTTTTAAATATGTTAAATGCACGTTTTAGCGGATTGGGTCTTACATACACAAGGGATTCTTAGGATATGTGAAGAAGAGCAAGGGATATTAGAAAGCTCTTGTAACTAATAATGTAATTAGGGTTTTCATATTGTATTAAACATTTTATTTAAATATATGGAATTGCGCTTTTGTATTGATTTTTCTGTACTAGTGAGATATCAGCTCTAATCAAACTATGTAGCAAAGATGGTCTAATATACTAGACGCATGGTCATGTCACAGTGCACCAAACTGGTATGCTAAAAGGAATCCAAATGCTATAATCACTAGACGTATGGTCATGCTAGAAAATAAGTCATGGATGGATCCATGTGACAAGTCATTTGACGTATGGTCATGCCTAAGCTTCTTGTCACACACCCCACTTTAACACACTAAACTATAGAAGTCATCGCATGCCGAGGTAGGCATATCCAATGAGCTATGATGCTAACATACATGACATATGGTCATGCTTAAGTATGTTAGCATCACCACATCACCTCACCAAGCTATGGTCAAAGTTAGCAAGCAATGGCGGATCCGGAGTTTTGTGTGAACGGGGGCAAAATTTAGGTCCGCTAAAAAAAAAATGGTTCAAAAAGGTTTGGTAAAACAAGTCTATTCAAATGGGCCAAAGAAAAATAATTCATACTGATTTATTTCGATATTATATAAGTAGGGGAAAGTTATGGTACAAATGACAGAATCCTGCGAAGCCTGCGAAGGCACACCGGCTATTGATATCCCTCTGTGGAACAGATCTAACGGAAAGGGATGTAACACACGTTGAAAACTAATTTAATCGCTTCTTTTTATGTAAAAGGGTATCCTTGTCTTTTTACAAAACAATTAAGAATTAACGCGTTAAATCTTCTCATAAGATTTTGTATACTTTTTTGTACGTTTGATATCGCAAAGCTTCAAGGCATGTAAACTGAAAATAAAGCAATTATGAACATATTTAAGAACTTGCACAATCATAACCGACCAAACAAATGATATTTGATGGATTAAAGATGTGTAATTTAGTGCACATCATACGTACATTGTGTTTTATATGTTGATTTGCATCGGTCCAAATATGAAGAAGAATATGAACTACATAGCTTGCAAGGGGATGTGTTAGAGTGGAGATTGGTTAGTATTTAGTTGAGTTAACGTTGATAAAAAAATACTAGCCGAGTCATTTATTCGAAGAACAATTATTAGATTCTCTATGATAAATACACTACAATGACATACATCTTATAGAATTTGAACCTTCAACTTTTTATTATAGAACATACCGTTTAACTATAGTATGTCAACTTGAATATTGATATGAAAAAACAAATACAAAATACATAGACAAAAAGAAACAGGAACAAAAGAATACAAGCTAGGAAATAAAATGAAGATGATGCATGAGCTGGTAAGCATTAATTAACTTGTTAATTCAGAAGTTCAAAATTGTTGCCATTTGAGTAATTATTTAAATGAATTAATATGAACTTTTAGATCAGTTGATGGAGATATCCGGAGGAGATGTCTGTTTGAACCTAATAAAAAAACATCCAGCAGCAGCCCTACCAACATATGCGGTGACAAAATAGCCCAAATGCCTCCATTGTGAATTGAAGCCTCCACTCCATAAAAAGGGCTCTTGGATTTTACACATGACTAGCTACTTTTGTTTTGAAAGTCTCTACTTTGTGCTTTGTGTACCTCGTCTTTCTATATATAACTAAGAATCTTGTCTAAACTCTACTATTTATATAAGTTTCTTACAGAATCGAGAAAAGAATAACTCCTTCAAACAATATATAGTACGGATACTAGAAGTGTAGTACTGATAGATATCTCTTAGGTATAGAGCAAGTAAGTGAAAGAGAACAATGATGATAGCTATAGTCACCATGTTATCAGTTACTCTCTCACTTTTGCTCACCATTAATGCTACTTCTCTCTACACTCATCACCTCCAAGCTTCCCATGAATTAGGTATCTCTCTCGCGCTCTCTCTCTCTCTCTCTTCCTCGCTCTCTCTCCGTGTGTGTGTGTTTATAGTTTGTCGTACGTGGTAATAATTCAATATCTATAATTTCTATTTTCTATAGCTAAGGACTACCGGCTTGATCATCATGGATTGCCAAGAAAGTTAATCGTCAATAATAAGGTATGTTTATATATAGGGAAAATAATCAAACTAGACATGTTAATCATCAAAATCACCAAAATAGATATCGTTGGCTTAGTCGGCGGGCTTAGCCTGTGAAAACCTTCGAAGTAAACCTTTGAAGTGTTGTTTTGCTAAAGCCCGCAAAAACATTCAAAAGTGATGGATAAGCCTATTGATTGAGCCTTCAATATCTAATTTGGTGATTTTTCCTTGGGTATCAACCACATAATCTACAAGTCAAAGACTTTAAATCCTACAAACTTTTAGAATTTAACTTCAATATCTAATTTGGTGATTTTCCCTTGTGTATCAACCACATAATCTACAAGTCAAAGACTTTAAATCCTTACAAATTTTTAGGGTTTAACATTGTGGGGTTTTATTTTGCTTGAATCAGGTTGAAGGTGATCATAAAGCTAAAGATTTGGTGTCTTCTTTCATTGGGAAGAATAAAGCAGCTTCTTCAGGTAGTTTATCAATTCATCATTATTCACTAAGGGAAACCCTAATTTTATGACACAAAATTAGGAACTCATAGAATTATAATGCATGGAGGCTTTTGAATCCTAGTTAAATTAAAGTTGAAGGAGGATTATGCAATTGAAACTTGAATAACTCTTTATAAAATTTTGAGGAAGGAAAGTATATCTTTTAAAAAAAAATGAAGTATGTGTCATCCTGTCCAGAAATCCCAAAAAATATACCACACTTCGAACTTCGATATGACCAACTTTCTCATTGGCATGTCTTGGTTGCAACATGCATGTGTGATACCTAAATTAAATCAAACCTTTAATTTAAGATCTTATTTTCAAATGAAATTAACGTGTGTTTCAAAGGTATATATTGGACTTAATTTTGAGGAGGGAAAAATAGCTCCCATTAATTCTCTGACTAATTTTTTTTTTTTTTTTTTTTTTTTTAACACAGTTCATTTGTCATTAGATACAATTAAACACTGTTTATACAATTACTAGCTAGCTTGTTATAGTATTAATTCAAAATGTTACAATTTTGCATGTAAATTAGGTGATCAACCACACAAGAGAGAAGAAGAAGCAAAAATGATGATTCATGCAGCAAAAGGGACAAGGCAGGAATACATAGAAGGATCCGGCCCGATTCATGAGTTCTTTACAATGGATTACTCAAATGTGAGAAGACGAAGACCCATCCATAACAAGTCTTTTCCTAAAACCGTCACTAATTCTCCATGATATATACGTGGCTTTCAGAATTAGATTATTAATTAAAACAGCTAGCAAAATCATGTAGGAATTATATTATATTATATTTTATATAGAAAATATAAATTAGTTTTTGGAGGAAGGAATGTGTGGAATTTTTTGTCCGAGAGCTATGTAATGGCCGACATGTATAAGGGGGAGCAAAACCCTATGTTTTGTGACAAACAAGGACCCTACTTGTGGTATTTATATATGCATGTATATATCTATCTATACGTAAATTCTCTTTGTTCCTTATTAAAAGAAAACAAACAAGGTTTTTTATGTTTGACTTTTGGTCAATTAAGTCTATGAAGTTAAAATATGTGTTTAAAAATAAGGATGGGAACTCTACGTTATATAAATCGCATCAAAATAAAATAACATAAATAACTAATTACACTTATGGTAAGGTTAAAATACAAACCATTTTTATTGTAGAAACTTAAAAACTAATATAAAAACTATTAAATTTAAATTTAATTTAGATTATTTAGGTAATTTTTGTGTTTTTTTATCTTCATATCTATACACATGATGACAACCTAACGACCCAAAAAAAACTAAACAAAAATTGTTTTTTTTTTTGTCTGCTCGACTATGTTGCATATATGCAACATATGAGAACATACTATGTTGTATATATTCAACATAGTCGGACAGCCAAAAAAAATAAATTAAGTCATCAGGTGAATATTGGTGGATATACGTACGTGAAATTAAATTAAAAAAATATTAAATTACCAAAAAAAAAACTTCATTTGATATAATTTTTCTTTGGTATTTACAAGTTTGTACAATATATAATGGTTTGTACATGAACTTTACCCTTACTTCTATCTCAAAGATGATACTTTAGTGTGATATTATTAGATATGTTATGTCATTATTATAAATATATTAATGGTATATTTCGAGTCTGATTATAATTATATATAGACAAAATTTTATATATTGTCTTTTAACTTTACCCATTTTATAACTTTTGTCCTTTATCTTTTTTTATTACACTCTCTGTCGTCCTTTAACTTTTTTTTTTCTTTCACCTTTAGTCTTCTTTAACGGATTCCGTTAAAATCCGCCGTTAAGTCAAGGGTATTTTTGTCTTTTTACTTTTTAGAGTAGAAAAAATTACATATTTTACCTTTAACTTTGTCTATTTTGCAATTCTTATCCTTTATCTTTTTTTTACATTCTCTATCCTTTAACTTTTTTATTCTTTCATCTTTTGTCATTTTTAACAGATTTTATTAAAATTCACCGTTAAATCAAGAGTATTTTTGTCTTTTTACTTTTTAGGTGTATTTATTATACTTAAATAAAGAGGAGGGTATGTTATGTAAATATATAATTTTTTCCTTTATCACCCCACCACCACCCTAACCTTAAACCATCATCGGTAAAAACCTCACCCCACTATCGGTCGGCCGGCGACATCCCATCGAACACTGTCGACGACCCTCTGGCGACCTCCCATCGACCTGACATCGGGTTTGTCAGGGGTGGTCGTCGGTGAAGCAGGTGGCCTGGTGACCGCCGAGGTTTGGCGAGGAGACGGTGGAGGGTCGTCGGAGGTTTGGTCAGAGCAGAGAGGGCTCGGAGATGGGAGGCCGCCGAAAGTTCGACCGGGAAAGAGGAGAGGGGGAGGGGGGATCGAGGATGCCTTTTCTCTAAAACGGAAGTGGGGGTGGGTGGAGGTGGGGTGATAAAGAGGAAAAAATACAGATTTACATAACACACCCTCCCTCTTTATTTAAGTACAATAAATACCCCTAAAAAGTAAAGAAACAAAAATAATATTTACTTAACGGTGGATTTTAACGGAATCTGTTAAAAAGGACAAAAGGCGAAAGAATAAAAAAGTTAAATGATAGAGAATGTAACAAAACAAAAGATAAAGGATAAAAATTGCAAAACAGACAAAGTTAAAGAACAAAATATGTAATTTTTCTACCCTAAAGAGTAAAAAGACAAAATACCCTTGACTTAACGATGAATTTTTTTAACGGAATCCGTTAAAAAGGACAAAATGTGAAAGAAAAAAAATTAAAAGATAGAGAGTGTAACAAAAAAAAAATAAAGGACAAAAGTTACAAAACGGATAAAGTTAAAGGAAAAAAAAATGTAATTTTGTCTTACATATATTACATTTAGAATTCAAAATAATAAGAAACTTTTACAGTTTTATAATTTGACCACTATTATTATATTATATATATTACATTTACAATTCAAAATGAATAGGAAACTTTTACACTTTTATAATTTGACCCACTATTATTTTTTTAATTTTATATTTTCACTACGAAAATAGTTTTTCTTAGACTTTGGTCACTACTTTTTTTAGTTTTATATTTTAACCACGAAACTTTTAGTTTATATTTTTTGACCACGAAAATAGTTTTACACTTTTGGACTTTGGCCGCTACTTTTTTTAGTTTTATATTTTAACCACGAAACTTTAGACGTTTTTATTTTAAACCCCTTAGCTTTTCTGAGTTTTCGACTTTGGTCAATACTTTTTTTTATAGTTTTATACTTTGACCATATCAAAACGTTTTTTACTGAAGTGACGGGTAAATGGGTGGACCGCCGCAAAGCACGAGCGGATCACAAGATCAAATAGAACTGAATCACACTGTCAGTGCAGGCACACCGCAATGCACAGACGGGTTTGCAACTTGTTATAACTATATATGTAGGAGTTTATCAATCAGAAAGTTAATGTTTTGAATTCTAATATGGTTTTATAGACCTAATCCCCACCCAACCCCCCGCCCCCCAGTCGTTGGCTTCTCTTCGCCGCCGCACACCACGCTACAGCCTCCCTTCCTCATAGTCAATCACCCCTCTTTCTTCTACTATGGCAAACATACAACCCACTTTAACTGTTACCAATATTAAAAACCTCATCCCCATCTCCCTGGAATTCGATAACAAAAAGTGTAGTGAACTTTTAATAACCAAGACTTGTTTAACTGACATTCGATCATGGTTATCCAAGACCCTGTTTGTTGATGTACAAGAGCAGAGCAAAAGTTCCAAGCCGTATTATCCGCAAAAGGTGATTAAAAGAGAAAGACAACACGCGCATGATCGTCTAGTCAACGACTATTTCTCCGACAACGACACGATTCAAAGACAAGAGTTATCGTCGATTCCGTATGAATAAATCTCTCTTTTTTACAAATATTAATGATTTTGTCAGACCACAAGAAATATTTTTGTCTTAGGTCGGATGCCAGACGTAGGAGAAGTTTGAGTCCATTACAAAAATGTGTTGCCGTCATATGCCAACTAGCTTATGGCATCACATCCGATGCTTTTGATGAATATTTGCATATCAAACATAGATCATGTTCGGGACTACATTTCAAGCGAAAACGAAGATGTAATTGAAGACGAAAGCGAAGACGAAGATTAGTGATCACATCTTTTATTGTAACTTTTACTATTTAATGATATATTATTTATTTTTGCTTTTATTAGATAAATAATAAATATAATAAAACTTGTTGTTATGTACATAACGACTATATTTTCTCAATGGCTATAATTCTATAACAGCTACATTTAACTGTATAAATATTAAGTTTTGAGATTCATTTTTTTCACAACCATATCAAACTTAGAAGACATACTCTCCACAATATGATTTCAACACCTCCAGAAAATGTAATGGAAAATTATGCACCAAGGGTTGAACCTCCTATTCTAGTCGAACCTCCGGTTCTGGTTGAACCTTTGGGAGGACGATACATTCTGGAATTGAGCATTTGATTACTGGTTGCCCGAGAATCAACTAGAAGATCCACTTGAAAACTATTACAAACTGGATGATGAAGTCCAGCTTGAAGAAGAAAAACTGGTTGATGAAGAACGACTGTAGGATAAGGTCGCACTTCGTGATGTATGGGAGGATGAACTGAGAACACAACCGAGATCACCCTTAGTGTTCCCATGGGATGATGAAGACTCTGATTCCCATTATTGGTATTAATCGTAGTATTTTAATGTTTTAATTAAAAAAATGTTTTTTTTTGGTGGGAGGGGGATGTAATATTTTTATTTTAGGAAATAGAATTTTTTTAGAATATGTAATTTTTTTTATTTTAGGAAATGTAATTTTTTATTTTAGAAAATGTAAATTTTTCAAAATTTTAATTTTATTTTCTTTGTTTTAGATTAATTATTTTTTACTTTTGTTTTGTTTTAAATTAATTTGAAGTGAATAAAATAATATTAAAAAATAAAATGTGTGGTTAAAAAAATATAAGGTGGGTATAACTCTTAAAAAGTGTATGAAGTATGAAGTGATGATATAGCACTGAGTTGGAAGAAAATAATATATGAAATGAAAAAAAATGTGGTGGAGATATAAATATCACATGTTTAAAAGCATTAATTTGAATGTTGTTTAGATTTGTGAAACATTCACGGCCAATTCCTTATAATTTAACTAAATAACACTATATTTTCTCACTAATTTTCAATTAAATAATATTTTTTTATACTTTTGTAATTTCTTTTTATCCATCTCACTCACAACAGCCACTTTCAAAAAATATTAAATAAAAACTTTTTCCTCAAATATATGGATAAGAGTAACTTTTTCTCTTTCTTCTACTCACAAGGAAATCTTAAATTTTAATGACCATACTCACATAATCTTAAGAAATGCGTTGCGAATGCTCTAAGATTGATAAAAAAATTACGTACATCTATAAGGATGGGTTATTATTTTGGGCAGAGTGGGCTTCGGCTACCTCTGCGGTGCCCGCGGCTTCGTCGGCAACATCGTCGTCGGTCCTACGGCTTCGGAGAAAAACTTGATGCAACGGCTACATGTAGCTGTAGCCGGGAAGGAATAGGGTGGGTCGAGTAGGTTAATTACCGTTGAAGGGTAATAAGGTTTAAAAAATTACTTTTTACTTATATATACAACATCATACAACATATATACTCACCAACTCACTCTCTTCTACTCTTTCCATATGTTAATACCTCCAAATATTCTCGATATTCTGTAAGAATTTCACAATCTCACGATGTCAACACCTCCAAGAGATTTCTTAGTGATTACCGTGGTGGAAGGAAATCGTTTACGTCCTAGAGGACCTGGACCGGTTGCTCAACCTTTCGTTCTGATTTCAGCTACAGGTTTGGTTCCACTGGTTGAACAACCTCCATCCCTACCTGTTGCTCAACATCCACCTCCACCTGCACCAGTTGCTCAACCCTCACCATTTGAGGATGATGATGATGCCTTCTGGAACTAGGCGTTTGATTATTGGTTGCCGCAGAACCCACCGGAGGAGTCACTTGAGGACTACCTCCAATTTGACTATGAAGTCCATCTTGAGGACATTCAAGAACCAGTTCATGATGTATGGGATCAAGAATACGAGGAGGATTGGGCCGCCCTTCAGGAAGTGTTGGAGGAAGAACGCATATTTGAAAATGTCTAATTCGAGTCCGATACTGATTCCGACTCGGACTGGTCGTATTAGTTTAGGTTGCGTTTCTAGTATTTTCAAATAATTGTATTAGGTGGTACTTTTAGAATATTTGTATGTTTTTTTTAGTTTTTATTGTTTTATGTAATGTGTTTTTTATTAAAGTGTTTTAATTAATTGTTTATGTGTTTTAACTTAAAAATAAAGAAATCATTCTAATATATTAACTTCAATCTATAAAATTTCACCACTCCCTCTTAAAATTTTTTAAAATTCTACTTCAATTCTATTTTTTTTCTCTCCTACGTGACACTCACATATTGGTTACCACCAAAACTTTTTAAACTTAAAATTATACCACTCCCCACACCCCACACCCTTTAGTGACTAATAAATTAATACCAACTCCATCAATGTCAACTATGAACCATATAATATAAGCTCACATTAATAAATGTGATAATAATATTTTTTCACTTTTTACCGAATTTTTTAATGACTACATTACACACTATTATTCAATTCAAAAAACTAATGAATTAACAACATGTCACTTAGATTGTACCATATTGTACCATAGTGGTAAGGGACAAAACTTCTTTGAAGGAAATCAATATTTAAATCTTTGCAATGTGCAATGGTGAAATTTGATGAAAAATAAAAATGTGTTGTTCAAAAACAAAATTAAAAACATCACAAGCCCAAGACATTAAAAACAAAGAGGTATTGGGGTTAAGTTCTACATGCGATAAAAAAAAACTTGTTTTTATCCGCTTAGGTTTTGCTATTCAAAAAGGGCTTGCGGCGCAGCTTGTTGCCGCTTGCCCCGTATGTTGGACTGAGTTGTAACCTTTATTTTGGTTGTTAATATGAAATGAAGTATTAAAAAAAAATAAAAAAAATAAAAAAATAGGGGTTATAGGTTGGTCATGAAGTTTTCCACCTATGATTGGTTTTCCGTTAAGATGATCTCTGGATCCTGTACTCGAAAAATGGATATGATCAGGTGAACTATGATGTATCAATGATAAAAAAATTACCATTAAAAAAATAAAAACATCAAGGTAACATAATTAATTTCCGATTTAAAAAAATTATTCCATTTGTATCAAAAGAAAAAAAAAACAACGTTTTTTTAATGGTACACAATATAAGCTTTTTTGTTATTACTCCAATAGTAAACTCAAACCCCAATATTTCGATACGTGTCCTCACAAGTTACAAAAACATGTTTGGTCCAACATAACAACATTATTAATAGTTTATGTATTATTAAATTGGTTTAAAGATTAATTCAGTAAGTTGTGTTAATTTGGAAGAAAGTGACTCGGAAGTATTCATGAAAGGCAAGTTAGCACATAAAGAGGGTATTATATAAGGGATATTATGTTTTCAATGTATCCATATTATTGTCGTCGCAACACTGATATAAATAATATACTTTTATGATTTCTTATGATTTCTCATTTTGATCATATATCTTTATCTTTTTATATAAAGGTTTTTACTTATATTTTTCTATTTTCATTTTAGACACAATTTTTCACTTTTTAATACGATACTTTGTGCACTAAAAATCGGGTTATTAACAACTATTATCGTGATTTTTGGGTTTAAGTGAATCTTTTAAATTTAGGAATTTAGGGTTTAGATTTTGTTCAAGACCGAGTCGTGTTTAGATTGTTTTATATTTGTGCACTTTGGTTTGTATTAATGCACCTTTAGAAAATGGAATCTTTGAGTATTCATGTAGGCTCTACCAACAAATTTTGTTAATTTTGTTATAGTGTTTGGCTTATCATAATCTTAACTCATATATATTTCTATATATGTGTTATATTAGTTACTAGGTTAGTAACTCGTGTACTACACGGGTTGAATTTAGGTTCATAATATTAGCTAAATATAAAAAACAATTAAAATATTTGAAAATTATAAATGACATAATTCATTATAAAATATTAATTGATAATTTAATGCATTAAAGATGACAAATTCTTGATTTGTTTCCTTAAAAATACTCAAATTATTGAGTAACTTATCAAATCTACATAATGTTTACCATTTTTTTAAATGAAAATTTTATTTAGATAAAATTGGTAATTAGTCTTAATTGGTAACTTACTAAATTGATAATTGAATCTGGTTTTGACATGTGTCACTGATGATGTGGACACCTTAAAAAGAAGATATGTGGAAAAAAATTTATTGCTTTATTAGGATTAAGATACCAACTCGCGTATTGCACGAGATGTCTTAAAATGATTTAATTAATAATTTCGTATATAATTGTTAATATATTTTTAAGCATAAGTTTAAAGTAAACGTATAAGAAATAATAGAAAAAGGGACCTCCTAAATGGACACCCTTTATTCAAAATGACACCCCAATACGGGGCGTATTGGCCAATAGGCCCAATACGCCCCAGATTGAATAAAACAAAGTCGCCAATCAGACCACAGTACGAGATTTGACCACCCAAAAGGGGGCGTATTGGCCAATACACCCCCTTTTTATTTTATTTTTTGATTTTTTTAATTTCTCTAATCTTTTTAAACTTTATACTTAAAAAAAATTATATGTTTAATATATTTCGGTAGAAAGTTTAAAAAGATTAAAAAAAATAAAAAAGAAATCAAAAGGGGGTGTATTATCCAATGCACCCTTGAAATAAAGAATAATAATATTTAAAATTATAAATAACAAATAATGACTATTTAAGAATTATAAACTTATATTGAGATATAATTGATATTTTATTATAACTTATTAAGCTTTAAAAATATTAGAATAATTAAGAATATTTATATTTTTTATATGTAATTATATTATTTAATTATTTAAATTTAGTAGTATTTAATAGGATATATAATTGGTACTTAATAGGAGAGAAAGACGGACATTTTTTGAATATGAAAATGACTGATAGTATTAATGATTTTTGTTTATTATATATGATATATTGTTCTCTTATTTTAACAAGGTATTTGCAATGGGCACTGCGCAGGGTGCGGGGATGCCTACGTGGTTGCAGGGAAAAGCGGGGTAACCGCTGCGGTGGTGGTGGTTGCGGGCACCGCCCCGCACTCCTTCTTTCTTTCTCTCTTCGACTTAACACAACAACACACTCTCTCTCTCTCTCTCTCTCTCTCTCTCTCTCTCTCGATTTAACACAGCAACAACGAACTCATTCACCGGCGTTCCTTTGTGATGCAATTTCCGACTATGACACACAATGTTAATCAAAACCAAACGCACCATTGAGTTCCTCTCATGATCACGAACACAACAAGGCTTGGTTGGTTCACCGAAGCTCACCAACTCGAAGATTTTTGTCGTTGCTGGAGGGATGCAGGAACGGTGTCGTCGCCACTACGAATGAGAGAATCGAACACATGCGTGAAGGGGAAGGAGGGTCGGACCAGATACGCCGGAAGAAAAGGTGGCCAGAAGGTCGTTGAGGTCGTCCGCAGGTCGCGAGGTTCGACCGGAGAAAGGGTCACCGACTTCACCTCTCCCACTCTGTAACATCCATCCCCGAAATGACACTAATCTAGCCAGTTAAAAATACGAACCAGAAAATTTCATTCCAAATACTTACTTAACATGTTAGAGTACATTCAATTCCTAAAGGCTGTTAAATTAGTTAACACCTATTGCTAGATTTGCGCCACAAACATCATACTAACATTTAAAAAAAAAACACATCCCAAATGAGTTTGGTGTTCGGTTCCCAAACACTTCGTGCTCGATCATGTCCCGGCTTCAGGCTGCTTTTCACCTACCATTAACACTAGTAACACGTAAGTATTAATGGCACATAGTAATTCAGCCACCACCCGAGTATTAGAAGCAAGAAAACAATCAAACATCGAATTTAGGTCCCAAGCGTATCGCTTGGGATAGGGGTGAGCATGTTTCCTAAGGAAAAAAAACTGAAGTTTTCGGTTCCTAAGAAAAAAAACGTTCGGTTTCGGTTTTTTTCAGTTCGGTTTTTCGGTTTCGATTCGGTTTTGGTTTGGTTTCGTTTTTTTTTGTAATATGTTGTTAATATAAATTTAAATTATAAATGTCTAATCTTAAAAGATAAATGCAAAATAGTAAAAGTAAGTACCCTCATAACTATTGAATCAAAAAAAAAAAACGTGAAACGTGTGATCATACAAGATACGAAGTGACTTTAAATTTACAAGTTTTTAACATTAAAGATATTCACGTAAACTATTAAGTATTAACTTAAAATATGAATTAAGGGAACAACGGTTACTAAATCTTTTAACTTAAGTGTTAAGTGATGAGAGTATATTTTGTAACACTTTTATATATTTAACTCTATATTTTTACTAGTTATAATATATTAATTCTCATCATATTTCCTATATTGTGTGTTTTATGTGTTTGGAGCTTAAATGTTATAACTCGTGGTGTTTAGAGTGATGTAAAGTTCCTTTTATCTATATATTAATCAGTCCCTAAACACACCGAGTTGCCGAGTTGTTACAACTTATATGTTAAAAGGAAATAAGCTATGTGATTAAATTGAATTCGAATTATAAAACATTAACAAATCATGTGGCATAGTTTCTTTTCTAAAAAGAAAATTAGTTTTTATTTAACAAAATAAATACTTTGCTTTGATTTTTTCTTTTGTGAACAGGCAGCACGTGGACTTTAGATTTGAAAGGAATCAAAATACATGAGTGGGAGATTTAAACGACGAGTCATGGAGCAATTAAAGATTCAAGTGGGCTACATGACCAAGCAAAATAGAAGATGTTACGTAGACTGGGCAAAGCATACAACATGGAATTATTGGGCTGCTAATAGTCCTAAAAGCCCAAGATGAAGATAAATCGTGAAAAAAGGCAGCAAGCAAATAAAAGGGCAAATTCACGTGGGAATAGAGGACGAAAAACCCTTAGGGGGGTTTGAGGAGTCAGACGCACGGAAAAGAGTTCGACAACCCTTAGGGGTTGTTCGACATTTTTTAGAAAGATTCGACCAGAGGAATTTGTACGTAGATCAAAAAGGAGAGCAGAGATAATTTTTCTTTAGTTCTTTTCATCTTTTAATCATGTTTTCTTTTAAAACGATGTGTAGCTAATTTTCTTTAATTGCTTTTGGTGAATGGTTGTGTGAAATCGTTCTATTCTTAACTGATTAACTACTAGTTGTTCCGGAATCCTTGCAACCGTTGAACACCCGCATGCTAAATTGTTTAATCTAACTAGTAACCTAGGGTTTTAGTGGTCCACTGTTTATTGATCTAGCACTTTCTTGCGGCAGGACTAATCAGCCCATTAGGAACTTAGGTTATTAGGTCAAGGAAGCAATTGGGGGGCATGTCTATGTGTCACTAGTAGTTGATTAGGTTTTGCCTAGATCGGTAGCCAACCAGGATCCAAAAGCAATTAAAGAAAATTAGCTACACATCGTTTTAAAAGAAAACATGATTAAAAGATGAAAAGAACTAAAGAAAAATTATCTCTGCTCTCCTTTTTGATCTACGTACAAATTCCTCTGGTCGAATCTTTCTAAAAAATGTCGAACAACCCCTAAGGGTTGTCGAACTCTTTTCCGTGCGTCTGACTCCTTAAACCCCCCTAAGGGTTTTTCGTCCTCTATTCCCACGTGAATTTGCCCTTTTATTTGTTTGCTGCCTTTTTTCACGATTTATCTTCATCTTGGGCTTTTAAGACTATTAGCAGCCCAATAATTCCATGTTGTATGCTTTGCCCAGTCTACGTAACATCTTCTATTTTGCTTGGTCATGTAGCCCACTTGAATCTTTAATTGCTCCATGACTCGTCGTTTAAATCTCCCACTCATGTATTTTGATTCCTTTCAAATCTAAAGTCCACGTGCTGCCTGTTCACAAAAGAAAAAAATCAAAGCAAAGTATTTATTTTGTTAAATAAAAACTAATTTTCTTTTTAGAAAAGAAACTATGCCACATGATTTGTTAATGTTTTATAATTCGAATTCAATTTAATCACATAGCTTATTTCCTTTTAACATATAAGTTGTAACAACTCGGCAACTCGGTGTGTTTAGGGACTGATTAATATATAGATAAAAGGAACTTTACATCACTCTAAACACCACGAGTTATAACATTTAAGCTCCAAACACATAAAACACACAATATAGGAAATATGATGAGAATTAATATATTATAACTAGTAAAAATATAGAGTTAAATATATAAAAGTGTTACAAAATATACTCTCATCATTAAGTGTTAACTTAAAATATAAATTAAGGTTTAAAAATTTACAATTTGCCCTCCTAAAATGTTAATTCACACATTTGCCCTCGGTTCGGTTTGGTTCGGTTTTTAATAGACTTGAAACCGAAACCGAACCATTATTTTCGGTTCGTATTTTTCGATTTTTTTTTCCGGTTCGATTTCGGTTCGGTGATTTCGGTTCGATTTTTTTCGATATGCTTGATATGCAAGTGTATCGCTTACTACACACTATGCTCCAAGCGATACGCTTGTAGCAAAAATTATAGGGATCAAACTAATTTTTCCCTTGTTTTGTACTTAATCAATTTTGTAGTCATATTCAGCTTTCCTACCACAATGGCCATACAACCTCGTTTCAAGTCCTTTTATTCCTGTAATCTCACAATCAAAAGAGCTAAAGATAGAATCATATGATCCATGGAATTGGAATAATCATCATTCAATTACAAGGAATCCAACCCGTTGACCCGTTAAGCCCCAATCTTGTAGATTTTCGTTTCCATGCCTTCTAATGATTCTACATGACTCAAATTGCATAACTGGTAAAACATATGAAAGCCCATGATTTATCCCGCTATGCACATTCTACAACCGCATTATCCCATATTACATACTCTAATACGATTAACTTCATTTAGGATACACGACCTTCTCTTGGCGCATTTTAATTGTGCTAAGGAATCACACTCACCCAAAGGTGCAATCGTAAGTTTGGTTATTTCAACCACAATCAAATCCAAGTTTTCTTGGACTCACATCGCTTTCACAAAATAACCTATATGGGTCAATTTCCTCCAACCCAAACGGGTTAACTAGCAAATTTACAGTCTACCTTCGATTCTTAATGAACCCATTTGATTTCATTCAAGTATAATACTTTAACACTATCATTACTTCCAAATAGATTTTGACCAAATTCACATTCTTTAAACATTCAAGTAACTATCCTATGTTACCTCAAGATTCATGCATTGGCTTTTCCTTCTCATTGAGTTCCCGAGCTTTCTCCTTCACCACCTATATCACATGATTATAAGTTTAACCATTTAGGAACCATCCTTAACATCATATAACATAATCTCATCACTACAAGTTATGACATTCATCAATTGAAATTTCTACACTCTTTTAGGCATTTTATCAAACACCTGATGCGCACTCTTGACATTTTACATACCATACACATATAAACCCAACATTTATCCCAATCTTACAAGTAAGCATATCAATTCACCTTTCACATGCAATTTACCAATTTCATCACTCGATATATAGTATTCAAAGATTCAAATTTGACCATCTCACCTCCACCTACTAGCCCCATCAAAATTCATATGTGGTGCGTTTAACCCCACCACCAATTTTACTAACATCATTCAATTACAATCATGCAAGCTGAAATTATACACAATCTAAGCTTATTGACCCATACTAAACCATAATTCTGCATCAATTTCATCAAGTCACCACAACAAGAAATCACTTACTTGTTTAAGAACTCAAATTGAGATGATAAAATCATGTTCTATGAGACTTCCTAGCCCCCAATTTGCCCTCTTCCTTCCCAATTCCTCCTTGAACGCACCCAATTTAGGAAATTAAACAAGAACCCTAAATTTTCTCTTCTGACTATAAAATGTTACAATCAGCCCCCCTTCTAATTCACATCTTTTCTTATTTTAACTAGAAAAGTCAAATTACAAATTATACCTTTAACTTTTGTTTCAATCTTATTAGCCACCAAACTTAACTTAGTAATTAATATTAACCATGTCAATTTAAATTAGCCCAAATTACCTGACCGATACTCACAATAAATAAATTACTTAAATAAAATGAAAACGGGATGTTACACTCTTTCTCTTTCCTTTCTTCTTTTTTAAATTGTTTTATTTTATTAAAAAAAAATTGAACAACCTTTTTTAATGGTTCACGAACAAAGTAAAAATGTTTAATAAAATAATATTAAAAATAAAAGTGAGAGATTGAAAAAGTGAGGAGAATGTATTGAGATAAAAGTAAGGGGAGTGTGAGATGGTGATGTGGCACTTGAATCGGCAAAAAAAACACGAGGTATAAATAACAGGTGACCATTGTGAACATCCTCACAATTTGCGGATGAAGAAAAACTAGTTTATTAATTTTCTCATATGAAACCAAATCTCGTTTCCCTAGATCAAGACAATTCCCTCCTTAAGTTATTTACAATACATATCTTTCACATATCACTTATCACTTTACTTTTTTGCCAACTCAACACCACATCATCACCTATCACTCCCTTCACATTTTACTCATTTCATTTCCAATACCCATCTTTCACCCATCACTCCTATCACTTTACTTTTATTATTATTTTATTCAATTAATAAAAAAAATAAAAAACAAAAAATTTAATTTAGACATTTCATTACATAAAATATAAAAAAAACCGATATTTCATTTTAAAAAATTACAAGTCCTAAAAAATTAAAAAAGAAACACACATCCTAAAATTAAATTATTCCTAGAGTTAATTACACAGTTAGTACATGTGGTTTACGCATAGTAACAACCTGGGGTACTAACTTTTGGATGTAACAACATAAGGTAGCAACTTTTAAATTTGTTTCATAAAGGGGTATTTACCTAACACCCCGTTAACTTTTAACGGCAAGCCCCCCCCCCCCCCCCCCCCCGTTGACAAAAACGTGAGGGCAATTTTGACAATCTAACATTACCCCACATATTAAAACCCATTGATTCATGGCCAAACCTCAATTCTTCGGCCGTTCTCTTCTCCGATCATCTCCGAACTAGGGTTTTCCGGCCGTTTTGAGATGATCGGAGAAGAGAACGGCCAGAGAATTGAGGTTTGGATTTGAATGGATGGGTTTTAATCTGTGATGGTAATGTTAATTGTCAAAATTGCCCTCACGTTTTTGTCATGTGGGGGGACTGGCCGTTAAAAGTTAACGGGGTGTTAGCTTAATACCCCTTTATGAAACAAAATTAAAAGTTGATACCTTATGTTGTTATATCCAGAAATTAGTACCTCAGTTTGTTACTATGGGTAAACCACAGGTACTAACTGTGTAATTAACTCTTATTCCTAAAAATTTAAAAAAATACACATACACACATCCTAAAATTACATTATTCCTAAAACTTAAAAAAAAAGATTAATTTCCTAAAATTACTCATCATTGTACGTCTTCATCAATCGTGCTCGTATTCTTTGAGCAATCGTTTTTCCCTCGTCATCCAACTCATGTATCGGTTTAGTGTCCGCTTCAAGGTCCCGACACATTTGTTCTCGTTCTTTCCGCGCTTCTTCTTTCGCTTTTCGCTCCTCGCTCCTCGAAACGTTTCGCCAATTGAAGCTTCTCCATTTGGATCTCATTGAACTTGTCGAACCTTTCGGCCAAAGAACCACTTGCACTTGAGGAAGATTGCCCTTTTTTTGCTAACCTTTTCGCCTTTTGAGTCCCCACGGGTCTTTGAATTTCCGGTGGGCTTTCCGGCGAATGTTCTTGTTCTTCATAATCAAGATCGACATCGTTGAGATTAAATTGTGTAGCTCGTGCGTCCGAAGCACTAGTGCTATATTCGTTCGACTCGGACGTTTTGGATCTTTTCGAGCTTTGGATTTCGAGTTGGGATCCCGCTCGCCATTTAGACAACTCTTTAACAAGGTCCCGACACGCAATTTTTTCGAAACCATTATTCTTGTTCTCCAACCGGTAACGAGAATGTGCCGCCTTAATAATGCCGGTCTTACTTTGACCGCTTCGACGTTGAGCTAAGGGGTTGAGGTAAATGTTGTTGAATTTTGTTATCTTTGGCTTCAAATCTTGGCCCCACTTTGAGTTGAGTTGGTGCTTCGTTCGCGTGTCCGGGTGTAGGTTCATTTCCTTGTGCCATCTATCGGCGATCCCGTTCCAAAAAATAGGCTTGATTAAGAGTTGCCTAAAGAAATAAGAATTGTTTGTTAGAAAATAGAATTATAATTGTTAAAAAAAAAAGAACTGAAACCGAAAAATACCTAGTATGGGATCCTCCGTTGCGTTGATAACACCTCGTCAACGCCACCTCTTGTTGTTCATCCCAATTTATAACCGGTCGGGGACCTCGTCATTCAACCGGTTGAGATGTTTCACCCTTTTTTTTCTTGGATTTCTTGACTTTTTTTAGCCCGAGGCTCGAGTTGGGTTTACATAACCATTTCAACGTTGTCGGGTTGAGATTCGCTCCGAAGGTAAGAAGGTTGGGGGTTTTCTTGACTCCAACCACCCAATTGTGGAACCACGAACATTGAAGACGCAACGTATGGAACGTAGCCACCCGTTTGGAAAGGGTTTCGTTGCGGGGGCGATGGATTTTGCTCGTTCGGATTTGTGTTGAAGAAGAAGTTTGGATTCATTGTGAAAAGATGAGAGTAGAGGTGGAGATGAAGATGAGAGTAGAGTTTAAAGTGTAAAAAAATGGTGTAAAAAATGGATTTCTATAGGTTTGATTTGAGGTTAAAAAAAAAGGAAAAAAGTTTTTTTTAACCATCCAACGGTCGATTTTTTTTCTCGGTGTTAAAGTATCAAACTCGACGGACGGTAACCGAGATCACCGCGTGTTGGTTCCAATGGTTTCACCATCCAAGTTCCTTGACTTATAAACCACATTCCACTTTGGACATCTTCCAATGTGGGATAAGTTATTTTAGCTCAAACTATATGGTTAATGGACCAACTTTGAGCATCGATATCTCATTCACCTCTTAATTACTTTGGACGTTTAATATCTCGTTGGAAAGCCCTTGTTGTAGGCTATTCAACCATACCAAATAATCCATCTAATTATTATATTTACATATAAATAACTAGGTCCAAAGTTAAGAAAAAACCTTATTTTCCAAAATTTTCCAACAGTTTGGTCTCATAAACGATTTATTATCTTTTTAACTAATTATTTAAATTATATGTTTGATAAAGTTGAGACTAATCAATAGACAAATTGTTTATAAAAAGACACTACACTTATTATGTATACTCTTCAATTCTCAAGTGAACGGATGAAAAGTGAGCGGTGATAATGATGTGACCTCTGCATAAGGTGCATTTTTTCCTCAATCAAAATGTAAAACATATGATTTTACAACGGATTAAATCAAAATGTAAAACATATGATTTTACAACGGATTAGATAATGATTTTATTTAATTAATGAGTTGGTTGATGAGCTCATCGAAGCAAACACGTAACTTTTATCACGCAAAAAGCAATAGTTTCAATAGATGGATTTATAGAATATAGTCATGCCGTTCAAAAAAAAAACAAAAAAAAAAACAAAAAAAAAAACAAAAATAGAATATAGTCATTTATTGAAAACCGAAATTTCTTATTTTGATGTAAACTAACTCTTGTTATATAAAACTAACAAAAAGACTATTTTTTGATGTCTTAATTTATTTTCTGCATGTATTAATAAAACTAACATTTTAAGAAAACTAATATAATTGTATAATAATAATAAAATGAGAAAATGACCAAAATATCCGTCTTGACGGTCAACAACCATAAAATAGCCGTTAGAATTTTTACGGACTCAAAATAGCCCCCCAAGGACGACCGTAGGTCCATTTCCCAAAAAAAGACCATGTCACCACATACGATATTGACGACCATAGTGACGGTCTTGACGGCCGTAGGTCCATT
>JBCNJP010000027.1:21577590-21661953 GCA_039602395.1 Deinandra increscens subsp. villosa | reverse complement strand
CAGACCCTCCGTTAAAAAAAATTAACGGCGTCAAAAAGTGATGACGTGTAAGCTGATGTGGAACTTTTTTTTTAATTTTTTTTCTTTTAATCCCAAGTTTTCACCTTTTTGCAAATAATAATCCCATCTTTACATTCATTATGTTTGACTTTTTGGAGTCAAACTTCATGTATTTTGACTCAAAAATTGGACCCGAATTTGAGTTTGTTTGTGTTTGTGATTGATTCCAGTAGTTATAGTTTATCAAAACGAATCTACCGTAGGTTACGAAAACAATTTTCATTGAGTTTTGTTCATAATCGCGAAATGGGGGTGGTGAACATGTTCTTGAGCTCATCAATGGTGAAATCTTTAATCCGTAACGGTTTTCTGCAAGTCTGGTTCCACTAGCTTCGGTTTGAACTCGTGAATTCAATGGTACAATCGGTTTTGAATTTCGTTCATGTTTGTGTGATTCACCATTGATGAGCTCTTGAAGAACACCATTCTTTGATAATGGTGAATCACACAAACATGAACGAAATTCGAAACCGATTGTATCATTGAATTCACGAGTTCAAACCGAAGCTAGTGGAACCAGACTTGCAGAAAACCGTTAAGGATTAAGGATTTCACCATTGATGAGCTCAAGAACACGTTCACCACCCCCATTTCGCGATTATGAACAAAACTCAATGAAAATTATTTTCGTAACCTACGGTAGATTCGTTTTGATAAACTATAACTACTGGAATCAATCACAAACACAAACAAACTCAAATTCGGGTCCAATTTTTGAGTCAAAATACATGAAGTTTGACTCCAAAAAGTCAAACAGAATGAATGTAAAGATGGGATTATTATTTGCAAAAAGGTGAAAACTTGGGATTAAAAAGAAAAAAAATTAAAAAAAAAGTTCCACATCAGCTTCCACGTCATCACTTTTTGACGCCGTTAATTTTTTTTAACGGCGGTCTGTTAGGTGCAAAATATTGACAAGTTGGGACTGCTCCTTGCAATTTCGGAAGGTGGGATTATTATTTGCGAACGGGGAAAAGTTGGGATTATTTCATGCAATTTTTCCAATTTTTTAAAATTCTACTTCAATTCTATTTTTTTTCTCTCCTACGTGGCACTCACATATTGGTTACCACCAAAACTTTTAAAACTTAAAATTATACCACTCCCCACACCCCCACACCCTTTAGTGACTAATAAATTAATACCAACTCCATCAATGTCAACTATGAACCATATAATATAAGCTCACATTAATAAATGTGATAATAATATTTTTTCACTTTTTACCGATTTTTTTAATGACTACATTACACACTATTATTCAATTAAAAAAACTAATGAATTAACAACATGTCACTTAGATTGTACCATAGTGGTAAGGGACAAAACTTCTTTGATGGAAATCAATATTTAAACTTTTGCAATGTGCAATGGTGAAATTTGATGAAAAAAAAAATGTGTTGTTCAAAAATAAAATTAAAAACATCACAGGCCCAAGACATTAAAAACAAAGAGGTATTGAGGTTAAGTTCTACATGCGATAAAAAAAAATAGGGGTTATATGTTGGTCATGAAGTTTTCCACCTATGATTGGTTTTCCGTTAAGATGATCTCTGGATCCTATACTCGAAAAATGGATATGATCAGGTGAACTATGATGTATCAATGATAAAAAATTACCATTAAAAAAATAAAAACATCAAGGTAACATAATTAATTTCCGATTTAAAAAAATTATTCCATTTGTATCAAAAGAAAAAAAAAACAACGTTTTTTTAATGGTACACAATATAAGCTTTTTTGTTATTACTTCAATAGTAAACTCAAACCCCAATATTTCGATACGTGTCCTCACAAGTTACAAAAACATGTTTGGTCCAACATAACAACATTATTAATAGTTTATGTATTATTAAATTGGTTTAAAGATTAATTCAGTAAGTTGTGTTAATTTGGAAGAAAGTGACTCGGAAGTATTCATGAAAGGCAAGTTAGCACATAAAGAGGGTATTATATAAGGTTAATTGCAATGGTTTCCCCATTTCCCCAATCCCCCACTCCATTTTTGGTGCCACCTCATCATTCCCCACCTCTTCCCATTTTTCCCCATTTTAATTGCAATGGTTTCCCTACTCTCCCACTCTCCCAAACACCCCATAAAAACCTTCCCAATCCCCACTCTCTCTCTTTTCCCCGTTTTTTTCTTCTCAAGGTCGGGACCCCAAACCCCTTCCCCGATCGGGGACCCCGAGACACCCGCAATGGTGTTCCCGAGCACCCCGATCCCACCGAACTCCCCCGAACCCTCCCCGATTCCTCCTCCCCGAAACCATTGCAATTAACCTAAGGGATATTATGTTTTCAATGTATCCATATTATTGTCGTCGCAACACTGATAAATATAAATAATATACTTTTATGATTTCTCATTTTGATCATATATCTTTATCTTTTTATATAAAGGTTTTTACTTATATTTTTCTATTTTCATTTTTTTTTTTTTTGGAACGGCTTCTATTTTTCTATTTTCATTTTAGACACAATTTTTTACTTTTTAATACTATACTTTGTGCACTAAAAATCGGGTTATTAACAACTATTATCGTGATTTTTGGGTTTAAGTGAATCTTTTAAATTTAGGAATTTAGGGTTCAGATTTTGTTCAAGACCGAGTCGTGTTTAGATTGTTTTATGTTTGTGCACTTTGGTTTGTATTAATGCACCTTTAGAGAATGGAATCTTTGAGTATTCATGTAGGCTCTACCAACAAATTTTGTTAATTTTGTTATAGTGTTTGGCTTATCATAATCTTAACTCATATATATTTCTATATATGTGTTATATTAGTTATACCGACTCGCGTATTGCACGAGATGTCTTAAAATGATTTAATTAATAATTTCGTATATAATTGTTAATATATTTTTAAGCATAAGTTTAAAGTAACGTATAAGAAATAATAGAAAAAGGGACCTCCTAAATGGACACCCTTTATTCAAAATGACACCCCAATACGGGGCGTATTGGCCAATACGCCCCAGATTGAATAAAACAAAGTCGCCAATCAGACCACAGTACGAGATTTGACCACCCAAAAGGGGGCGTATTGGCCAATACACCCCCTTTTGATTTTTTTTTAGATTTTTTTAATTTCTCTAATCTTTTTAAACTTTATACTTAAAAAAAATTATATGTTTAATATATTTCGGTAGAAAGTTTAAAAAGATTTAAAAAAATAAAAAAAAAATCAAAAGCGGGTGTATTATCCAATACGCCCCGGATTATTTTGTCATTATTCAAAAGGGGGCGTATTGGTCAATACGCCCAGATTGAAGTGTCAAAATATGTTTTTGGGGTGTCAAGTTAGTCTCAGCCTAAAAAAATTTAAACATGCACCCTTGAAATAAAGAATAATAATATTTAAAATTATAAATAACAAATAATGAATATTTAAGAATTATAAACTTATATTGAGATATAATTGATATTTTATTATAACTTATTAAGCTTTAAAAAATATTAGAATAATTAAGAATATTTATATTTTTTATATGTAATTATATAATTTAATTATTTAAATTTAGTAGTATTTAATAGGATATATAATTGGTACTTAATAGGAGATAAAGACAGACATTTTTTGAATATGAAAATGACGGATAGTATTAATGAGTTTTGTTTATTATATATAATATATTGTTCTCTTATTTTAACAAGGTATTTGCAATGGGCACTGCGCAGGGTGCGGGGATGCCTACGTGGTTGTAGGGAAGAGCGGGGTAACCGCTGCGGTGGTGGTGGTTGCGGGCACCGCCCCGCACTCCTTCTTTTCTTTTCTCTCTTCGACTTAACACAACGACACTCTCTCTCTCTCTCTCTCTCTCTCTCTCTCTTCGATTTAACACAGCAACAACGAACTCATTCACCGGCGTTCCTTTGTGATGCAATTTCCGACTATGACACACAATGTTAATCAAAACCAAACGCACCATTGAGTTCCTCTCATGATCACGAACACAACAAGGCTTGGTTGGTTCACCGAAGCTCACCAACTCGAAGATTTTTGTCGTTGCTGGAGGGATGCAGGAACGGTGTCGTCGCCACTACGAATGAGAGAATCGAACACATGCGTGAAGGGGAAGGAGGGTCGGACCAGATACACCGGAAGAAAAGGTGGCCAGAAGGTCGTTGAGGTCGTCCGCAGGTCGCGAGGTTCGACCGGAGAAAGGGTCACCGACTTCACCTCTCCCACTCTGTAACATCCATCCCCGAAATGACACTAATCTAGCCAGTTAAAAATACGAACCAGAAAATTTCATTCCAAATACTTACTTAACGTGTTAGAGTACATTCAATTCCTAAAGGCTGTTAAATTAGTTAACACCTATTGCTAGATTTGCGCCACAAACATCATACTAACATTTAAAAAAAATCACATCCCAAATGAGTTTGGTGTTCGGTTCCCAAAAACTTCGTGCTCGATCATGTCCCCGCTTCAGGCTGCTTTTCACCTACCATTAACACTAGTAACACGTAAGTATTAATGGCACATAGTAATTCAGCCACCACCCGAGTATTAGAAGCAAGAAAACAATCAAACATCGAATTTAGGTCCCAAGCATATCGCTTGGGATAGGGGTGAGCATGTTTCCTAAGGAAAAAAAAAACTGAAGTTTTCGGTTCCTAAGAAAAAAAAGTTCGGTTTCGGTTTTTCGGTTTCGATTCGGTTTTGGTTTGGTTTCGTTTTTTTTTTTTGGGTAATATGTTGTTAATATAAATTTAAATTATAAATGTCTAATCTTAAAAGATAAATACAAAATAGTAAAAGTAAGTACCCTCATAACTATTGAATCAAAAAAAAAAAATAGTCACGTGAAGCGTGTGATCATACAAGATACGAAGTGACTTTAAATTTACAAGTTTTTAACATTAAAGATATTCATGTAAACTATTAAGTATTAACTTAAAATATGAATTAAGGGAACAACGATTACTAAATCTTTTAACTTAAGTGTTAAGTTTTAACTTAAAATATAAATTAAGGTTTAAAAATTTACAATTTGCCCTCCTAAAATGTTAATTCACACATTTGCCCTCGGTTCGGTTTGGTTCGGTTTTTAATAGACTTGAAACCGAAACCGAACCATTATTTTCGGTTCGTATTTTTCGATTTTTTTTTCCGGTTCGGTTTCGGTTCGGTTTTTTCGGTTCGGTGATTTCGGTTCGATTTTTTTCGATATGCTTGATATGCAAGTGTATCGCTTACTACACACTATGCTCCAAGCGATACGCTTGTAGCAAAAATTATAGGGATCAAACTAATTTTTCCCTTGTTTTGTACTTAATCAATTTTGTAGTCATATTCAGCTTTCCTACCACAATGGCCATACAACCTCGTTTCAAGTCCTTTTATTCCTGCAATCTCACAATCAAAAGAGCTAAAGATAGAATCATATGATCCATGGAATTGGAATAATCATCATTCAATTACAAGGAATCCAACCCGTTGATCCGTTAAGCCCCAATCTTGTAGATTTTCGTTTCCATGCCTTCTAATGATTCTACATGACTCAATTTGCATAACTGGTAAAACATATGAAAGCCCATGATTTATCCCGCTATGCACATTCTACAACCGCATTATCCCATATTACATACTCTAATACGATTAACTTCATTTAGGATACACGACCTTCTCTTGGCGCATTTTAATTGTGCTAAGGAATCACACTCACCCGAAGGTGCAATCGTAAGTTTGGTTATTTCAACCACAATCAAATCCAAGTTTTCTTGGACTCGCATCGCTTTCACAAAATAACCTATATGGGTCAATTTCCTCCAACCCAAACGGGTTAACTAGCAAATTTACAGTCTACCTTCGATTCTTAATGAACCCATTTGATTTCATTCAAGTATAATACTTTAACACTATCATTACTTCCAAATAGATTTTGACCAATTTCACATTCTTTAAACATTCAAGTAACTATCCTATGTTACCTCAAGATTCATGCATTGGTTTTTCCTTCTCATTGAGTTCCCGAGCTTTCTCCTTCACCACCTATATCACATGATTATAAGTTTAACCATTTAGGAACCATCCTTAACATCATATAACATAATCTCATCACTACAAGTTATGACATTCATCAATTGAAATTTCTACACTCTTTTAGGCATTTCATCAAACACCTGATGCGCACTCTTGACATTTTACATACCATACACATATAAACCCAACATTTATCCCAATCTTACAAGTAAGCATATCAATTCACCTTTCACATGCAATTTACCAATTTCATCACTCGATATATAGTATTCAAAGATTCAAATTTGACCATCTCACCTCCACCTACTAGCCCCATCAAAATTCATATGTGGTGGGTTTAACCCCACCACCAATTTTACTAACATCATTCAATTACAACCATACAACCTGAAATTATACACAATCTAAGCATATTGACCCATACTAAACCATAATTCTGCATCAATTTCATCAAGTCACCACAACAAGAAATCACTTACTTGTTTAAGAACTCAAATTGAGATGATAAAATCATGTTCTATGAGACTTCCTAGCCCCCAATTTGCCCTCTTCCTTCCCAATTCCTCCTTGAACGCACCCAATTTAGGAAATTAAACAAGAACCCTAAATTTTCTCTTCTGACTATAAAATGTTACAATCAGCCCCCTTCTAATTCACATCTTTTCTTATTTTAACTAGAAAAGTCAAATTACAAATTACACCTTTAACTTTTGTTTCAATCTTATTAGCCACCAAACTTAACTTAGTAATTAATATTAACCATGTCAATTTAAATTAGCCCAAATTACCTGACCGACACTCACAATAAATAAATTACTTAAATAAAATGAAAACGGGATGTTACACTCTTTCTCTTTCCTTTCTTCTTTTTTAAATTGTTTTATTTTATTAAAAAAAAATTGAACAACCTTTTCTAATGGTTCACGAACAAAGTAAAAATGTTTAATAAAATAATATTAAAAATAAAAGTGAGAGATTGAAAAAGTGAGGAGAATGTATTGAGATAAAAGTGAGGGGAGTGTGAGATGGTGATGTGGCACTGAATTGGCAAAAAAAAAACACGAGGTATAAATAACAGGTGACCATTGTGAACATCCTCACAATTTGCGGATGAAGAAAAACTAGTTTATTAATTTTCTCATATGAAACCAAATCTCGTTTCCCTGGATCAAGACAATTCCCTCCTTAAGTTATTTACAATACATATCTTTCACATATCACTTATCACTTTACTTTTTTGTCAACTCAACACCACATCATCACCTATCACTCCCCTCACATTTCACTCATTTCATTTCCAATACCCATCTTTCACCCATCACTCCTATCACTTTACTTTTATTATTATTTTATTCAATTAATAAAAAAAAATAAAAAAACAAAAAAATTAATTTAGACATTTCATTACATAAAATATAAAAAAACCGATATTTCATTTTAAAAAATTACAAGTCCTAAAAAATTAAAAAAGAAACACACATCCTAAAATTAAATTATTCCAAAAAAATTTTTAAAAAAAACACATACACATATCCTAAAATTACATTATTCCTAAAACTTAAAAAAAAAGATTAATTTCCTAAAATTACTCATCATTGTACGTCTCCATCAATCGTGCTCGTATTCTTTGAGCAATCGTTTTTCCCTCGTCATCCAACTCATGTATCGGTTTAGTGTCCGCTTCAAGGTCCCGACACATTTGTTCTCGTTCTTTCCGCGCTTCTTCTTTCGCTTTTCGCTCCTCGCTCCTCGAAACGTTTCGCCAATTGAAGCTTCTCCATTTGGATCTCATTGAACTTGTCGAACCTTTCGGCCAAAGAACCACTTGCACTTGAGGAAGATTGCCCTTTTTTTGCTAACCTTTTCGTCTTTTGAGTCCCCACGGGTCTTTGAATTTCCGGTGGGCTTTCCGGCGAATGTTCTTGTTCTTCATAATCAAGATCGACATCGTTGAGATTAAATTGTGTAGCTCGTGCGTCCGAAGCACTAGTGCTATATTCGTTCGACTCGGACGTTTTGGATCTTTTCGAGCTTTGGATTTCGGGTTGGGATCCCGCTCGCCATTTAGACAACTCTTTAACAAGGTCCCAACACGCAATTTTTTCGAAACCATTATTCTTGTTCTCCAACCGGTAACGAGAATGTGCCGCCTTAATAATGTCGGTCTCACTTTGACCGCTTCGACGTTGAGCTAAGGGGTTGAGGTAAATGTTGTTGAATTTTGTTATCTTTGGCTTCAAATCTTGGCCCCACTTTGAGTTGAGTTGGTGCTTCGTTCGCGTGTCCGGGGGTAGGTTCATTTCCTTGTGCCATCTATCGGCGATCCCGTTCCAAAAAAATAGGTTTGATTAAGAGTTGCCTAAAAAAATAAGAATTGTTTGTTAGAAAATAGAATTATAATTGTTTGTTAAAAAAAAAAGAATTGAAACCGAAAAATACCTAGTATGGGATCCTCCGTTGCGTTGATAACACCTCGTCAACGCCACCTCTTGTTGTTCATCCCAATTTATAACCGGTCGGGGACCTCGTCATTCAACCGGTTGAGATGTTTCACCCTTTTTTTTCTTGGATTTCTTGACGTTTTTTTAGCCCGATGCTCGAGTTGGGTTTACATAACCATTTCAACGTTGTACGGGTTGAGATTCGCTCCGAAGGTAAGAAGGTTGGGGGTTTTCTTGACTCCAACCACCCAATTGTGGAACCACGAACATTGGAGACGCAACGTATGGAACGTAGCCACCCGTTTGGAAAGGGTTTCGTTGCGGGGGCGATGGATTTTGCTCGTTCAGATTTGTGTTGAAGAAGAAGTTTGGATTCATGGTGAAAAGATGAGAGTAGAGGTGGAGATGAAGATGAGAGTAGAGTTTAAAGTGTAAAAAAATGGTGTAAAAAATGGATTTTTATAGGTTTGATTTGAGGTTAAAAAAAAAGAAAAAAGTTTTTTTAACCATCCAACGGTCGATTTTTTTTCTCGGTGTTAAAGTATCAAACTCGACGGACGGTAACCGAGATCACCGCCTGTTGGTTCCAATGATTTCACCAAGGTTCACTGAACTCCTGGCGCCATGTCATCACCCTCACCGAGCTCTCGGTGAGGGTATTGTAATTAACCTTACAATCAATCACCCAAATTGCAAGAATGGTGTCCGAAACCTTGAATTTAACAACAATATCATCACCGAATCCTCACAATCGTACTCTTCCATCATTCGTAATTCCTACCCTCTCGAAGCCCTGCGACTAATTAATTCTTCCACGTGGATTTCTTTTATTTATATAAAGAAGAAATGAAGTCGAACAACATTTGGAACTTTGGTTAATGTGAAAACGAGTTGAAGAGATACCGGTTTATTTTGGTCTCGTACTCAGTGATGTGGAGATTGAATTTTTTTTTTATTTTTTTGGGAAAGGCTAGTACCAATATATTATCGTGTAATCGGTTTTGACATGTGTTTGTTTGGTCTCATAAACGATTTATTATCTTTTTAACTAATTAGTTAAATTATATGTTTGATAAAGTTGAGACTAATCAATAGACAAATTGTTTATAAAAAGACACTCACACTTATTATGTATACTCTTCAATTCTCAAGTGAACGGATGAAAAGTGAGCGGTGATAATGATGTGACCTCTGCATAAGGTGCATTTTTTCCTCAATCAAAATGTAAAACATATGATTTTACAACGGATTAAATCAAAATGTAAAACATATGATTTTACAACGGATTAGATAATGATTTTATTTAATTAATGAGTTGGTTGATGAGCTCATCGAAGCAAACACGTAACTTTAATCACGCAAAAAGCAATAGTTTCAATAGATGGATTTATAGAATATAGTCATTTATTGAAAACCGCAATTTCTAATTTTGATGTAAACTAACTCTTGTTATATAAAACTAACAAAAAGACTATTTTTTGATGTCTTAATTTATTTTCTGCATGTATTAATAAAACTAACATTTTAAGAAAACTAATATAATTGTAATATTGTATAATAATAATAAAATGGGAAAATGACCAAAATATTCGTCTTGACAGTCAACAACCTCAAAATAGCCGTTAGAATTTTTACGGACTCAAAATAGTCCCCACAAGGACGGACGTCACGACCGTAGTTACGGTCTTGACGATCGTAGGTCCATTGTGCCTAAAAAGAGACTGTCACTGTCACCACATACGATCTTGACGATCGTAGTTACGGTCTTGACGACCGTAAGTCCATTTCCCAAAAAAAGACCATATCACCACATACGGTCTTGACGACCATAGTGACGGTCTTGATGGCCGTAGGTCCATTTCCCCAAAGGGAACCAGTCGAAACCCTTCTCTAGGTCACCTCCGTTCCACCCTCTTCCTCCTCACCACCTTGAAAGCAACATGATTTTTGTTGAAATAGTTTTCCTTACAACAAATATACTATTGGGAAAAGGACCAAAATTCATGGTAATCCCAGATCCAATCATGATTGTTCGTTTTACAAACTCATGATTGTTCGTTTTATAAATCATGATCTTATCGAAAGTTAGTTTCAACAAAAATCATGTTGCTTTCAAGGTGGTGAGGAGGAAGAGGGTGGAACGAAGGTGACCGGAGAATTAAAGGGTTTCGGCGACATGCTACGGTTCTTTTGGAAGAAATGGACATACGGTCGTTAAGACCGTATGTGATGACGTGACAGTCTCTAATTGGCTCGATGAACCTACGGTCGTCAAGACCGTAACTACGGTCGTGACGACCATTCTTGAGGGGCTATTTTAAGTCCGTAAAAATTCAAACGGCTATTTTAAAGGTGTTAACCGTCAAAATGGCTATTTTGATCATTTTCCCTAATAAAATTACCATATATAACTTTAGTGTAACATATCTTGGCTTATTATATATTTGTTTCACATTATAAAATCCGGTTACTTTGCCTTTGAAAAGTAATTGTTTCATTACTTATTTTTGGTATTTTTTTTTATATAACACAAAGCTCAACTCCTACCGGTTCCCCAACTGCATGCACATATTGACAAAATCATGCTTTTGTCAGTGCCCTATGGTTTCGACTAAAATTTGAAGCAAATTAATAACCCTCTTTCTCAACATGGGTTTGATTCAAACATTCAAATTGATTGATTTTGAACATGAATCCTTCCCAACTTACCAAGATTTCTTGTTTCTTCCTTTGTTTGCGATCTTCTTCCCAACTCTTCGATTTTTCCTCGACAGACTTGTTTTCGAGGTAAGTATTTTATGACTTCATCATACTTGATTATTTGAGAAAATGAATCAGAGCCGTATCGGTGATCATGCCTGCAAATAAGTAGTTCTAAGTTCAAAAATCTTTTTATGGAAAAAAAAATCATATGGATGAAAAGTTTTATGTGTTCTTAATTATATCGTTTTGCTTTGTTTGTGATGATATATTTTGTACTAGGTTGTTATAGTATTAGATTTGTATATGATCTCAGATTTTTATATGATTTTAGTTTCTTCGTTTAAGGGTTAATGTTGATTATGAAAAGAAAATAGAAGTTGAAGGACCAACATTGGAAATTTGGAAGTCTAGTTTATTTTACTAGGTTTTTATTGGTATGTGGTATGTTTATAGCTTTAGTAGTTGAATTGTTTTGTAAGTTCATATAGTTATTTAATTGCTAGAAGATAGATATGTGATTGAATGGGATTAAGAGACTCGTTTAGCAAGGTTGATTTTAGCATAATGTGATTGAATAGGATTAAGAGACTCGTTTAGCAAGGTTGATTTTAGCATAAATTTTAGATAGGTTTAGGGTTATTATAACTGTGTCAAGTTTTATTAAAATAAAAAACAGAAAGAATCGATCTTGATTAAGATAAAAAAAAAGTTTCGTGTATGATTGTATTAAAATTAAAACGTTTGGATCATTGTGTCATATTGTGTCAAAAATGTTCTAGATAATTGTGTGATTTATGTCATACTGTGTCAAAATGTTCAGATCATTGTGTCATATTGTGTCAAAAATTAAAAGAGTAATTTTTTTAAATTTTATATATAGCAAGACTATACACATTTTAAATATATAAAAACGCTCATTTTTATGGTGTAATTTTTTTTTAAATAATATCGTATGTGAAAGTTTTAAATGTTTAAAAAAATGGGAGAACTTAATTAAAAGTCAAGAAAGATGGCAAAGAACCAAATTGTATCTCCTTCATTTTTTTATTATATCAAGATCCAATCGGTGACTGAGATTCTTTCTTATCCTTTTTACACAAACCAACTTTTTCATTTGAACCTTTCTCTAAATTTATATAATCATGAATTTACATGCATGTTGCAGCATATAGGAAGGCATTTAATATGTAACAAAGGGGTGGATATTGAGACAGATGATGATGAAAGAAAGAAAAGGATCATTAAGTTTAAGGAATCAGCCTGGAAATTTGTATATTATCTTTCAGCAGAAACCCTAACCTTGGCCGTAACTTATAACGAGCCCTGGTTCACCAAAACAACCAACTTTTGGATAGGTCCCGGCAATCAGAGATGGCCACACCAAAAAATGAAGTAATATATCTACTAATTTTATAATTAATTTACCTACATCCATGTTTTCATTGGCTTATATATTGCTCTGATTTTTTTATATATAGCTCTGATTTGTAGGTTAAAATTAAAGGCCATGTACATGTATACTGATGGATTTTACGCATACTCAATATTTGCTTTGATTTTCTGGGAAACAAGACGATCAGATTTTGGTGTGTCAATGGGTCATCATGTTGCATCTGTCATTCTTATTACAATGTCCTATATATGCAGGTACTTTTACTTCTAACTGTATACATGATATTATTGTTATATATCTGATAATTACTCGTATGCATTCTTTTAATTTGTGCCTTGGTGTAGCCTTAGACTACCCGCTTCGCGGGGCTAGCTTTTAATTTGGCACAGAACTAGGACTGGAACTAAGAACGGGAACTGGATTAAGAACTGAAACTGAGGCTCTGATACCATGTTATCGGTAATTAGATTGTATAACAGGAGAGAATAGATATTAAGTGATTTGTATTTCCTGATTGTATTCCATATCATATATAGGTTACATATAGGGTAAATATCTAACTATTGTTTCAACCACGTACTAGAGCCCCAACTATATCATCAGTAAATACACTTTGACAATTTGGGTCTTCTTTCTAGAAAGCCAGCTCACATTTACTAACAACCAACAATAATATAATAAGTGAAATTAAGCATAATAAAGTTTAAAGATCATAATAGAGGTGGCAAAGTGGGTACAACAGGTTGGACGGTGCAAAATAGGGTGAAAACTGAAAACACAATATTTTTTTAAACCCTAAAATTAATATCCAATATTTTAATACATAATTCTTTTAATCTATTTTATTGAAATTAATAGTTATTTTTAAAAATCATAAAAAAATAAGTAAAATATAAATTATAGGTTGAGAATTGAATTGTGAATTGAATTTCAGAAGTTGATATTTATAAGGTTTTTAAATATAGTCGTTAAACGTACAGCCGTTAACGTTGCCGTTATGCAATTATTTATTATTTAATTATTTTTATTATTTATTTAATTATTAACTAAAATATCTAGTTATCTTTTTTAATCATTTACTTAATTATTTATTCAACTATTTATTTTAATTATGTTTGTTTGATCTATATTTTTACATAATTATGTTTAAATGATGATGTGGAAATAAAGAGAAGTGGAAAGGGTTGTGTTGGGCAAAAAAATATTTGTGTGAAGGACTAGAGAAAAGTTGATGTGTCATGCTGACTGGGCAGCCTTGGAAGGGCTGCTCTCAGCATTGTGTGTACCTTGGTGTTGTCTTGACTTTAATTGGATCGAGGACTAGTTAAACGCCAAAAAAAATTACGATACAACATGAAGAATATATGAGACTCTAATATCAAAGTCATACATAAATCTTTAACATGAACGCCTACTTATAGGGTGAGATCCGCTAAATTAAAACATGGTTATTTTCAGAAACGTTAAAAGCATATATTTTATTGATTTTTTTTACCGGATTTGTATTTCTTTGTACTGAATTTTAAATTCAGTAGAAAAACTCAGTAAAATAGATGTTTTTAATGTTTTTAAATAAAATATTATTTTTGTTTAATCATGTCCCTATATTTGTAATAAAACAATAACTTTTCGACTCCTAAAACTCTTAAACCACCTCAAATAGCTAATAAAAATAAGGAAAATTGGATTTAAATAATCCTAACTTTTGACTATTCGCAACTAATAATCCCAATTTTCAATTTAGCAACCACCAATCCCACCTTTCAACTTATTTGTTTTTTATTGGTCCCTCCGTTAAAAAAAATTAACTCGAAAAGTGGGATTATTAGTTGTTAATATGCAAAAAAATTGAGATTATTTAAATCCAATTTTCCTAAAAGTAATAAAGAAAATTCTAACAATCTATAACACTCTAAGTTAATGAGTTCCTCTTAGTTTTGCTCCCACAACTTAACTTTATCTTTAAATTAACATCTAATTTTCTAACCCTTCATATATTTAGGATTAACATTCTCATATAGCTAGTTGCACACTTGCATAGGGTTAATGTTTCTTACAGTTATATATTCGGTCTCTTGTCACGTCTTTATTTAATATATGGTTGTTTGTCCCTTTTCTAGTATAGCTTAATCATCACTCCAAGTTTCTATTAGTTTTACAAATTTCAATAGTAATAGTACCGTTTGTTCGCTTTGATTTTCTTTATTATAATCCTGTTACATCTAATTGTGAGTTGAGGGTCTTAATTAACGTGAGTAGTCTCTCTATCATGTCCTCTGACATAGCGATAAGGCTCTCCCAACCTTCCCAATCTGAACAGCAACTCTGCTATAATAAGTTGGATTATACAAGATACGGTTGTTTGTTATATATTCTTTTAATTTCGATTGCAGGTTTGCTCGTGTTGGGTCGATTGTTTTAGCTCTTCATGATGGTAGTGATGTGTTTCTTGAAGTAGGGAAGATGTCTAAATACAGTGGTTTTGAAAGGCTTGCAAGCTTTTCATTCATTTTCTTTGTATTTTCATGGGTAGTGCTTCGTCTTGTTTATTTCCCATTTTGGATCTTATGGAGTACAAGGTCAGCTACAAATAATATATTATAAATAAAGACCTTTTTTTCCATATTATTCAAGATTTATGATTTTTTTTTTTCTTGTTGTATAGTTATGAAGTTCTTCAAACTTTGGATCAAGAGAAGCACACTCCAGAAGCACCAGTCTACTATTATGTTTTTAACACTTTGCTTTTTTGCTTGCTTGTTCTTCACATATATTGGTGGGTGCTAATGTACAGGATGCTTGTTAAGCAAATTCAAGATAGAGGCAAGCTCAGTGATGATGTTCGTTCTGGTACGTGAGTTATTTTTGTAACTATTAATTTATGCGCAGATACAGTTTCTTTAATTTCGCTTCCTTATTTAGCTAGGTTTCAATTCCTTTTGCAGATTCTGAAAGTGATAATGAACATGAAGATTGATGGTTCTATTGCACAATTACTTAAAGCAGTTGCAAATTAATTAATCAAGATCAGTATAATCATTTTTATATGAATTTGGTAGATTCCATTATATATAGAGAGACCTCACCTAGATCCTCTCCAAATACGTATCAAAACATTAAGTCTGTCTGCATGAGAGTTAAAAAAATATATATATGTTTAACGTTTTTTATGATTATCTCTTGGCCTCTTGCTGATAAACAATGGCCTAAATTGTAATATCTGCATGTTGCGTTAGATAACACGGATACACAAAACATGTTACATTGCTAAAGTGCAAAGCGAAACATGCTTATTTTATCACGGTTTCAACGTGTTTTTTAAATTACTATCACAACTAGTTTTCTTTATCTATCGATATTTAAAAGGGAGTCGTGACTTCATACATCTTTACATAATACCATCACTGCAGCATACGGCCACCACGGCATCACATTAATCATATTTTTATATGTTGTGCTCTACAGTAGGTATATACCATTTTCCGGTTTAGTGGAAACTTAATAACAAGGTTTGTTTTTCATAACAATAAGAAGTAAAATGAACATTAAATATTTATTTGATTGGAAAGCAAGTTTCCAAGAATGAAGGGGTCTGTTTAAATGTTTCGATGAGTATCAACAAATTCCCTAAATAAAGACTTGAGCATCCTCCCACCTTTTCCCCTCATATGTTTATGGTTTTTCTCTCCATTTGTTCTGCTTTCCACATAATCAATTCCTGCATCACCCAAAACCTTCACCCACACCCCTGCCAAACATTCCGCTTCGCCTTGCCGTAAGTACTCCCCAGGTACACTCCTCACCTGCGTTCGACAACATTATAATTATTGTTGTTATAATTATCGTTATTTCATATCTCAAAATCACAAAACAAAAGAGTATTTATGTATCTGACCGCGGCATGCACCCATCCATGCAAAGAATTCCAACACAAAACAGATTTCCACTTTGTTTTCTCGCAAAAACTGCATACTGCCGCCAGTTGTTGCAAAACAGTTGCTGATTTGTGAACCTAAGACACAAAGCAGTTGGCTCGTTTACTTTGACTATTTAATTACATGCTCCAGGGTTATGGAAGAATTGACTGTTTTACCCTTGACATTGCTGAGACGCCAAGTAACGCGTATACCACATTTGATACAAGTCCCTCACCACTGTGAGATATTACATGAACTGCCATTGACGTAACTAATGATTCAGAGCTAGATGTCACTGATTCCACCAACCAACTCAGGCTAAGCTCTAGGAAACCTAAATAACAAGAAATAAATAGTTAGAAACTTTACATCCATCCAAAAGCTGCACATGCATCCTTCTAACTTTTATAGTATCAGATTTACCCTTTTGAAACACTAAAAGTACCGTATTTACCAAGTAATAACAATGTTACCTAAACCAGCTTGCTTCACTGAAGAAATGAAAACAGTATTCACTAAAATGATTAGTGGTGACAATGTTGTTTTCCTATTCGTTTATTCAATAAACCATACTGCTATAACTTATAAGTAACTCTTTTTGTCTTATTTACTACAGGAATGGGTAAATATGATATTTTTGTGTTCTGGAGTATATATGTGAGTTTGAAACTAGTACAAAAATAAATAATGTCCATTTGTGATTTATATGGGAATGATGCTCACAAGACATATAAGACATCGCTGCAAGTGCTGCTCCACGATGCACAGCAGTACAACATATAGCTGCTTTCTGAAAGGAAACTTCTAGAAGCTGACCAGAAGAAGCTACTACTTCCTGTAATGCATAAAAACCTTAGAGCAATAATGTATTTAATCATACTAACATGCATATAGTACCATGAAGAAAGCAAGTAATTAGACCTTTGGAGAGTTGTGAAGAAAGATTGATGTGAAATTACAATAAGCCTCGACAAGATCGGGCTCTTGATCACAAACATATGAAGAATTTAAAGCCATTATTGATGATGCATTTGTGAATCTTTCAAGTGTGCTGATGAATAACGGTCCATATTCCTCTTTATTACCAAATTCTTCGATGATAACAGAAGCTGTAAAGAGAGTATTAAGAAGAAGAAACTAACAGCATATATTCATCATTATGAATTATAGCGCACATGTTTTACCTGTTTTAATGTAGCACTCGTGTGTTCGAAGTGAAACAAAATTCATTGATAGATAATCTAAAACTTTAGGCAACAGTGTCACAAAATGATGTCCTGCAAATCCAGTAACATTATTCATAAATGAGGGTTTTCACAATTTTACGAAGATTAATAGGATAGTTATTACCTGCAGACTTGATTGTTTGTGACAGAGCCCTGCATGCTGACATGGATAAACTTGTATTCTCGATGTGCTCTGACTGGAAGAATTTCTCAAGCAGAGGCCAAAAACTCCCAAGAATAATAATCAAAGAATTGTCTATATCATTACATGTAGAGGGTGTTGTTACAAGGTTACTGAAAACCGTTCCTATTCTGAAAGCATTTGTTAAAAGAAATTCAAATAATCTCAAATGTTAGTAAATAACTATACCTAAATCTTGACAGTGTAAGAAAAAAACCTGAAAAAACCCCTTGCTGCAGAGCTGACAAGACGAGTATAAGCACCTGGTAGTTGCCTAGAATGGACATGATCGCCCTCAATCTGAATTAAGATGTAATTTACAAACATTATTGCTAAAAAGCTTCATTATTTTTTCCAAAATAGGGACCAGAATAAATCTTACAAGTTTGTCAATAGATCTAAAGCTAGGAGCAAGCAATTTAAGTAATAAGTTGTTTCTTAGTTCCAAGTTAGGAAGGCATCCAAGTATCAAAGCGATAGCACCAATAACATCTTCCTCATCTTCCAGAGGTAAGTGCCACTTTTCCAATCCCTGAAATTGTTTTAAATAAATGATAAATGTGAATACCAAAGCTTTGAAACAGAACCGTTCATGGTATAAGGTGACTAACCTCTGCGATGCACATTAACATTTCTAAACTTGAAGGTTTATGCATAACTGCAATAGCATCTTCACAAAACTTCCGGAAGGCAGTTGCACATGCATGTGAGGATAAAGGTTCTGACATACCAGCTCCAAAAAATATACTGAAAACATGATATCAATTAATAACATTAAGGAAGATAGAAACACCAACAATAATATAATAAGTGTGATTGAGCAGAATAAAGTTTAAAGATCATAATAGAGGTGGCAACATGGGTACAACAGGTCGTGTAACGGGTCAAAATAGGGTGAACACTGAGAACAGGTCATCTTTGGTACAGGTCGAAAATATTTAAGTTGACCCAAATCACCTTTTGACCCAAATCACCTTTTGCCCAAAAGCTAAACTTTTGGGAGACTTTTAATTCCTTTGATCTGTCCCCTTAAAGCTAATTTTTTTTTATTTTACCCAATTGACCCATTAGAGATGAGAGATAATCCAAATCAACCCATTCATAAGTAAATAGGCTGAAATTGCCACCTCTAATCATTAGCAATTCACTATTGGTAGAATAAATATATTCTGCTGACAGATTTGGACTCTTCGTCAAATATTAAAGTAGAGATTCCTTACAGCAATGGCCTGGCATTAGTTGTGTAAGAAGACATCCACTTCGAATAGGAACCAATAACATCTGCAAGTGATCTATGTACCTAAAGTAAACACAAGCAAGAATATCATATAATATTTCAGCAGCCTTACGGAATTTTTTACATATTAAGATACTATTTTTAGTAAAAACCCTAGTAAATGACATACAATACACATAAAGCCTTTCGGTTCATATGATGCGTTGTCACACAAAATTGTCACCAAGTGCAAGACCATGGAGAGATCAAATGTTTGGCCTTCATTCAGTACTACATCAGCCACCTGGAACAAAAAAAAAAGATACTTATTCAATCTTATCTTTTGTATTTTTGTATTAGTGCTCTGCATTTTTGCCATTTTAAGCTAACATGTAGAATTATAGTACACTCTAGTAGAAGTAACTGACCACATTAAGAGCAGACATTCTGGTTTCCACCTCCTTCCAAGGAATTTGTAAATTTGAAGACAACCAACCACCAGAAAAAATCTGATTCATAATTATATATTAAAATATTATTATTTTGAAGACTAATAATGTGGAATTTAGATAAAATTCGCACCCTACCTTTTGCAAAAAAACAGCAGACTTTAAAAGCTGGCAAATGTCCACCAAAAGCTCCACTAAATTTAACCTAAATTGAGCAAGGCCATCTGGCAAGTCCCTTGTTGCAGTCTCACAAGTATATGTCAAATCATCTACCTACCACAGTCAATGTCTAATTTAATGTTATTAATAATGGAATGTGTAATTGATACTCTAACGTCAATGTCATAAACAAAATTAAAATGGAGGAAAAAGAACTTATTGCACGTTTTGTTACCTGAGAACGCATCAGAAGAGCATCAAAGAGTGCTAAAAATACTGGGGAAAAAACATCTTTGACATGTTTGCTATTGTCTGTGATCTCATCATCCATTCGAACAATGTTGCTTGCAAGACTACACCTATAAATTGAAATAATATATATATATATCAATTTGTGCATCTTCATCTGAAGTTCAGAACTGTGTGTATAACTACTTTTTTTTAAAATTGACTCAAATTAGAGAATAAAATTACCAGAATTGCAAAGTTGAGTCTGCAATCTCCCAATCTTGACTTGGAAAAGACACACAACTGCCAGAAATCACATTAACTTAAATCTGAAGTGGAATAAATTTCATGAATGACAAAAACTGCAGATTGAATTATTGAAATCTTAAGTTTTACGCAGTTTGGATAGAGGTGCAAACGAGCCGAGCCGCTTACGAGCTACTCGAGATCGGATTGATAAAAAGCTTGAAACGAGCCGAGGCTTATCAAGCCCAAGCCGAGCTCAAGCCCTGATTTATGACTAGTTTAATAAATGAGCTCGACCCGAGCTCTACATATCGAGCTCGAGCTGGCTCGCGAGACTTAATGAGCCTTTATTTATATAATTTTTACTTAATTATATATATATATATATATATTCTAGAAAAAAGAATAATTATTATATATAAAATTATGATAAAATAATTATATAATATGTATTATGCTATATATAAAAAGTATAACCATAAATATATACAAATTTAGTTATGAAATTAAAATAATTTAACAATAAACGAGACGAGCTCGAGCTTAATCAATTTCTCGTGATCGAGCTCGAGCTTCAGAAATAAAGCTCTAAACGAGCTAAGCTCGAGCTCTCTTAGGTCTAAACGAGCCGATCTCAAGCCTAAACGAGCTCAGACTCAGCTTGTTTGCACCCCTAAGTTTGGATATCCAAAAAGTTATAGGGTGTAATACAATAATGCATGGTTATGTTTGTATGTATATCGAATTCCATAATACAACTAATTTAAGGTTCAAAAATTTTCAATATCTTTTGATATGATATAAGAAGCCAACTTAAATTCTGACCTTAAAAGTGCATCCACCAGCATAAGAGCTTCAGAATGGGCTTCTATAATCAAACTTGGAGCCTAGATACCAGTATATTACTAGATTTATAAAGATCTTAACACTACATCAAAAATTAATATTTTTTTGAAACATGAACATAATAAAGAAAGCAAGATGCTGAGTGTTTAATTACTTACAGCCTGACCAATCTCGGACATCAAGCATGCAATACCACTAATTACTTTTTCATCTCCGCCATTAAATGCACGAAGAAGAAACTCTTTAAGAAATCCTACTTTACATATAAGAACTTGTGGCAGTCCCTGTAGGAATGGAAAATGTGAAACTCAAATGTAAATTCATCCAAAACAAATAAATGTTTCACTTAAAATCAAACCCGAAAAAATATCAGATTTATTTAGGGAGAAAGAGAGTGTTTTTCTGTTAAGTATACAAATAGAACTGGAAAAAATTCGGTTTTTTATATTTCATCTATTAAAAAACAAACAAAAATTGTAAAACATGACTAAATGTATTATTTTTTTGTTATTATTTGGAGAGAAAGAGAGTGTTTTCTGTTGAGTATACAAATAGAACCGAAGAGTTTCCATTTTTTATCTTCCATCTATTCAGAAACAAACCTATATCGTAAAACATGACTAAATGTATTATATTTTGTATATTTTTTTGTTATCTCCAAGATGTATTGCTGTATTGTTGCTCAATTTAAAAACATTATTCAAGTTATATTAAAGGTAAGTTTATAAATCCATAGTCAAGGATTTGAAGATGAAGATACTACGATATACTACCATAGGATGAATCTCAACAAACAATTTTGTTATGTTTTTATTTACTTTGGTGCCCTATTGCTAAATACTTATATAATAATTTTTAAATCTACATCATTGACCAAGTTAAAAGAAAAAGAAAAAAGCAAGCCTTTCTCATGAATTTATAATTTATAGAATAAGCATACCTCATGCCGACCAACGAGCTCAATCAAAACCTCAATTGCTAGATCGAATGAGGATGAAACCTACAACACTCAAGGCAAAGATATGTAAGTGCAATAATTAATCTTTTATAAAGGACCCGTAAATGACCAAAATAACCCCGAGAACAGTTGTTTACCTGCAAAGAGTTGAAAACAAAATTAAGAAGGGGGTGGTCTAGTAATGAGACAGGTAAAATGTCTGAGAAACATCCTGCTCGAACCTGAAATAGGCAGGCATGATTCAGATGCAGAAAATGTGAAAACAAAACATTCAACGAGCACTATTATGATATATAAAAGCACAAAATTAAAATTTCATCAGTCAGCCAGATTTATAAAGCTAAAAACATTTAAAGGTCGTAATTTTTCATACCCAACTCAACAAACAGCGGAGAATCTTTTTGCTCCTTTCATGTAGTTGATTGGCACTATCAAAGCTTTCTTCAGATTGCTGCAGTAGGAACTTTAATACTGCTGATGTATGTGATAGTAGCTGCTAGTTCAAGAGAATATGTAAGTTGCTATAGTACAACAACTAAAAAAGATTAACAAAAGAAAATAAGTAAATGGTCTAGACTCTGGTACCTCTGGGCCATAGTCAACTTTTTGACCAGATTTGGTTTTATAATTAGCACATTCATCTTCAACAATTTCTGGCAAGACTGTGAGCATTTCTAGAACTACAATATTGCCATCATCCTGACCTTGAAGATTCTGAAGACTGTAAAATAGCTTCTCAATTGGCTTGTAGTACTCTACAGCATGAAGTATGAGTGTGGATAGAGCCAGACAAATTTGTGTTAAGAGCTACACCCACACAAACAACAAACACATAAAGGGTAAGTTTCGTACATTTCATCGTTTTACCAAACCAACAAGACTAAAAAAATTGCAAATACCTAAAGTATATTACAATTATGAAACATGAACGCTATAAAATTTGTTTCAGATGTAAATTACCTGGTATGGGCCTAAACTAAATCTTTTAGCAGCCAGAATGAGAGCATTAACAAGAGATTCTTTTGCTTCCAGATGTAGACAATGTCCTTCATTTTGGATCTGAAAAGCGACAGATGAATATGGAGTTTCATAGTACCATACATTAGATTAGTATTGTGATTTGATATAGTCCACAGTTAGGTACCATGCTCGAATGCCTGCTTGTAGACATTATTAGTTCTCTCTTTAAATTTTCATATGTTCACTTAAGTTATTGATATTATAACATGTGTTTCTGAACCAAGTGAGTAATTGCATTTTGAATTTTCACATCAATTTGGGCATTTCTAGTGATGCGTTTACTGTTTTACCTACATCCTCAAAAGGACAGTTCTAAGAAAGCATTTCACTAAACTTGTAGATGTTCAGTGTAGAATATAAATTCGGTATGATTACTTAATTATGAATCCTAATCTTGTGGAGCTCCCACTTTGTCGAATCATATAAATAGCTAAGCCTCTCAAATCCTGACAGCCAAACTTCAAACCAATTTCAATTGGTACTTAATAAGAGGCCAAGGTTAATTTACTCGCTAGGAAATCTAATCGCCAAATTAATAAGAGGCAGCTATATTGCAGCTAGATTTATCTGAGCTTTCCGTTTAATACATATATATTAGAATATAAATCAATGAGCAATTGGTGTCAACCATATGAATTTCAAACTGAGAAGAAAATGACAGACCTGAAATTACGAGAAACGAAGTAAAACTTAGGGCTAACCTTTCGCTTAAGAACTTGAGCAGCGAAGAACTCAACTTCAAAATCCGAAACGTAGAGAGCAGGATGGTCAGAGGTCAAAATTGAGGTGGCGATCTCCCAAGCAGCATCTGTCTGCTGGAACTGAACCAGCCACTGATTAGCAGAGACGCGATTACATGACTGCGTATCGTGATTTAAGACGTGAACCGCCTGCGCCACCTGGATTCGTAACTCCATTCAAAATCTCCTCATCATCATCGGACACGATGCCCCGATTTCACGAGGGTTTTTATACACACCTGCCGGCGTCTGCCGAGCTCATTTGTTATCGCGATAATAGCTCCAATCAACAATCAACAATCAACAATCAAAAATCAACAATCACATGATCAACGATCAGAGCTGGACATCTGAAGGATTACAGGGGATTCAGTGTTCTGTGACTGATTTTGGTGGTTCAACTCTATCGGCACTCATGTATACTAACTTCAGTACCCTAACGACGCCGGAGGACGAAACGGGAATGATAAAATAGTTTGTGAGTTAGTTACCCTTTTGTCCCTGTACTATGCCCAAGTTGCTATTTTGGACTCCTACCAATATTTCGTTCATTTTCGGTATTTATTTACTACCGTCTACCAGGAGCACACACGATGCTACGAGGATGACGCACTAACTATAATCATAGTGATAGTTTTGATTAAATGATAGGCCTAAATAGCAAAAATGGGTTTTTAGTTACTGTTAATTGGTTTTAATAGGCTATTTAAAAGTCTCGTGGTGAAAGTATAAAACTATAGAAGTATACTATAAGCGAAAATAGAAAAGTTAAAGTTTCGTGGCAAAATTAGAAGACAAAAAAACTTAAAACAAAAATAAAAACTTTGAAAGTTAAGCCCATTTGGCTAAAAGACATTTATTAGAAACATTAAAGGGAATAAGGCCTAATCCTCCCTCATTAACCGGCTTAGCCACGTCTTCTCTAGCCACCCAATGGATGCATTTTTTTTCCGAGTCGGCTCCACCCCAAAGGAAACGGTAGCGAATGCTTTCCCATTTTTGAAGAACTTTCGCCGGGACTTTGTAGAGAGACATATAGTACGTCGGAAGATTTTCGAGAACCGCTTTAGCAAGCACCAAACGCCCACCAATTGAGAGGTTGGTCGCCTTCCACCTCGATAGTCTTTTCTCCACCGCCCCCGTGGCATCTTCCCAACTTTTAACTCTATTCATGTTAGCTCCCACCAAGAGCCCAAGATATTTGAAAGGGAGAACCCCCTTTTCACAATTGAACATAACGGCCTTATCATCCACCTCCGGATCCGAGACGTTCAACCCATACAAAGCACATTTAGCTAAATTGATTTTGAGGCCGGAAGCCATACCGAACACCCGGAGGATCCGAATCAAATTAGCCACATTGTTATTCGACCAACTCCCCATAACAATCGCATCGTCCGCAAAAAGAAGATGAGAGATCCTCGGTCCTTCGTTAGGAATTTGGATCCCTTGGAATAGCCCGATCGATTCCGCCTTTTGCATCATCCAATGAAAACCTTCCATCACAATCAAGAAGAGGAACGGAGACAACGGATCCCCTTGACGCACCCCCCTTTCACATTGAAACTCCCATGTCGGTGATCCGTTAACAAGCACCGAAGTTCGTGATGCCTTAAGGCACCCATTCACCCAAGACCGCCATCTCGGGTGGAAGTTCATTTGATCAAGAATAGAATCCAAGAAGTTCCAATCCACCGTATCATAAGCCTTTTCAAAGTCGATTTTGAAGAGGAGAGAAGAAAGCCTCCTTTTTTTTATCCAAGAGACCATTTCATTAACCATAAGGACCCCGTCAAGAATGCTCCGACCTCTAAGGAAAGCCATTTGGGGCTCCGAGATGATACATTTTTACAAACCAAAAACCGGTCCAGCTTGCTAAAACTCTTTCCCAACTTCTCCATATACGTAAACTTGCTCCCCCCATCCTATACTCCTTGATCACCGCTTGGTTGATAAAAGCGTTGAAGTCCTCGGCCCCTCTCCGATTGAACGAAGAGAATCTCCTCTCCTCTCTGACCCGAACCTCGTTAAAATCTCCGGTGAAGATCCACCACCCCGGAAGTTTTCCTTTCCAATCTAACATGCGATTCCATAGGTTCCTTTTATCGGAGGCGCCTTGGGGCGCGTAAACGTTGACGATGTTAATCACCTCTTGAATACCCGGGACCGATCCAACAATAATAAGGAAATTATCGTCCTTGACGGACTTTAAGAACCTAAATCTGTCTTGGTCCCAGATACTAAGCAAACCACCCGATCTACCTTTAGCGTCCACCCATTCCCACCCGATGTTGCCTCTGCCCCAAAACCGATTCGCGTTAATTTGTTTACCGTCACGTGCCAAGGTCTCTTGCAAGCACAAAAAAGAGAACCTGTTATCCCTCCTAAGATCCTTCACCCATTGCACTTTGCGGAAATCCCGCGTCCCACGAATGTTCAAAGAGAGGCAATCCATTAAACACCGGTATAGTTATCACCCATCACAACCTTGCATACCTGTTCTTCTTCCCCCAAAAGTTGGACCCCCACGCATCCAGCAACATTGATCGTCTCTTGAATCTCTATATTGAAGTCGATATTCCGATCCCCATTATTAGATGCGCTGATCTTACTAATTGTGTTATTTTTGCTCGTAGATTTGCCTCCATAATTGTCGCTTCCCTTTCTTCCTTTAGGAATGTTTCCCAAAGACACGAGTTTTGATTTGCCACTACAACTCCTCGTAACAGGCCTAGAAGTTGACCCATTTCCACCTTCAAAAATTGATTTGGATCTGGTCCTTAGACTAGGCCCAAGATATAAATTTTCATCTTGAGAAGTAAACTCTTGACTAAACCACAAAAACTAATGCCATCTACCAGGCTCACGCGAGACGCGATGCTATGAGGATTACGCACTAAGGGGCTAAGGGCAATGGGTAGACTTAAAATAGCAAAAATTGATTTTTAGTTACTGTTAATTGGTTTAGATAGGCAAGCAAAATTAAACTCTTGACTAAAAAAAACTAATGAATTCAAAATTGGTTTGAAAACCCAAAAAAAAAAATCTTAATGGAGACTTCGGTATTTAGTGTATCTTTTATTTCTCTCATCTCCTTCTTATTTATATCAAAATGTCTATGGCTCTATTTATTCATCTGGCTTATATGGGATGGAGAGTTTAAAGCTTTAAAAAACTGTACCATGTGTTTTAAAGTTTGTATTTACTTAAATTTATGTAAAATTATTACATTGTTCATCTCAAATGCATTATTTAAAAATAGTTGGTTCGGTCTCTGTCAGTTAATCATTTATTAGGCTAACCAAAATAAACATGTGAACGAACCACAAAAACTAATAAACCCAAAGTGGACTTGAAAACCAAGAAAATAAATTATCAACCGACATTTCAATATAGATGTATCTTTCACGTGCTTCATCTCTTCATTATTTCTACCATATGTTTTAAATTCAAGCATTCAGTTCAAAATGATTGAGCCTCGTTTGGGTGTAGAGTTAGATAGGTTATCGTCGACGGTAATGTGGGGGTAAAGGAGCCACTTGTTTTGAATTCACCTATGGGGTTATTAAACGACCGTGGGTGAATCAAAGACGTAGACCAGAGATGTTTTATTTGCATCAGCAAACCCCTTTGTGTCGGCTTCCATGGTGAAAGTTGACTTGTAAAATTTGATTGTATACAGACAAAGCAATGGTACGCGGTTGTGTTTGTGACTGATGTTAAAAAAAACGCAATCTCTAGGTGTGGTGATAGATGTCACACCCCAACCGACGCCGAAGTTCGTCGAAGCGTGAGGATTGTCCATATGCTCACAACACTAGATTAAGGTTGCGATAATTCTTAATCAAACTCATCTCATAAATATCAAAAACAACATAATCCGACAAGCAATTCAATTAAAAGCAAACAAACATGATAGTCAATATTAAAGCCTCAATTAGGTCCACACGAGCCCTAAATGTCAATCATCAAGTCCTTCAACATCAAACAACATTTTCCTGCAACATGTACAACATAAAGGTCAGGTACGAATGGTTGGTGAGTAAACATAAGTTTCTCTCTATAGCATAAGTGTAAAGTATGCGATCCATTTATTAGGTGTAAGTTCCAAAAGTATGACAAACGAGTAATGAAATAGAGCATATAATATAATAGCGTAAATTAAACCTTGACAATTAGGTTTCCAATCACCCAACGCCAAAACCGGTCAAGTCAGGCGGGTTGTCAAACCAATAGATCTATTATTGTTACCCGGCTCGATGTGCTAGTGATTATGCGTGAGTTGGAGTATGAGTTTGAGGTCGAGCATAACAATAGCAATTATCCACACAAGTTTAACATACTAAAACGCACATAACCAAGCATAGAGTCGCATATAGTCTAAGAGAAAAGCAATTATCCACACAAGTTTAACATACTAAAACGCACATAACCAAGCATAGAGTCGCATATAGTCTAAGAGAAATGTATATAGAGTTTGAGTTTGAGATAGAGTACATGTTACACCCCAAAACAAAAAGGAAAATAGGGGCTATGAATATTCACCTTGAGCACGTGCTAACAAAACAAACCGAGAGCTTCAAAGAGTTGGTGATTTGATTAAACCTCACCTATGATACACAAACGAGTAAGTGCGTGGTGTGACTAATCGGACGTCCCATTTTGTACAACCAACGACAAGTTTGACCAAGTGGAGTCGACGACACATTAGTGATTTATTAAGTGATAGTCGCGAATATTTAACGTAACACGTATTCATTACGTAACATGTTATCATACAATAAATATTCAGATTGCATGCAACCTAGTATACGTCTATACACGGCTTCGCATCCGAGTTACGCACATAATTAATAATTACACATTAAATTATATATTTCATGCATAACGGCCAAGTTCCCACGTAAAGATTTCATTCTTATCACATGTCAAACGTTGAAGTTACACATACATATACTTAGTTGCCGATCACCATCAATACTCGACTTTTATTACGTTACATGCATTAACTTTATTGCATAATTATCATCAAAAGTAGTTCGTTAACATCATGCATGCAAGATCCTACGTAAATTCACGGACTTTATAGCAATTCAACCATCAAGACCTAACATTTGTTCATTAACTTTCATGCTCGGTCACAAAGATTCGATTTTTCACATAAGCCTTACCAAGGTTGCAACTTTATCACTCTAGCAACTAGATCTAACATAAAGTTAACATTTTTATCAACTTTCATGCATAAAAACACAAGCTTATGACCTATCATGCAAGATATAACCTTATCATCATCATACATCATCTTTCATGCATAAAGATTATAACTTAATCACCATACAGCCTAGATCTGCACATATTACATCAAGCAAACCATACATCAACCCTAGATCTATAAACATCAAAACTTTATGCTTTATCACAAAGTAAATAGGATTCAAGAACATACCTAGCAAAATAGGTAAAAAGAAGATGATCTTAAGCTTATATATTTTTCAACAAACAAGTTTTCTTCAAGAATGATGATGGAGGATGATAGAACAATAGCTAAGACGGCTACGGTTTGTTTATGGTGTCTGAAAATGAATAAAATGAGGTTAAATTGGTTTAAATATAAGAAACTTAGGGTTTTCACCAGTCAGACTACATTGCGGACCGCGAGAGGGTCACCAAAGGAGGCTCACGGTCTGCAAGGCGCCCAAGATAGGCTTCCCTTGGTCGGTTCCTCCGATCACGTGCCCAGTTCATCCTTATACAATGTTTTTGGTTACCGTTTTCTTCTTTTTCTTCGTTGATTCATCTCTCATCATAATAACCACATTCAAGCCAATCGAAATGAATATAAACACGTCATATGTTACATTAAAACACTTAATTTAACATAACACGTTTTGCATGCAATTATACGCACACACCGAGTTTTGATTAATCACCAATGTTTCAAGAGACAACATTGTTTGTGTGACGTTTTGTGTGTGATTTAAGAATACTAGACTCATCTAATACAGGTACACCCATAAAAATGATTTCCCAATTAAAACCGAAATAGCGTGAAAAACCGAACATTCATTATTCGTGTTTTAAACCTAGAAGTTTCGCAAGACCTCCCTCAAAACTTATTTGTGTGCGTGACTAGTATTACTGACAAGCATCATACACGCTTATATTGCTCGAGTTACCCGGTTTAACTTAAATAACAAAAACGTTCGAGATAGAAATTCGATTTGCGATAAATTAAAACATCGAGATGTTTTGCAAACTTCGATAGAAGATTCAACCATAGATAACTACATAATAATTGGAACAACAACATCCAATGAAATACGATTCTTTAGTGATTATCAATCATGATTACATTATAGAAATCGGGTCGAGAACAATAAATTGGAAGGACCAAGATGTCACAATAGATTCGATGTTGTGGTACGATGATCGTTTGTGACGATGTTGGTTAAAGACAACGCGAGTGTTTGGTTGTTTAGAGTGGTGGCATATGGTTGTACATTAATGACTACTTGTGATGTTAAGGATCCGGATATGGAGATGGTTCTTAAAGACTCAAATGTTGAAAATCTGAAGATTCATGACTATCGGTTAAAAATGACTTTTTTCTTTAGGTTATCTATGCACCATACTCAAACGTTTGTATTTTCAATATCCTGTTGTATTATGTCAAAATATGGTAATCAGATCTACAAGATACCCAAACTGATGAACGACTTACCCAAAACAAGTTAATACAACTCATAAGTACAAGAATCAACTAAATCTTATACAAGTAATATCACACTAAAACCTCACAAGACTCAATATCAAATCTGCACTATGATCTAACGAGCAAATTCATCAATATGACAAACACCAGAAACCCTAAGATCATAGAGATTGAACAAGAACGTCAAAAGACTTTTTTCTTGTGTAGCAATCGGTTGTTTTAAAATAAATATCAATCCTTCTATTTATCCGAACAAACCCTTTGACCGATGACCGTACAAGAGTTGCAGCTATTGCATTCCATCCAAGCCGTCAAGCCCAACTTGTTTATATAAATCCAGCTTCCTCCTTGTAAGCTCACCATTTTAGCCCAGTAATGCCATGTGTACATACAACTAGAAACACAAACAAATAAATAATAATAGACATAAAACTAACGAGACAAAATATAATTTGAAGTTTGAATTATATTTTTATAACATTTTAACATATTAGAAATTATTCATTTTATCTTTATTTAACGAAAAATTGGATTTAAATAATCCTACATATTGATTATTAGCCTACAATAATCCTATCCGAGTTTATTTTTTTTAAGGTCCTACATATTTAACCTATTTTTTCTGGTGGTCTTTCCATTAAGTAAACTAACAATCGTTAGTTTTTAGGTGACGTGTCGTCCAACGTGTTATATATATTTTTCAATAGTCAATAAGTAAGATTATTAAAATCCAATTTTCCTTATTTAACTCATTTCAATTGTCATGTTTTAATTTATATATTATTTTTTATTTCTTTTACTTACGCAGTCGCGACGCATAGAAAAAAAAATCTTTAATTCTTATCGCTACATTTTTTATGAGAGACTATAAAAACATTCTTAACTCATTAACTCATTCTCTATATATGATGATATATCCACATCTTCATTTTAACTAACATAAGAAAGATATTAAAATTTCTCAATTTTAAGTCATTCATATCAATCATTATCTCCATCTTTCGATCCTAATATTTTAGGAAAAGCTACTATAAATTTTCATGTATAATTTGAGGACTCACTTTCATTCTTCATATTTATTCAGTTAGGGTCAGTTTGCTATGAGATAATGGAATGAGTGAAAGAATAGAATGGTCGAGTAAATGAAATGGATCATTACCATTCTATCGTTCTGTTTGGATACTATGTGAGAATGAAATAAATCATTGTTTCGTATTGTTTGATGGTTAGTAAAAATGTAGTAATCGAATACAACTTGCTAATATTTCCATTTAAAATTAATATATCTGTTTTATATTTATATTTTTTAGTGTTTCAATTTTTAATTTAATTAAATAATTTAATTTATATTTTTATTTTATTTGTTTTTTATTTTTTATTTTCTAATTAAATTTTATCTTGATTTTTTATTTAGTATTTATTTTATTGTGGTTTTTTATTTTTATGTTTTTAATACTTTTTTCCTTTACTTTTTTTTCCTTCAAACTTTAAGAAGAAATATAATTGAAAAAAGAGTAAATTATAAAGAAGGTCCTTTATGTTTTATTCAAATTTCGAATTGGATCCTTTAACTAAAATTACTACACCAGACATCCTTTATGTTTTATACTTATTTCAAAGAAGGTCCTTTATCACTAACAGGGTTAAATAATCCGTTAACTCAAGGGCATTTTCGTCATTTGATAATATATTTTAATAAAACCCTTAAAATCAAAATTATGCCATTCAATTTAAGACCAAAAAGAAGTTTAAAAAACCTGGAAGCAATTTATTCAACAAAGGCGGATTATTAATACATATTCGTAGAAATTGAAGGTCCAAAATCTGTTACATATACACCACGATAGAAAGGAAGGCTAACAGAGTCTCATTGTTAGATATTTTGGTAAACCTAAAAACCCCCCATTTCACTCTCTCTTGAACTATCGTTTGTTCTCTCTCTCTTTCTAGATCAGTAGATTGTATCATTTTGTATACAAATTTTGATCAAGAGAGTGGTAGGGTGGATTAGAAGAATGGCCGGGATTATTGAAGTTGTGGTTGAAAAGAGGGATCATCAATCTTGCTGTTCTTTTCGGGAAGATGGGTATGAAACCCTAAGCTCACCTTGCTGTAGGCGCCGGTGATGGTGGTCATCATCTTCATCACCGTCATTACACGTTTCCATATCAAAACCGAAACTCCTCTTCGAACCGGAATACCTCCGCGCACGTGTTCGGCTCTCACCATCCGCCGGTTTTACGCCGAAAGAGCCGACACGCCGCCGCCGCCGGGGACGGATTGGGGAATGTCAGATTTAGGGCTGAAAATTGACGTTTGTTCCTTCCGGTCGGTCGATTTTCGTGTCAACTGATCTGGGTTTCTATCAGTTTTCTGACCCCTTCGATGTTTGACGATGAACATCTCCTTGGGAGCTTCTTGTTCTAATAGCTCTGTTCTTGTTCTCAGGTAGGTCAAAGTTAGGTAAAGGAGATGTGGATGAAAGAGGAATGGTTTTAAATGAGATAATTTGGATTATAAGAAAATGACAAAAATACCCTTAATTTAACTGACGATTTTAACTCCGTTAGTGATAAAGAACCCTCTATGAAACAAATATAAAACATAAAGGATGTTTAATGTACTAATTTTAGTTAAAGGACCTAATTCGAAATTTATATAAAATATAAAGGACCTTCTTTGTAATTTACTCTTGAAAAAAAAAACTTCACTTCATTTTTTGAAGGAATCGGAAAAAAACACCCCTCCCCTTCATGGAATAAAAGATTTTAAAATAGAAGGAATCGCATTCCTTATGTAATGGTCCATTCCATTCCAATTTCCAATGTGTTACCAAACATGTCATTTTTTATTATGATGTAATGACTCATTAAACGCTACCTTATTCTTTGTATTTCTATGAATGATTGTGAGAGAATTCACAACTCTATCCCGTATACAAATATCCATCCTTAAATTACAGGAAAAAGACAATTGTATGGGTAGTAATACTTGGGGAGTCCCCTATGCACAATTGAGTTACCCCACCGAAAGATCATCATGTCGTTGCGGTGTATAATATGCATGTGTTTATTTTATGTTTGTGAACGACATATGACTTGTTTAGCGAGTTGATGCTTAAGGACTCAGTCATATAGGGAGCTGGGTACACGGTTGGTTATGAACTTATTTAACAATGCATTAGGCTCTTAACCTGATGTTTACTTAAACCTGCGAACTTATTGATTTTTTTGACATTTCAAATGCTAGATTGCACATGGTAAGAAAAAGAAAACTTACACCAATTGCTCTAAATAATATAGGTAAGTCTTCCTCTAGCCGCAATTCACAAGAAAGACAAGGCCTTGATGTTCTCGACAATCTTCTCACTTTCTCTGTTTTGCTATTAAACGTTCGGTTATTCCTAACTTTCCAAATACACCAAAGAGAGTTTAAGAAAATTTCATGAATAATCTTATTGAAAAGTTAGACGACAGCCACCCCTCGTGACCGTTAATAACATCAATGACGATATCAAGGCACAATGACAGGGCTTTGCAGCACCTCAAAATATGACCCCAAACGTTGTTGGCCCGCCTACAATTGACAAGAAGGTGATCGGCCGTCTCCTCAAAACTACAACATCCATCACACACCGCGGACATGTTAGTGCCTCTTTTCACTAACGTTGTTTTGGAAGGAATTCTATTAATCCCGGCCTTCCAAGCAAACACGTTAACTTTTAAAGGGATCCACCTTAGCCAAGGAATCTTCCAGGAGGAAGGCTGAGACGTAAGTATTTGCACCATACGTTTAACTGCACGGATATCGTAAACTTCCTCCGCATTTTCCCCTACCGCCACTTGTCTTCAGTTTCCACCAACCTCACCCTTTCGATAATAACATCAAGGGAAGTTACTTCCCCCACCCCCATCTTTCTTCGATAATAACATCAAGGGAGGTTGCTTCTCAATCTAGACTTTCTAAATGGAAGGCGGAACATTTATCTTTAAGAGGGATAATTACTCTAGCGAGAACGGTTCTCGGTGTTATCCCCACTTATTACTTGTCCTTGTTTAAAGCTCCATATAAGGTGATTTATTCCTTAGAAGATATTAGGAGGAAATTCGTTTGCGGGGAAAATACCAATAAGAAAAAAAATATCTTAGGTTTCTTGGAATACAATGATGGCCGACAAAAAAAAGATGGTGGTTTAGGTATTAGGTCGATTAAAGCCGCTAATATGGCTCTCATGACGAAATGAGTGTTCTGGTTCAAGACTAAAAAATTTGTCTTTGGGCCAAGATGGTGAATGCAATTCATTTATATAAATAGTAGTTGACTCTGAGTGGTTCACGTGGACTTCCTTGGTGGATGCCACATGGTGCTCTATTTTTTTTTTAATCCGAATGTAATATATTATGCACAGGAGTTGGTGGTGGTGTACAATTGAGTAACATAATCTTTAGGTTTTAAGGTCGATACTTTGAGTGTTTAATTTATAGTTTTAACGCCATCACACGATCTTTTTGTATTTCCATTTAATTTTTTTACATTTCGTTATAGAAATGTAATTGTTTTGTGTATCCGTATTATCTTTGCATCAACGCGCGAATAGTAAATCTAGTGCTTTATAAAATTATACGTCTTTGTCTTGTTGATCCAAAGACAATAAAAGTTACTCATATTTTATATAAAGTCTCCATGAACGTTAAAACCGTAAGTAACATTTCGGTTTTAGATTTTTAACAATTTGATTTTCGTTTTTAATAACTAAATGATGACTAACGACTTGACCTACAATTTGAAACTAAAACCATTAAAACTGAACATTAAATCACTTTGCCCGTTAGAGAGTTCTTTCTAAGACTAACCATAGTTATTATGTGATTGCCTCTCTTACCGTTATCACGCTTAGGTAACACCACCCTCTTAGACGTAACAAGTGTTCTGCAATATTGTTTTGTTTTCAACAACCTAAGAACCAAACAATTACCTAATATTACAATTGTGAGTTAGCCTGCTCACCAAGAAATATTTTTTTAATAATTTATATATATTAAAATAATCACCAAGCTCAATATTTTAATAGTTTTTATATATTAAAATAATCAAACAATTTTAATGTTTTTTATTAAATGATATTGTGATTTTTTTAAAGTTTATTAATATAATAACATTTTAGATTTATTACATAATATTTATGATTCTTTACGTACACATAACGTTAAAGCAGTGCAATTGTATTGTGTGTTCGCGTTATCCCAGCGGTAACCTCCATTGATCACCAATATTTGTGTTCGCGTTATCCCAGCGGTAACCTCCATTGATCACCAACAACTTATATTATGCTTGCATATTACAAATCTAGTGCTTTATAAAATTATACATCTTTGTCTTGTTGATCCAAAAACAATAAAAGTTACTCATATTTTATAGTTTTAACGTCATCACACGATCTTTTTGTATTTCCATTTTTTTACATTTCGTTATAGAAATATAATTGTTTTGTATATCCATATTATCTTTGCATCAACGCCCGAATAGTAAATCTAGTGCTTTATAAAATTATACATCTTTGTCTTGTTGATCCAAAGACAATAAAAGTTACTCATATTTTATATAAAGTCTCCATGAACGTTAAAACCGTAAGTAACATTTCGGTTTTAGATTTTTAACAATTTGATTTTCGTTTTTAATAACTAAATTATGACTAACGACTTGACCTGCAATTTGAAACTAAAACAACTAAAACTGAACATTAAATCGCTTTGCCCGTTAGAGAGTTCTTTCTAAGACTAACCATAGTCATTATATGATGGCCTCTCTTACCATTATCACGCTTAGGTAACACCACCCTCTTAGACATAATAAGTGTTGTGCAATATTATTTTGTTTTCAACAACCTAAGTACCAAACAATTACCTAATACTACAATTGTGAGTTAGTCTGCTCACCAAGAAATATTTTTTTAATAATTTATATATATTAAAATAATCAACAAACTCAATTTTTAATAGTTTTTATATATTAAAATAAGCAAACAATTTTAATGTTTTTTATTAAATGATATTGCGATTTTTTTAAAGTTTATTAATATAATAACATATTGAATTTATTAAATAATATTTATGATTCTTTTCGTACACGTAGCGTTAAAGCAGTGTAATTGTTTTGTGTGTTCGCGTTATCCCAATGGTAACCTCCATAGACCACCAATTTTGTGTGTTCGGGTTATCCAATCGATAACCTCCATTGATCACCAATTTATATTATGCTTGCATAATACAAATGCAATATTCGCGTTATCACAGCGGTAACCTCCATTGCAATGGTTTGTGTGTTCGCGTTATCCCAATAGTAACCTCCATTTAGATTATTTAATTTTATACTCTTTTTTACTTTTTATATTTTGTTTTGGTTGTGTGATACGTAAACTTTTAAATGGTAAATATGATTTTGTCATAATTTTATAAGTGATTTTGGTCGTTCAAATTTTTTTTTCGTTTTCCTTCACGTATCTTTAAAGCAATGCAATGGCTTTGTGTGTTTGCGTTATCCCCACGTTAAGCTCCATTAATCACCAATAATTTATGTTGTTGGTGATGTAACAATTTAACTGTTTTATCTAACCGTGTTATCCGAACGATTAAAATAATAAGAACACAACCAAACAAGACCGGTTGTGATGAACGAACCATGACCATAAGGTTAGAATCTAGTTACATATCCAAACTATTACCATTGCTGACAACTTAACTTTAAGAGTAAACTTCGTTTTTAGTCCTCAACGTTTGCACATTTTAACAATTTTAGTCCCAACTTTTCGAAAATCCCAATTTAGTGTCTCACATTTCATTTTTTTTTCAATTTTGGTCTCAACGTTAACAATTGTTTAAAGAGCCATTAGACTGCCCTCATGTGGTCCCCACATGAAGTGTACTTTTGTCAATTCCGTTTGTTTTAACTCATACTTTAAAAAAACGAAAATAATAAAAATACCCCTCACGTGGGGACCATATGAGGGTAGTCTAATGACTCTTTAAACGGTTGTTAACGTTATAACCAAACTTGAAAAGAAAATAAAATATGAGACACTAAATTAAGATTTTCAAAAAAATAAGACTAAAATCATTAAAATGTACAAACGTTAGGACTAGAATTAGGACTAGAAACGAAGTTTACTCTAAATTTATATTTAATAGTTAAGTTCTAGAAAAACATGAAAGTCTTGAAATCACCTCCAAAAGTCACCATCAAATTTTCCGTTCGGCCCAACCCCCAACCTCCACCTAGCCGGCTTCATACTTAAATTGATTGGGTCACTCCAATCTCCCGAATTCCTCATTTGCTGTCAACTACGTGCTGTTACACGATTTCTTCTTCTTCATTGTTGTCACACTGAAGAAGAAGCAGAAGAAGAAGAGGAGGTAGCGTTGACTCTGAAACTCATTCGAATCTCTGCTGCCGCCGATCATGGCAACTAGCAAAAACCTCAACACAACCAATCACCTCCGTCATATGGAGTCAATGGCCACTCTGCCATCGGGAGCTGGCAGGATACCGGAGTTGAATGCCGTTATACTCGGTGAATCTCTTGCATCCGAGGAGAACGATCTCGTATTTCCTAGCAACGATTTCTCCAAACAGGCACTCGTCTCCTCTCCTCAGAAGGTATTTTTCAATCTATAATAACAGATCCTCCGTTTATACATTGTTCTTCCGTAATTGATCGAGTCTAGTTTCTGAGTTTTGAATTATGGAATTTGATAAGTTGTTAGATTGTGTCGGTTAGTACCGAGAAAGAGTAGATGGATGATTAACTTGTGAAGGTAGATTACAATGAGGGATCATTTTGATATAAATAGAAGAGAAAGTTCAGATTTCACTTTTAACAGTTTTACTTTAAATTCTGGCTATACTAAGTGAATGCTAAATCACGTGAATATATGATCAAAATACACTTAAGCAAACTGGCATTACAATGTTTTATAAAAGTTATGCTTCACATAAGTACATAACTGATGATCCGGGGCACTATTTTAGTACCTGGAGATGTACACTAGGTCGATTGAAGATCCTGCTGGATTTTGGTCTGATATTGCATCCGAATTCTACTGGAAAAAGAAATGGGGTCAACCGGTTTGCTCGGAGAATCTTGATGTCACAAAAGGGAATATCAGCATTGAGGTAATTAATTATGTGCTTTTTGCACATTCTGCTTCTTTTATCAAACATATATCATACATTTTGTGTCTTTCTCAGTGGTTCAAGGGTGGTATCACCAACATCTGCTATAACTGTTTGGATGCAAATATAGAATCTGGGAATGGAGACAAAATTGCACTTTATTGGGAAGGAAATGAGCCTCATATTGATGGCTCGTTGACTTACAGACAACTTCTCGGGAAAGTTTGCCAGGTTTTGTATTTTCTCTCATGTGTTCTTTTTCTTGTTCTTGTATTTTAAATGTTTGTGATTTCATTGTTACATTCATCTACCCTTCAAACAGCTTGCAAATTTCCTGAAAGACAGTGGTGTTCGAAAGGGTGATACTGTAATCATTTATTTACCCATGATCATGGAACTGCCAATCGCAATGCTGGCATGTGCTCGCATTGGTGCCATTCACTCGGTACTGCTCAGCAATACATTTTAACATCCTATAGTTGCTATTATTGCTGTTATTATCACAATTCATGTATCTAGAAATAACTAACACTCAACTGTGTTTGGTTTTCAGGTTGTTTTTGCTGGATACTCTGCTGAATCGCTTCACCAAAGAGTTATGGACTGCAAACCAAAGACTGTTGATAACCTGTAATGCAGTTATGAGAGGGAAAAAAATGATAGACCTCAAAAACATTGTTGATGCTGCACTTCTAGAATCATCTCGAAACGGAATATCTGTAGGTGGGGACTCTTTTAATTTAATTCATATGTGTGATCTATGAAATAACATAATATATCATTTTTGCAGTTGATGTTTCCAGAATACATATATATTTACCACTGCATGACCTTACTTTCTCTTGCCACAAACAGGATTATGCTTGACTTTTGAAAACAGATCAGCTATGAAGAAGGAAGCTACTATATGGCAAAAGGGAAGAGATATTTGGTGGCAGGTTTTAGTGCTATGTGGTTTATTTTCTAGTGTTGCACATATCCTATACCATATTACCATTTAATTTCTAGTTATCTCATGTTCATTAAACTTCTAGGCTTTTAGTGAATGTCTTAAGGGTTACAATTTTTCAGGATGTTGTTCCTAAATACTCTACTACGTGTGATGTGGAGTGGGTTGATGCAGAGGATCCACTTTTTCTACTTTATACCAGTGGAAGCACTGGAAAGCCGAAGGTATTTAAGTCGCATAAATTCTAGAAAGAGTTTTTTCGTTATTTGTGGTGATAAATCTTTTGTGACAAAGAACTATGCTGGTCCATTTGATAGGGTGTTGTGCATACTACAGGAGGATACATGATATACACTGCAACGACATTCAAATATGCATTTGACTACAAAGATTCTGATATATACTGGTACATCTTTATTTCTAAAAAGTTAGTCTATTCTAATTTCTGGAACAATAGACATGTCATGATAATTTCGCAAATTTTTTTCAGCTACATACTCAAAACAAAATATGTCAACAGTTGCACACATATCTTCTAGTAATCATATCAGATAGTAGTTTTATTTATTTATTTTTAATCAAATTACTTAACATAAATCATTAGTTGTCCTTCCTTTCATTCTGTTGTCGTAGAGTTGACCATTTATGTTGATAAATTGATCAAAATTCGAAGAAAAGGATGTAGCAATTTTTCTTTATTACTGTAAACATGTACCGATAACTCGTTTTTTTTTTCCGGCGTGTATCTATAGATTTATTTCTTCTGAAATTACAGGTGTACAGCTGACTGTGGGTGGATTACTGGACACAGTTATGTTACTTATGGACCTCTACTTAATGGAGCAACAGTTGTACTTTATGAAGGGGTAAAACAACCATATTCTGTTTATTATTTTTGATAATCCAAAGGATATGCCTTCAAAGTTAGATATAATCTAATATAATAATTTCCTCGTCGTATGACACCTTACATAAAGGTCATTTCATTTTCTGTCACTATTATTTAGCTATGAATGTTAAAAAAAAAAGTTAATAAATACTTATCAATTGTTAAAAAGGAGAAATTGTTAAGTTAGTTTTGGTAAATACAAGCATATGTACAATTTGATTTGATAGAAGATCATTTAAAACTTTTTAAATGGCACCTGCAGGTTCCTAATTATCCAGATTCTGGACGTTGCTGGGAAATTGTTGACAAATACAAGGTGACAATATTCTACACTGCTCCTACACTGGTGCGGTCTCTTATGCGTGATGGAAATGAGGCAAGCAGTATTTTCAACTGTCTATTTTCTTATATATTATAATTTTATTATTTTATTTGGAATATATTTTTCTAATCATATAGTTATTACTCCATTCAGTATGTTACTCGTCATTCTCGTAAATCTTTACGTATCCTTGGTAGCGTAGGCGAGCCAATCAATCCAAGTGCATGGAGGTTCTTATCTTAAGTCAACTTTCGTTTCTTTAATATCTTTAAGAGGATTATATTTACTTATTTACTGTATGTATCTCATGAAAATTCATTTATTGACTTGGCAGGTGGTTTTTCAATGTAGTTGGCGATTCAAGGTGCCCCATATCAGATACCTGGTGGCAAACAGAGACTGGGGGTTTCATGGTACACACTAGTTAATTGTTTTAAGGCAAATTGGATTTTAATAATCCAAAATATGAGCCATTGGCCGATAAGAATCCATACTATTAGTTTGGCCATTAATAGTCTCAACTTTCATTTCGTTGTTAAGGGCAATTGAATAGCCTAATTATCATACGTTTATACTTGATTTACACTTTTTTTGCTTTTATGTTTCCTCATTTTGTTAAGAGTCATCATTATAAGCCGGAAATCAAGTGTAAATGTATGATGATTTCGCTACTCGAATCTCCCTTGACAACGGAAATGAATCTTAGGATTATTAATGGTCAAACTAATAGTATGTAGTATTATCAGCCAACAACTCATAGTTTGGATTATTAAAATCCAATTTGCCTGCTTTTAATTTTAATTAATCATATGATCAAATGCCAACTGTTGCCTTTATTGCATCCAGATTACTCCCTTACCTGGTGCGTGGCCACAAAAACCTGGTTCTGCCACTTTCCCATTTTTTGGGGTTCAGGTACTTTACATAAAATATGAAAACCGCATATCCCCCCAACCCCATGCACGCGGCTCATTACTGACTATATTTGGAAAAACATCAAATACAGCCTGTGATAGTGGATGAAAAGGGAAATGAAATTGATGGGGAGTGCAGTGGCTATTTATGTGTTAAAAGATCATGGCCCGGGGCATTTAGGACTCTTTATGGTGATCATGAGAGATATGAAACAACTTATTTCAAGGCGTTCCCAGGCTACTATTTTAGTGGTGATGGCTGCAGCAGGTAACTTATGTTTCGGGTATCATAAAATTTCATATATTTTTAAGTCTTCACATGCTAATGAAAATTAAATTATTTTAAATTGTTTCAGGGACAAGGATGGATATTATTGGCTCACTGGGAGAGTTGATGATGTAATTAATGTCAGGTATCTTCATTAAGTTTACTTGGAACAGTAGGGTGGAGGGGTGGGGGTGCCATCCATGGGATAAAGAGGCTGGTCTCAGAAAGGCCCTTGGCTCAGTAAAAACCACCTTTTATCATGGTTGCATTGAATATTATGCGAAGAGGGAAATCATTTCGATTCGAATTTAAATGAAAAGTTAAAATGAAGTTGGATGCATTTTACTAAGGGACACTTGTCATTGAAAATTCTGAGTTACCAAGCTTTGGTAGTCATTAATTAGATGTATGCAAATCCATTAATGGATATCTATTTAATAACACACCAACTGCAACCAAGCTCTTATAGTCTTATTTTTTATCTTTTACCTCTCTTTGCAAATTTACCATTATTTTATGAGATTTATTCGTCTAAACTATTTGTAATATGTGAACAGTGGACATCGTATTGGTACTGCAGAAGTTGAATCAGCACTAGTTTCACACCCCCAGTGTGCTGAAGCAGCCGTTGTTGGTGTTGAGCATGAGGTAGCCTTTTATCTGCATTAGAGGTGGCAATTTTCACCAAACGGGGTTTGTTTATCTCAAACGGGTCAAAGTAAAAAATGTAACAAATATGGGTCAATTTGGGTTTAGGGCCAGACGTCACCTGTTTATCCAAAAAACTGCTGGAAACCCAACTCGACCCAGCCCATTTTAACCCGTACTAAAAAGTACCTGTTTTGACTTGTTACACAACCTGCCCAAACCACCTATATTGTCACCTCTGTTTTGCATGTTATTTACATGCAGCAAATCGCTACAGTAGTCCATCATCTGTTTTGTCTTGTTAGGTCAAAGGACAGGGAATATATGCATTTGTTACTCTGGTGGATGGTGTTCCATACAGTGAAGATCTTCGCAAAAGCCTTGTGCTTGTGGTTCGAAACCAGGTAGGTTTTTTTCGTTCATTTTTCTAAAGATATAAATGTCTACTATGAATGTCACCATGCTAATCTCTTCTCTTATTTTCTTTGGAGTATTTTAGAAAGAACTGTAGTTATCATTATGTTTTCTTATTGTTCAAATAGTGCAGAAGATTATGAATTGCTTATTGTTGCTATATTTGAATCTACAACCATATTGTGAAGCTGCATTATGTTTTTGCATATCAGATTGGAGCATTTGCTGCACCTGACAAAATTCATTGGGCACCCAGTCTTCCAAAGACAAGAAGTGGAAAGATAATGAGGAGAATTTTGAGGAAAATAGCCTCTAGACAGCTAGATGAGCTTGGGGATACAAGCACACTAGCAGATCCAAGTGTTGTAGATCAGCTTATCGCTCTTGCTGATTCCTAAATATCAGGTTTTATCCACATGATTTATGTCTCTAAATATAAACCAGTGCATTTAGTCAACCGTCTTTACCCATGATATGTTACAAAGTTTTTCAGGAAATGTGCGTCAATAAATGGTCAGTGGATTATATAAACTTCTCATGGACTTTTTGTTCAATGAATGGTTTCTGATAAACTCACATGACCCTTTCTAGTGAGGTAACATGAGCATGTCATTGTTCTTTTTCGTTGTTTTTCCTTCTATAGTACTTGAAATCATTGTAAAACTATAAGGAAAAATGTCAACATATTTGAATATTTGAGTTCTGTAAAGACTACTACAGTTATAAATACGATTTACATTGTATAAGCATTTATAAATGCCAGACATATAGTTAACTGTTAACTACATTATAAGTTCCAAAGTCTAATTTTGACTGAAGTTTTAGAACAGAAAATTAAACACAGAAAAATGTGACATGGCTGCCAGGTCGATGCCCACATGGCAACACGTTTAAGGGGTGCCCTCCTCCTGTCTTGCCTTAAGTACCAGCTCTTCTGTGGTGGTGCCAATGATCTCATTTGCACGTTTAAGACCAGAACAGTAATACCTTCCTATTTGATCCTAAATTAAGATATAACAAAAATTACTAACATCAACTAATTATGATCACCTGTTAATTTCTTCCCTTAACTCTACTCTTATTAAAGAAAACTTCAATCTTATGTTCAATGGCTGAAGGCGTTAATCAATGCGTTAGTGCTGCCAATGTCATAAATCCAAATAAGTGAAATTAGTTTCTTTAGTTATCTCACCTTAGAAATTATGCCCAGTTTTTCTAATTTACTGACTGCATCAACCACATCAAAGTTGCACCTTTCACCAAACTCTTCCTTTAGTAGTTCCTCACATTTTTTGTCCAGCTCCTACGATGAACAATTACAGTTAAGCATATTTAGTTATTTTTTAGTTACAAATCACACGCCCATCTAATCTACTTTTAATTCTATTCCACAGTCTATAGCGGGACTTGAACCCTCGATCCATAGGGGAGGGGCGTCGTCTAACTCACCAAGATACCATTGGGCTAAATGCTCTTTGATAGTTAAGCATATTTAGTTAGTGTTGATTTATGAAATGCAATATATGGATTAGTTAATACCTTTAAAGTTGCTTTCCCCTGTTCCATTAATATAAAGAAAGAAATGATCACCTCTTTAACCTGAATATGATTTATAAGTTAGGCTAGCATTGTTGAAAATTTGAAGTTAGTGTATACTTACTTCTTGTTGAATGACATCATCACACAGATGAAGAAGAGTGCCTTTTCCACTATCCAGTTGTTTGTCATACATGAATTGGGTGATTAAGTTCTGATATGTCTCCATGTTTGCCTGAAACCTATATTCAGTTGTTGCTCATATGTCATAGACAAACACAAACTGTTTATTTCATAAACAATCGAACATAAAGACTAACGTAAAGTATATCTTGGCACAGTAACCAACTACTGTCGAGACGACTGCAAAAATGACCCAAAAGTCAGCTTGGGGAGTCTCAATTGAACCAGTAGCAGCTGCCTGAAAAAGGTTGCATGTCATTCAAATAAACACTGCAGTTTAAAAAAGAAAACGAATAATCTCATGACCGACTAACCAGACCAAACACAGCAGTCATAATAAATTTCACCCAGTCCATAGGGGTTAAACTCGGGTTTTTCTTCTCAGGCTGTACAAGAATTTCATCAGTCAAACTCCGAACAAAAACTAAACTCAAATGGAAGACATGACATCCATAAAACTCACCAAAACTATTTCCATATCTGCCATAGGGATTTGTTTCAAATGCTTCACATAGATTCCTCGTTCCTTTTTCGTGTTGTTTCCTGCTAGCCTGAATTAATCATCTTAAATATTATAATACCATATTCATTATTAAATATACATATATGTATATATCAAACACATCTATATGACTGATAATACCTGTAAACAACAATTATCCTGTCAAATGTAGGCTCTTGGATTGTAATCTTACTCGCCAAATTCTGTAAACTGGTAGGGTTCACGTGTTACTTATCCGTTATTATTAACTAAACTAAAACTCAACACAAAGAATTACAACCTGAACTCCATTTTTTCAATTCGGATTCGCTCAACATACAAGTCATCCTCAAGTTCATCATCTGTGAATTCATCATCTTTCTTATCATCCTTCTTCTCATCTTTCTTAAGTAGTGGGCTGGTTTTCTTGGGAAAAAACTTTTCCAGCCTGCAAACACAATAACAAGTTTTTTATATGGTATATTGGAGGTTAAACAGTAACTGAATAAGTATAAATATGTAAGAAAATTAACTTACCTAGTTACTCTCATGATCCATGCCCATACGCGTGCTATGAGCATGTCCACCTTCTCCATGATAAAGTAATCAGTCGTACGATCAATTCCAATGCCACGTCTAAAGATTATATACTGCAAAATAACATTTGGAACAGTAAATAAAAAGACCAAAACACGCGTATTGTGTCACATGCTTGCTATTCTACAAGTACAAGGGGAATAATACCTTGTCTGCAAAGTCAGGAAGGTTTTCTTGTGGATGCTCCTTAAAGTACCTCTTTAACAAGTTTTTATCAAGCTACAGTAAAATAAAAAAAAAAAAAACAAAAAAAAATCAAATTTCAGTCAGACAGCAAGAAGGGTTTGATGTACATTTGCAGGTGTAACAAACCTTTGTTTCATCCACTGAAATAGGAAGGTTGAGAAGATACTGCCCTGATTGTGCAACCGCAATCTCCTCATTAGTCGCAATCTTGAAATTGCTCTTTTCAAGTACCTGCAGCAATGATGCATGAATGATATGATTGTATCTAGGTAAGAATACATGAAGTGATGTGATGATTCCTACCTTAAACATATAGTTGAGGAAGTTCTGCTCAAGATTATCAATCTCTTGTGATGATAAACTTTGTTGCTCTAGTTTCTGAGCCCCATAGACGGGATCAAACAACGCGTATAGTTGCTGCAAGCATACGAAAAGGTGGAGTTAATTACAAATATTGAAGAAGATGATGATTGTTATTGGGAATAGGCTGAGTTAATACCATAAGATCTTCAAACTGAAGAAAATACCACGCTCGAATCATGTACTCGACTCTCTTGCAGAGCTTCAAGAACTCCGCACGGTCAGAACTCTGCTCTGCATTCATCGCGATAAAACAAAACAAAACAAATCGTGTTATATAGTCGATACATGAAAATATGAATGATTGAAATGTGTATATATATATATATATATATATATATATATATATTGATTGATAATGAAAGATGCATGCATGCATGCATGATATGTGAAATTGTGAAATGAAGAGAGGGATTGATTAGGTACGGATGAGGTTGGCCAAAGCCATGATGAGCCTGGGCTTCAAAACTGGGATGACTGCTTCACGTTCCAATCGGATAACTTCCCTGTTTTTGGCCATCTTTCAATCTCAATTTCAATCCGAATCTGCTTCTTCCTTTCCTTGAGTCAGGATACTCGAATAAAACCTGATTTTAATAGGGTGAAACGCAAACAAAGGTCTGTCATCAATGCCCATTTAAACCAACAAAAAATGAAACATGTATGTTCTTTTTAATTAATTTGAAATTTTAACATAAATTTGTGATTTTGACATGAACGATGTATTGAGGTTTGGAATTCATGGATTTATTTTATATATATTGATATTAGTGTAACAAACCATAAAATTCTTCAACTTATAAATAAATGTGCATCTAAGCTTAAGCTTAATAGTTAATACGGTTATGTATTGGAATTAGAATCTTATTTCAATTCTTAACGTGTTTAGTTTGTATTGGAATTAAAATCTTAATTCAATTCTTAACTTGTTGAAGTTTGTTGGAATATCTTTTAGCAGCTAAAGTATTATTATCCTATACAACATTGGATAACTTTTATGTGCATCTTTTTGTTGTAGAATACAAGCCCTTAAAAGCATCATCTATTTTATATATATCTATTTTATATATATGTCTAAATATAAAGTTGGAGAATATCTGTTTATTGGAATATGCATTTTTTTTATATAACATTGGACAACTTTTATCTAAGTTTATGTGTTACATGTGTTGTGGTTAGGCCATGATGATCATAAAAATTCAAGAGTATTAGGCATTCTCGTTTTATATTTGCAGCCAACATTGGTTTTGGGAGGCAATATTTGCACCCATAATTGAGGTTGAGATGCTTTTGTTGTGACCATTTATTAATGATTTGAACTAATTACAAACATCCTAATAACAACGTTTTTATATGTATTTTCATCCTACTAGGAAAAAAATGGACCGAAACTAAATTATTATTGAGATACACACTATGGACTTTAGGTCATGTGACACAAGCATCCTACTAGGAATAAAATAAATAAGTTGTTAAAAAAAACGGTAAATGTGGATAATGTCCGTATTTTTACAAAGTTCATATATAGCTGTAAAAAAGTTTGATCTTATAGAGAAATGTTTATAGATTTAACACATATAATCATTCACATAATAAATCTAAAAAAAATGAGGAGTGAAAAAAGCATACCGGATAGGAGGTTGACAAAAATTACAAACCATTATGTTAAGAGTTGTTTGTGAAAGAATATAAGTAGATTCGTTGTATGAGAATACACGTATTTAAAGATGAGAAATTTATTTGATTTGTGACTAATAAAGAAAGATTTGACAATTACATCTTTCAAATTTGAAATTCAAAATTATTAGTTTGAATTTGGTAAGTTTGACACTTTTTAAATTAGGAAAATTGGATTTAAAAATAATCCTAACTTTTCAATAATAACTTCCAATGGTCTCCAACTTTCATCTTATTTACTAATAATGGTCACGGCGTTAAAATACTTAACACGGTTAAGTTTTCTTATCCATTTCTTTTCAACCTCAATCTTTAATCCACCATAACTTCTTCAAATCTTGATGAAAATCAATCCGTAAGTTGCTATGAACTCGTAACGAAATACCGAACAAAACTAGATCCATATTGCTTAGGTTTTAAAAAGAATATAATGATGAACAAGAACATCAAAGTTACGCTTTTTTTCATGACTTTGGATTAAAAAAATTGAGCATCAATTCCATTGTATTGTGCTATTGGTCAATTCCGGCAGATTTAGCATGTTCTCACGAATCTACAGCAAGTTACGAAATTGATTTTCATAGAGTTTAGATCGGATTTCAAATTTCACAACTTCATCTTCTTCATGAAGCTTCAACAGTGGTGAATTAACCAATTCCTGATGGTATTCAATGATTCTTGTTGCTATAGATTCGGTTTTTTATCGCGAGTTCATAGTAACTTACGGTTTGAATTTTCATCAAGATTTGAAGAAGTTATATTGGATTAAAGATTGGGGTTGAAAAGGAAATCTTAACACCGTTAAGTTTTTTTAACGCCGGGACCATTATTAGTAAATATGATAAAAGTTGGGATCACTGAAGTTATTATTAAAAGTGAGATTATTATCGGCCAACCCTCAAAAGTTAGGATTATTTAAATCCAATTTTCCTTTAAATTAACTATAAGTAAATGATTGTGGTGGTGACAAGTGGAAAAAAACTTAGGTGGATACCATAGAAAAGGCAACGTGACACCGCCCCTCTTAGGCGTGATGGGGTTGCGTGATCCAAATACGTGAGAAACATCACGTGCATGGTGAGTGGAAGACGGCTATTTTTGTAGCCATTGGCTACATTAAAAAATTATTTTTTTTTAAATTGAAACATTTTAAACCTCCCATTTCACTATAATTTATACATCTTCATTTCTTCTACAAAACCTCTCGTTCTTCTTTTAAGTCTCTCATTTCTTCTACTAAACCTCTCTAAAGTTATGGATTATATCATTTCTACATCCGGATCATCCGATGAGTCCTCCGATGAAGCCGCTAATATGTTTTTTCAAATGATGGTTCATCATCAACGAAGGCTAAACGCACGAGCGACGCGAGTATTAACCCAAAGAGTTCGTCTCAGTCGTAACCAAAAGGCCATGCGTCTACCCCGCAAAAGTGTTTCATCGAAGTTTTCGTATGAGACGGGATTTATTTTTAAGAACAGTGAATGATTTAGTGAGAGAGGAGCTATGGTTTACACAAAGGACTGATGCGAGAGGTATGATTGGTTTTACTCCTTTGCAAAAGTGGCACCACAACCTTTTGTATGATGGCATACGGTAGGGGTGTTCATCGAATCGAATTCGATTTATTCGAATTGTTCGAATCGAATTATTCGAATTTTGAACTTCTAAAACCAAATTCGAATTCGATTCGAATTCGATTAAAATCAGTCGAATGCGAATCGAATTATCATAGTAGAATTCGAATCGAATTCGAATTTATTCGAATAAATTCGAATAAGATAAATCTTTAGTTTCATAAAATAAATTTTCAATAACTTTTTTATAACAGTTCAATAATAACTTTAAAATACTTCCAAACATATCCAAAACGATAGGTACCAAACAAGTATCAATGTATCAATGTACTAGATAAAAAAACCAAAACAACAAGCTAAAGTCAAGCAAACGACAGCTCCAAATAAGCAAAATATAAGCTAGGCGAACAACCAAAATTGCTCTTCCAAAAAATACTAAAATGGCTTATGTTAAATGTGAGCCCAAGAATACTAAAATATTGATATATGATTTACAATTCGAACAACATAAGCCCATATTCCAAGAATACTAAAATATTGATATGTAACATCCCAATTTCGGGATGTCTTAAATTAACCAAGGCGTCAAATAATTGACGAGATTAGGTGGAAATTGGAGACTTTCTATGTTAAAACCCAATTCAAAACCTAATAATATCTTGAAACCATAAGATGTAATATTTTGATATTTTGATGAAAATGCAATGTTTCGTCTTAAATCCTAAACTCGGTTAGGATGTTAATAATGCGTTAGTGTAATAGTAATAATTATTACACTTGTAAAAATGTTTTAGGACATTTTTATGTACAAAATGTTATTGCAAGGATAACATAAGGTTTAATGAGAAAATTTGTGAGTTTTAGGATTAAAAATTCACAATGGCCAAACTGGAGGGACCATATGAGTAAAATGATGAATTTAATTAAAAGAAAATAGAACCCCATTTGGGGGAAAACAGAAATCACGATGGCAGGGGGAGGAGGCGCCATTCTTGGCTTGATAAGCTTCCTAATCCTCATAAAAACCATGAATTCAATGGATGCATGTGTGAATTCGGTGAAGGAGTGGAGACTACCTTCACAAATCTACCTAGAGATGTATTGGTAAGAGCATATCATTCATTATTGCTAAAATTCGTAACCCATGAGTGGGTGTATAGAAACATGGCAAATTGATCAAATTGATAGTTGATACATGTTGTTTTGTTCATCTTTAGTGATACTATGATGATCAATGTGATGAATTTGGTGTGAAAATGATGATAGTAAATCATATGTAGCTATGATGATACTAAAATGCTTACAACTTTATGTAGTTGGTAAGACTTGTGTGATAATGATGTATTAGCTTATGTCTAAAGTGATAACACATCAAGTTTGTATGCTAACATGGGTAGATTGATGAATTGTTTGGATCTACACTTAATGGGTGGTTTCCTTTGATTAGAATATTGTGAAAGTGTGTAATTTATGGTATGCACACTAGGTGTTCGATGTAATGCCAATATGAACTCTTATGCTTGAATTCATGACTAAATGTAGGAATGTTACACTACTAAGGATCATGAAACAAGAATGTGTATAATATGTGAAATCCATGCTTGTTAAATGTGTTAATGGAATAATGTAAACCCATAAAAATAATAAGAATCTAGTTGTGGGGCTGTTTTGAAAATGCTGTAGAAGATGACTCGTATACCCGTTTAGAATGTATGATGCACGATCGAAAAGCTTGCTGTGAATACTATGTTTCGTGTTTGAATGCTTGAAACTGAATCTGAGTAATAATGGGTCAAAATGACCCGTTAATATGGCCATTTAATTTTCCAGCATGCTGTTTGGAAATAAATGTAGCTGCTGTTCTGTTTTTAGAAAAATCATATAAAATCATAGAAAAATAGTTAGAAGGCGTACTATATACGCCTGGAAAGGTATTTCAGTATACTACGTTTCATCTTTGAACACGGAATGCTAGAAAGATTCGTAAAGTGGTCAAAAAGGGGTCATTACAGCAGCATAGCTGAAAATATAGTGCAATAATTTAACTTTTCTAAAATCTTAGTAAGAATGGAAAGGTTGAATTACTCTTGCATTTGGATATATATATATATTGATGATTTATGATGTTGGGTGGATCTAACAAGCATTGAATCCACTATAGGCGACCGGGCAACGGAGCATTTGCAAATCGGGTAATGATTTTTGAAGACCACGAGGTAACATTTATGTTATGTTGCACGTTTAGTTTATTGCCCATTATGGTTATAATGCAATGTGATGCAACTTGACGAGTAAAGTGTTAAACTTGCTCAAGTTGGGAAGATATGAATATGTTAAGGAGAGTTAAACTCTAGCTAAATGATGATGTGCCTAAACAAGGTTACATTATGACATCTTAGATGAATAATGTTGAATCTTGTACGGTATGGATACATGGGTGCTAAATAGCATGTAGAAAACCATAATCATGGTATAACTTGTTATTTGGAGGTTAAGCGGATTTAGAAATCTCTATGATACGCTAATGGTAGGAAATATGAATATAAGGATTCATGTTAACGGGTCAAGCGGGCTAATGTGTAAAGACTCAAATGAATCAAGGTGATGAACCAAGTTTTAGTTGTTAACTAAATGAATTATGTGAACCACATTAATTGTGAAATTTTAGGAATGGTCTTGTAACGTATTCCTACACGTTATATTCATATGAATTATGTTGGAAAAGTGGTCGTTGAATTGACTAGGTACTTGTTATTAAGTGCATACTTGAGATGGTAAAATGACTTGTAGTAGTCATGCCTAGACAAGGGAGTGCATATGGTAAAACGTTGATACACCTAAAGGATAATGGTTTAACAAGTAGGTCCATAAGGACGATTGTTAAACCTATAGTTGTCTAATTAGAACACCAAGCGATGTTGAGGCCTTAAGGATTATTGAATCCTCATGCGTTGGCCCAAAGCATCGATGGTGACCAATGGGTCGATAAAAGGAATTTTGGTAACTAAGCCGTATGTAGAAATATGTGTATAATATAGTTGAGTTAGACCCGTTGGGTGGTTTTAATGGGTTATATGTTTTGACATTGGGAATTGCCGTAAAAGTCGTGTTATTAGACTCGCGTTACATTGCAGGTTCGAAAGGAATGCTTGGGGGTTACCCCGGATAGATTTCGGATGCAAAAAGGCAAGAAAAAGGGGGTGTTCCACCAGGTGCCACCGTAGCTTACGGTGCCACCGTAGCTTACGGTGGCCCCTGATGAGAAAACCCCACCGTACCACAGCGCCTGGCCACCGTAGCCTAGCCAGGGCCACCGTAGCTTACGGTGGCTGGCGTAAGCTACGGTGGAGGTGGTTCAAAATGTTGAAAATCGTCCTCGTTTGTTAGTTCAATGTCGTTTCTTGCATCCAATATGTTTATTACTAATGGGTTTAAGCTGAATGCAGGTAGGGGATGTGCGGGACTGGATTCCATAAGCAAGTCCAAGAACCGAACACTCGAAGACCGTTGACATCGGCGTTGTTTTGTAAATCGTAATGGTGCTAAAACACTAGATACTTGTATTAAAAGCAATTATCATGTCTTTTGGGTGATTCGCACGTTTTAACGACGTTAATTAACGAAAATTATTTCTGGGACCTAAATTCTAAGCTAACGTTTTAACGTTATTTTCCTAAATTGAAACTCGGGTGTTACATGATATATGAAATATTTAAAAAATATATATTTATATCTTATTCGAATTCGACTTAATTAATCGAATCGAATTAGGATTCGATTCGAATAAATCGAATAAGGAATTCGGATTTCTTATTCGAATTCGAATCGAGTCGAATTTCGAATTATTCGAACAGGATTCGAATAATGAACACCCCTAGCATACGGTAATTCGAGTGATTGTTTTGATGAGTATTTGAGGATGTCCGATCGGACGATGAGGTCATGCAGAAGTTTTGTATAGGTATTATTTAAGATGCTTTTATCTAAATTGAATTTTATTTAGTAGGTTTGATTTTTGGTGAATTTAAATATTAGGTGTGTACAAGTTGTGTAAGAGAAAACATTTACGTAGACCTACCGCAAGCGATATTCAACAACTTTATGAGTTCCATGAAAACAAGGGTTTTCGTGGAATGCTTGGTAGCATTGACTACACACATTGGGAGTGAAAAAACAATCCCGACCCTTGGAGAGGGCAGTTTATACGTGGTGATCACAAAAATTCTTCCATTATGCTCGGCGTCGTTGCCACATACGACATGTAGATTTGGCATAAATATTTTGGTGTTGCGGGGTCAAACAACGACATCAATATTTTGGATCAATCCTTCATTTCAGATGATATCATAGAGGGTCGTGAGCCCGATTTCTCATTTGAACTACAAGGTGTCACATACAAGCAGTGGTGAAGCTTGACCGGAATGTCAGACAGGGCCGAAAGTCAAGGGTAAAAAAAAGTTAGGCTGTCACTAGGTTTTGAACTCGGGTTATATGTTCGGGTCGGATATTCGTGCCGGCTTAAAACAACTAACAAGTCATTAATCACAATCCAACTAACAAGTCAAAAAATATATATATATCCTTAGGTTAAAACAACTAAAAAGTAAAAAAAATATATATATATATATATATATCCTTGAGTTAAAATAACTAACCAAGAATTTTGATATTTCTCATCCAACTAGTTGTAACAATTCTAAATTAACGTCCTAAATAAAAATCTAAACCATAATTTAATCACAATCCCAAAATCTCCAAATTTTGAACATAAACCCTAACTTAAACACAATCACAAATTCTCCAAATTAGTGATATTTCTCATCCAACTAGTTTTAACAATTCTAAATTAACATCCTAAATAAAAATCTAAACCATAATTTAATAACAATCCCAAAATCCCTGAATTTTGAACATAAACCCTAACTTAAACACAATCACAAATTCTCCAAATTAGTGAACCTCAAGAATACAAAACCTAATGTATACATAATATAGGTTAAAATTACATTGAAAACATAAAGAAAACTTACCTAATTGAAGTGTTGGAGAAATCGGAGACTTTGAGTAATGAAGGATTGAAGCCTTGGATGGGAGAAAAACGACACAATGAGGTGTTGAGGAGTGGTGGGGAGCAATGGCGCAGGCCGGCTGCTGGCCGACGATGGTCTTTTCCAACGAGTTGCCGAATGTTGGTTATGGCAGACGGCAAAGCAGCAGCGCTATTCACAAATTGCCCCCCCCCCCCCTTTTTTGTTGGTTGACGGTCAATTGTGAAACAACAATAACATATATATATATATATATATATATATATATATATATATATATATATATATATATAGGGAGAGGATCATTTGAGAACCAATTTGATTTGAGAACTAAAAAGAACTAATTTGAGCCACAAGTTTATTACATGTATCCCCCCTCCCATGAATTGTAGTGGTTCCCCCCTGAAATTTGTGGTTGAGATTTAGTTCTCAAAAGTTCTCAAAATAAAAAGTTCTCATTTGAACATAACCCTATATATATATATATAATTATCTTATTTACAAAACACAATCGAGCACCTTAACTATTAAACTATAGACAATTTAATATATTTCTTTTATATAATTGAGGTTTCAAACAAATAACGATTGTAACTTTTATAACTTTATCAAATAAAAATTTTGGTTTGTAACTTATTGATAGGCCAACTTAGTATAAAAAAATTTTGATTAAAAATTGGATAGGGCCGGGCTATATATATACAATTTTTTCGGACTAGACGGGTATAAATCCCTACTTCTGAGCGAAAAAACGGCCGGGGCCGGGGCCTGGCCTGACCCTCTCTATGCTGCGCCCCTGCATACAAGCGTGAATATTATTTGGCGGATGGGATATATCCAAAATATTCTACAGCTGTGAAAGGATTTACAACTCCTGTGGGTAAGAGACGTAAAGTGTACACATAAGATCATAGCGCCGCTTGGAAAGGCATTGAACGCACCTTTGCTTGTTTTAAAAGTAAGTGGCATATCATTGCCGAGCCCTCACGTAGTTGGCACCAAAACAAAATTACGCAACGTGATGCATGGTTGTCTGATTTTTACACAATATGGTTCTTGAGGATGAGGAGTTTGTGATTTGCCAATTTAACGAGGCGGGTTTGGATATGATGTATGGGAAAGTTAATGAGGAGCAAAAACGGGTTAATCTTCGGGAAATACGAGATCAAGATATCCATAACCAACTAAATTTGAGGATATCGACGAGCATTTTTCAAATGACGTGTGTTGTATTTTTTTTATTTTCTTATTATACTACTTTTAGTATTGTAACGTTTTATTTATGTTAAATAAAAATATTATATTTGAATTTCAATTTTTAAAAATTAAAAAAATAATAATAATTAAATATTGTAACCAAAAAGGATTATCACACAGGGTATACCCAATGTATGTGATAATCATGTGTGATCAAGTCATCACTTACGTGGCAGGAGTCACACAAGCTATCACATCATGTATACCTTATGCCCTTATATGTGAAATAATTAAAAACGTTAGGTGAGTATAGGCCTTTTCGGGCTAAAAGCCAATAACACTTAAAAAAGCCAGGTTTTTTTGACTTTTTAAAATAGTTTTTTTGACTATTTACAAAAAGTTAAAACGAAAAGTGTTTTTCATTTACCTAAATACATCTTTTAACTTATTTCTCTTTTGAAAAACCAATAAGTTAATAAGTTATTCTGAAAAGCAATTCAAACTCCTCTAAGATGTCAAATTCATATTAGATAACTCTAAGGGAATAAGTTATACCTATGTGTCGTTCAATAATCAGAGGGAAAGATGCATTGAAGTTATAGAGAGTATAAAAGCCTTAACGTTCTTATGGGTTAAGAATAGGGGTAGATTAAGCAACATTAGTTGGCATGATTGGTGTACTTTTAATTTAGTTCCCCCAATGTACTCCTAGCGCCTTGCTAGTTTTGTGTGTTGAATGGCCGTTCAAAAAAAAAAAAAACTATGTGGGTTTGGCTCTGTGAGTTTGTCACGTAAACAGTGACTAGGCTCACTCGTATGAGTTTGGTAGGAGGGGTATACCTGTATGCTGTACGGGTTTGTTGTGTGAGTTTGGTATTATTTTATTAAATAACTAATATTAAACCAAGAGGCATTTGTCCCAATGGTATGGGGATGAATGTTAGAGTTTGGGGAACTTGAGGTCTTAAGTTCAAACCTAACTCAAGGGGGTTTTTCTTAAGTGGTGAGTTTCCTCCTTGATGGTGTTCCTGGGTGAGCCAAGCCTAGAGTGTCAAAATCAGTATGGACGGTTGCAATCCCGTCTCAAAAAGGCTCATTCAAGTATTAAAGATTTGAAGACTAGTTTCAAACACCGTTAAAAAGAAACTAATATTAAACGAAAGGATATGATTGGTTGAAAAACAAAAAAAAAAGTTAATAAACATTCTCATTTAACGTTGTGAGAATTCTCACGGAGGAATGAGTTGGTAATGGTTGATGCCACATAGACACACAAAGAAGTTTCACTGAACTACCTCATAACCTAAGGTTATGTGTAGTGGATAACCCCTCTTGGGGCTCATAAGGGTATTTGTTATACCCTTCCCGATCCAATCGGGAAGGTGTTTCGGTGGATTCGGGGTCACGGGAACACCGTGATCCGGTGTTCGGGATCGGGAGAATTCGGGATCGGGATGAGCTTTTTGGGGTGGTAGCACCAATTTTTCAAAGAGAGAGAGTGGGGATCGGGATGAGCTTTTTGGGGTGTTTGGGAGAGTGGGAGAGTGGGGAAACCATAATCCACAAAATGGGAAGGGTGGGGAATGATGAGGTGGCACCAAAAATGAAGTGGGGAAATGGGGGAGTGGGAAGAGTATTACTCTTACCCTAACCTAAGGTTATGTGTAGTGGATAACCCCTCTTGGGGGGTTATGCGATATTTGGCAGCCACGTCATCTCCGCGGGGGGGGGGGGGGGGGGGTTAGGAAAAATGGACGTAGTGGATGAAGCCCCATAACTCCCATATAATCATTATGTTTAGTATTTAAAAAAAAGAAAAAAAATCAACCAATAAAAAAAAGGAAGAAAGGAGGGAGAGACACCTTCAGAACAATGCCTTGGGCCAGATTTTACCTCATAGCGCCTCTAGGGGTTTTCACGGTCCGGGTTTAAGGATATATTCAATCCAACCCGAAAGATACGGGTTTAAAATTTTTTAACCCAAACCGAACGGGTAGGGTCCGGTTTAGTGGATCAGAACAAACCGGATTAACCGGGTTGGGTTACGGGTTGAACGGGTTATCATTCATTCACTAAAAAATAGAAAGAAAAGTTACCATTCATTCATTAAATATAGAAAAAAATTAACCACTCTAAGTTTTTAATATGTATACATTCAACTAAATTTTTTTTGATGGAAAAACCGATACTTTGCTATCCAATATAAGCTAATATTCAAATCTGTATTCATTCTAAGTTTCTAATAAGTTTTTAATATGTATACGATATTCAAAGTTACCATTCATTCATTTAACTAAATTTTTCGTTTGATGTATAAATTGTTAATTAAACTAAAGATTAATATAATATGTATTATGTATTATATAATATATAATATAGAGTGAGGTTATAATGAGAAGTTAGGTGAAAATAAGAAGGATAAGAAGTCTTCTCATCCGTTAGATCTGATGATCAAGGGCCCAGATTTAATCCCTTAATTAAAACAAAAAAATAAATGGTCAGGTACATGGAGGGGCAATTTGGTCAAATTGCCCCTTTTTCTCTTTCCCCCCAATTATTAAAACCTTCATAACTTTTTCGATACGATATTATTTTTTTATAAAAATTACACCATAAAAACAAGCGTTTTTTTATCTTTAAAACCCATACCATATTGCTATATAAAAAATAAAATAAAAAAATTATGTCAATGACGTGAACATATGAAACAACGACCTGAACATATGACACAATTGACCTGAATATATAACACAATGACACAATGACCTGAACATATGACACAATGACACAATGATCTGAACAATGTTCAAGTCATTGTGTCATATGTTCAAGTTGTTGTGTTATTGTGTCATATGTTCAGGTCGTTGTGTTATATGTTCAGCTCATTCACAATTTTTTTTTATATATATAGCAATATTGTATGGGTTTTAAAGATAAAAAAACGCTTGTTTTTATGGTGAAATTTTTATAAAAAAATAATATCGTATGTAAAAGTTATAAACGTTTTAATAATTAGGGGGAAAGTGAAAAATATGCATGTTTCCAGATTTGTCCTCCTTCTTATCCTTCTTATTTTGCATAAACTTCTTACGTGAACTTCTCTCTATATAATATATATATATATATATAAAATTACAAATAGTTAAACTAAAGATTAATGGGCCGGTCCGGGTTGAACCCGTGTTTTAAAATGCCAACCCGCGACCCGGACCGTTGGATCCGGGTTTTAAATTTTTGATCCGCAACCCGGACCATTTATAAAAATTCGAACCCAACCCGTATTTTTTGTCCGGATTAAACGGGTTGATCCGGTTTTCTGGGTTTATGAACACCCCTAAGCGCCTTGGGGGTGGTTCCCGGGCGCTATGGAGCGTTATAGCACCAAAAAACGCCCCTACGAAGCTCCACTACGCTCAGCCTAAGCATTCTCCAACTTGGCATCTTAAAACACATTTATGGCAGTTTTGTAGATCAAAAGATCCGATCTTCATTAATTGCAATATCAACCAATTTTCTAACCCTAACAAAAGGAAGAAAAAAATATATCGCAATATCAAATATTTATTATAGCATTAAACAATAAATATATTTTCATAAGCTATCCTTTATTATCATACTCAAATTCCAACAATAATTACAAAACTATAACCCTTCTTCATACATCTTTTCTTTTTCCTTACGCCGCCCAAAATAACCCTATAAATTACAAGTCGGGGTTTGCTGTTTAGTTCGACATCCTTCCCGACTCTCAATCTCATTCTCCAGATTGCTACATCGAAAACTCGCATCTAATGGCTGGTTTTCTACCCGATGACATTCTTTGCAACATTCTTGCTCGGCTTCCGGCAAAGCCCTTATTGCGGTTTCGGTGCGTATCAAAACACTGGAATCACATGCTTAGAGAACCAAGTTTTATGAAGTTGAGATCACGCAAAACCATCCTTCTCCCCCTCGAAACCTTGCATCTCGTAGACCACAATGATGACACGCCTGATTCGATAGTGACTCGTCGTTATCCTCTAGAAAACCTACTACCAAAACATGTAAGGGCCGGAGTTGTCGGAACGTTCAATGGGGTAATCCTTTTGAGATATTTAAATACTTTTATCCTTTACAATCCGTTTACATGTTTGTCGATGAAACTCCCGAGTCCACCTACTTGTGAACGAGGCGGATATGGATTTGGGTATGGTGCGAACCCGGATGACTTAAAGATTGTTAGGTTTAGACAACATTATAAAACTTGTGACGTCTTCAGTTTTAACAAGGGTTTGTGGAGTTCATGGGACACTTCAAAGTACAACATTTTCATCAAGTTTCAACATGATGTGGGTACATTTATAAATGGATGTTTGTATTGGATTGCGTACGATAGGGATGTGTTGATCGTTCTCGATGTGAAAGACATGGTACTTTCAGAGATGGATCTACCGTTTAAGAATGACCACTCCTGGGATCTTTTAGGGATGGTAAATGGACGCCTTTGTGCGCTAAAGTTTGTCGGTTATAGCGGATACGACATGTGGGTTATGAAGGAACAGAAGCAATGGTCTAAGATATACTCATTTAGATCACCACTTTTTAATGATCATATGTTCCCTCTTTGTAATTTGGATGGTGGACGAATTGTTTTAGGGAGCCCAAAGAATCTCATTATCTACGACCCATTAAAAGATTTGCATAGCACAATTGACGTCCCAATTAGTAATGGATATTTTTGGAGGATGAATGTCTTGGAGTATGTTGAGAGTTTGGTTTCACCTTTAGATATGTGTTCCCTGAAAAGAAAGAGAGATACAAGAAACAAAGAAAAATGCAAGAAACAGAAGAATGGAAACTACAAAAGATAATATATTTCTTTAATTCTTTGTATTTTGGATGGTGGACGAATTGTTTTAGTATGATTTAGTAGGCCTTTACGAATTAGTTTGATTTAGAGTTGAGATTGAAATTTGAGCTGTGTTGTGGACCAATCTAGCCCAACGGACTAGACTACAACCTTTAAGGTTGTTGGATTAGTTCCAACTTGAAGCTTACGTATCTGATGATACCCACGTCCCCATTTCTTTATTTGCATGTTTACATGTTGTCCATGACAATGTTTTAAAAACCGGTTTTTTAGTTGAACCGGAAAACCTTTCGGGACTGGTTCGACCGGTCGGACCGGTTAGACCGGCTGGTTGAACCGGTTAGGGGATTTATATATATTTTTTTATAAAAATGCTAATAAACTTGTACACCCCAACAAAAGTAGTTAAAATACAATTATAATCCACTCAAAAATAATATCAAATATGTATTTCATAAGAAAATATAAGTTTTAAACTTTAAAAAAAATAAAAAATAAAAAAAAAAGTTAAAAAAAATAAAATAAAAAAATCAGAAAACCGGTTGAACCGGAAAAAACCGGTTGAACCGGAAAAAACCGGTTGAACCGGAAAAAACCGGAAAACCGGCCGGTTCGAAGCGGGTCGGTTCAACCCAAAAAACCGGGCATTAAAGAACCGGAAAAGTGGCCGGTCCCCGGTCGAACCGGTTGAACCGGCCGGTTCGACCCGGGTTTTAAAACATTGGTCCATGATCTCCATTTCTTTACTGTTAGGTTATTAACGAAAGACATTAGAAGTATTTAAGTGTATTTGCTGTTGGAATAAAAAAGATAGAAGAGAAAAACTGAATCAAAGTTGTTATTTTAGTTTGTTCTTTTATCTTTGTTTCGGGAGTGTTTGCCTACTAAAAAGGCTAAAACAATTGGGAGATTGATCATCTCGAATCGGTCTATAAGGGTGGGGGGTATGGTTGCCTAAGGCATAAATTTGAACCATAAACCTGACCAATCAGGTGCTGCCAACAGGAGAGAGGAGAATAATGTAGAATGTATGTTTGTGTGATGGGTATGGTTGCCTAGAATAATTCTCGGTAAACTTTAGATAATTTATATGAAGTGGGACCACATCACACACACATGAGGAGTATGCCGCAAGGGGTATTCTTCGGCAAGAATATGCCGAAATTTGAGAGGGAGGATGCCGAGAAGGGGATGCCGAAAAGGAGGGAGTGGGTTGCCGAATGGTTGCCGAGATATTAAGAGTTTGCCGAGGGGTATACCGAAGGTATACCCCCTACCCTAACAAGTTGTAAAATAGACGTCTATTTTTACTAATGAAAATGAGAATAGAGAACTAAACTACTTTTCCAAATTTATTCAATTATATTTAATTTTAATTACATAATTAATAATTATAATCTATAATCAATAATAGTTATTTTGCTACTTCTCATTTAGGGCATGAGCTAATCACCCCAATTCCAAGATGTTATTATTTTTATAATTGGTTAGTTAAGATTGTTCGGGTTTATGTTGGTAATTGGTATAGATTAATTTAGCATATAAGATTGAATGTTTGAGGTAAGAAACTTGTGTAAATGTTTTGGGTTGGATTGGCTTAAATAGTAAATTGTTGGGGTAATCTTTTTATTTTTTATTTTATTTCATATCCCCCAGTGGTCGATTTCCCCCCTCCTCCACGCTGTCACAATTCTCACGTCACCATGAATGCATTATGCATCCGTGGCTATTATAGGTATATATATATAAAAAAAAAAAAAAACAATTAGAAGGGAAAAAGGATAAAAGGAAAGTGGGCAAATCCAGGTCCAACCAATCTAAAACAGCGATGGCGGTAGCGAAGCTGCTTCTCCCATCTCTGAATCTCCCATCCAAATTGCAAATCTCCAGACCATCTCCCTCTCTCCATCCTCAACAACCATGCCGACCGAAGAAGACGAACAAACGGCCGCCGGCAATCTCCGCATCGCTTCACGAGGCTGCAACAATCGCCGTTCAGAACCCTCTGTTTCTGCTCGCAGACGCCGCCGTCGGCTATTCCACCGCCAGCTACTACACCTCCCTCGGTTTATTTGTCATATCCGTACCAGGACTCTGGTCACTCATCAAGCGCTCCGTCAAATCAAAGGTTCACAAACCTCCTCCTGTTCATTTCTAGCTTACCGTTAACCAAATTTCGCATAGTAATTAACAAAATTGAGTGATTCAGGTTGTGAAGAAGACATTTATAGAAGAAGAAGCAATTGAAGGAGCGAAGAAGACGCCTAACCAGATCGCCGGAGAAATTCTGTCGTTCTTCACTCGTAACAACTTCTCGGTGGTGGATAGGGGAGATGTTATCACGTAATTCAATCACCATTACAGATCCTTAACCTAACCTGCACAATTAGGTCATCATGATTGACAAATTTATAATTGATTATTGGCAACAGGTTCGAAGGCGTGATGATTCCGAGCAGAGGTCAAGCGGCGCTCCTGACGTTCTGTACGTGTATCAGCCTGGCTAGTGTGGCGTTGGTGCTTACCATCACCGTTCCAGACGTCGGTAACACTTGGTTTGGCCTCACCGTTTTGAGCCCCTTGGCGTAAGTTGTTTAAATCTATGAATTTTGAATTAATGAATGTGTGTGTGTGTGTGAAAAGTGCTGAATGAAATGTGGTGTGGGATTGTTGAAACAGAGGAGCGTATTACTGGAAGCGAGCATCGAGAAAGGAGCAGATAAAGGTGAGAATGACGGTAGGGGAAGAGGGGAGACTTTCGGAGATAATTGTTCAAGGGGATGACCAACAGGTTGAGCAGATGAGGAGGGAGTTGAAGCTGAGCGAGAAGGGAATGGTTTACGTTAAAGGCATCTTCGAGAGATGAGATGTCAATAATCAAATCAGTCTCTTACGATACAATCATACTCATTGGTTTTTATTGTAACTACCATCTAATTACATATTGTTTCAGAAGTGAGAATGTTTTTGTAAGTTTCTTTTGGTGAAAAGAATTGTAATCAGGAAATTGAGTTTGTTAAAAGGATTTAGAATTTAAGGGAGGTATGAAAATATGAATTTGTAATTTAATAGCCGTTGGAACCACGAGTCACGCATCTTAGCTTGATTGGACCATCACATATTGCTGCCCGCTCAAACCCTGACTGTTGTCGCCTGATCAGATTGTCGCACACGGTTGCCAGACAGTGATGTGAACCCTATGGAGATGTGTGAGTGTGGGTGGTGGTGGTTGCACATCGAGCATTGGATGGCATGTGGCACTGATCCATGGTGAGTGATGACATTGGGTGGCGGGTGGCGACAAGAACATTGGTGATGGCAGGTGAGGGTGGTGCGATGACATTCAGTGATGGCAGGTAAGGGTGGTGCGATGACATTCGATGATGGCGGTGATAACATAGATGTTGCGCGATAGTGGGAGAAACTCTGATCCATCCAAGGACTGTATTATGGTCAACACTAACATCGAAAAATAACATCGAAAAAGCAAATGAGAAAATAACATCCAGTTATCGTCTCTTTCAGCCTAAATTCCGATATATTATGGTAAACTCTGATCCATCCAAGGACTGTATAATTTCAACACCAAGGGGTAAAAAAAGAGCTTAAAACGACTTCTATAGCCGTTTACCACAAGTACATTTATGTTCCCAATATTCAAAGACATAAAACAAGACAAATATCACTTCACATGAAGGATCTAAATATCATGTTAATGCCAGCAGCATTTCAAACGTCACCTTACAAAAACACATAAACTAAACATGGCCGGAAAATTAAATACGCCCAACATCCTTCAGAAGCAAGAAACTCTAGCTTCTCATCCAATCAGCAGCTTGTTCTCCTCCAAGAAGCTGTAAGTCGGGACCTCCAAATTATAAGGTGCAGGGCCCTTTCGAATCCTCCCAGAAATGTCATAATGAGAACCATGACACGGGCAAAACCACCCACCAAAATCACCAGCATTGGGCAATGGGATGCAACCCAGATGGGTGCACACACCAACCACTATGAGCCATTCAGGGTTCTTCACTCTAGCCGCATCCTCTTGTGGGTCCCGAAGAGATGCCACGTCAACACTGTTAGCGAGCTTCACATCATCATCAGTTCGACGCCTGATAAACACGGGCTTTCCACGCCATTTAACGGTCACAGTGGACCCTGGCTCGATGCTAGAAAGATCAACCTCAATCGAGGCAAGGGCAAGAACGTCTTTACTTGCAGACATGCTCAAAACAAATTTGAGGACCAGAAGCCGAATTAAAGAAGCGTACACAAACCTACCACCTGTCAAGACAAAATATGCAAATGCACGCTTGCTTGGGTCGCCAGGTGGATAACGCTCATGATTATACTCATCATATACTATCTTAGAAGTAGGGTTTGTAATAGCCGCTACAGTTGGTGGAACTTTGTCCTCAAAATTTGGGGTTATTGAGTTTGAAGCAAATCCTGCAATAAACATACAGGAATAAAAGAGTATAGTAACTGTAACATAAAAAGTAAATGAAATTAAGGGAATATTTTTTTAAGTAACAGAGTCTCTACAAGAGCAAAAGCCTGTCCTGTTTTACTTTTACTAAGCATATTAAGCAACGACAACAACGACAATATATGTGCTGAAGTGCACAAAAAGCACAAGCAGATCCTAAAAGGCTAAAATGGTACAATATATTCCAAACAGTCATAAGAGGAATTGGACTCAACGAATGCAATTATAAGTTCTATGTAGAATATAACATGAGAGTTTTCTTTCGATCATACACATTGAAACATACTCTGGTTAAGTAGACTGGTTTTCTGTTAACTGTTATATGCTTCGTTATTCCTTTCTTATGTGAGAATATTAACTCATTTCCTAGCTCGAGTGGATTCATGATACGCACCTAATTAATACTAGTGGGTCAAATCTGACCCATTTGGGAGAGGGAAGTGCAAATGGGTCGAAGAATTGGTCCAAAAGAGGTGGCTGAGTGGTGCGAAAATAAAGGGATTAACTGCCCCACTCTCTTGGTAGCTTAAGTAGTAGTTGTTCATTCAATTTCTTTTTTGTCTAGTTAGTCTTGGATCTAGGTATGTAATTGGAGATTGCAAATCTCAAATTTAGCCTTGTTTCGGTGATAATGGTTCAATTATCATTTGGTAATTTCAATTTGATTCCTTTAATTTGTTTGGGAATTAAAAGATGATGTTAGAATTCAGAAACCCAGAACAGTGTACGATGCAATGAGCTTGGCTCAAGAGTACGAGTCCAAAGTCAATGCAATGAGCTTGGCTCAAGAGTACGAGTCCAAAATCAGTCAAGTTCTGCCCAGGAAATCGACACAACCAATGAGTCTCATCAAACCTGAAACCAGTTCATCCTCTTCGAATCCTATAATCATTGCTGGTATACTACAGAAACCTACAGAGACTTGATTTTCTGAGTCAGAAAACAAGACGGATTTCCACGAGGCGAATGCTTCCCTTGTGGGGAAAAATACGGGCCTGGCAATCGTTGCAAATCCGGTTCCCTCAAGCTACTTGAAGCTTCTGTAGCAAAAAGTGACCCGGTTGATTCTGGGGGCAACATTCATCCTGATCCTCATGACAACATGGCTGAAATCAGCCTATGCGCCCTCTTCGGTGAACCGCACACGACTACGATGAAGTTCTATGGGTCGGTGAAGAACACAAAAGTGTTAGTTCTGATTGATAGTGGGGTCAACCCACAACTTTATCTCTAGACACTCTTATCCGCGAGATGATGTTTCTCCATTGAACTTGGTGATATCAAAATCACAAAGATTTTGATTTTTACCCATTCTCCTTGTTGGGGGGGTGGGGCTGATGTTGTTTTAGGGATCCAATGGTATCCACCCTGAATATAATACAAGCGAATTGGAAAGATATGTTCTTGATTTTCTCGATTGCAGTTAAAACACATAAGCTCCAGGATCTGCAGCTGGTACGCGCACACTACCCACATTTCAGCAGCTTTCAGCAGTCCATTTGCCCATAGATTCCATCGTATCCGCTGCTCACAGCATAGAAGCCTCATTTAACACCAGTGCAGCAGCTCCAGCAGCTCTTCTGCAGGAGCACAGGAAGCTAAACAACTACAGTGTTGGGTTTTCGATAGTGGGACACAAGAACTACACCAAACAACTTCAATCCGACTTGAGGACAAGTCGTTTCTTTGGGCCAGAAGTAGTGATACGTACCTAATTAATACTAGTGGGTCGAATCTGACCCAGTTGGGAGAGAGGAGTACAAATGGGTCGAAGAATTGGTCCAAGAGAGATGGCTGAGTGATGCGAAATAGAGGGACTAACTGCCCCACTCTCTTGGGTAGCTTAAGTAGTAGTTGTTCATTTCAATTTCTTTTTTGTCTAGTGCCAAATCAAACTCTCAATTTTAATGGTATAGAAGGAGTGCACCAATAGTCTACACCAGGCTGTTGACTTGTTGCTATCCTCATTTTGCAACCATTATGTATATTCTAAACTTGTTGTAGCCTGTACATGCTCAAAAGACTAAACACACTTACCTTTCCATAAATACCATCTTTAAAGATCTCTTACCACCTAGCTAACAAGTGATCTAATAAAACTACTATAACCATGAAAAGTGCTTCAAGGAGACAAATTTACAAACTAAAAGCCAGTGTGATGCCAATTTATGGTTCCTGTGTGCTTGTATTACATAAATAAATGTCAAAATGTCACCCCCAGCTTCTAATAGACACCAAATGAAGTAATCAAGTTATTTGAACATCCAAATAAACAAATAGTGATGATTTCATATGATTCATCCAAAGTCACTCTAGGTGTAAAAAACTATTTATGTTTCCACGGAAGTTAATTTGAATACCAAATCTGCTTTTAATCAATAACACATTAACACAATATCAATTTTCCAGCTAAACTTATACCAAATCCAATGGTCGATAAAAACAGCTCCATTTAATTTTTGTAGCAGAGAAACAAAACGACTAGTTTGTCTCAGGTAATCGCATCTGCTGAATACAGATTTATTTCAAAACGATCAAACCCTAGTTAGTTTCAGATGCCTAAAATTAGGGCTATATAAAAACGTCTCCTAGAAAACCATATCTTCACTGTGTAACGAAAAATGAAAAAAAACCTTGAAATAACATCAATCAGATGACTGAATCACTGAAACTTCATGGTCAAATAAGACTATTAGGTTAAAAAATTAACAAAATCACCCTGTAAGTTCGGAGGCAATATGAACGATAAAGGGGAAAAGTAACGAACCTCTGGAGATGGGATGAAAATAAGTGTTGAAGGGGGATGAAAGGTGGATGGATCGGAGATCGTGGTCGGCGGCGTCATCGATCTGAGTGTTTTTGGAGACGACGGAGACAGAGGCGGAGTTGTTGTGCCTCCATGGAGATGTGAGAGACGCCAATCTCCTGCTTCCGGCTCTGAGCATCCTGTTCTGTTTGTGGATTTTTTAGGGTTGATTGGAAGGAATGAACCTATCTCTCTCTCTTTCGCTCTATGTCTAGAAATCTTCGTTAACTTGTTTTCAGTTTTTACGGTGACGAACACCAAGCATGGCGTTTACGCATTTACCTTTTTTTTTTTAATTTGTCAATAATTTTAAATGTTTTAAACTAGTTGTGGCATGTTGCTCCGAGATAAAACAGATATGTAAAACATTTGTATTATTATAACATCATATAATAAAATTAGAAATAAAAAAATTGTCTTATGATGTTGATTAAAAACCAAATGCTTAAAGTATACGGTCTCACCGACTAAAAGTTATAGTACACGACTGACTTGTTTCTATCACACCACCAACCCATATAGTAAAATAGTTGCGCTTAGATAAAAAGAAAAACAGAAAAAAAAATTATTGTTCGGCTAAAGATAAAAAGAAAAAATAAAAATTTCATGCTTAATTGTTCATAGGTGTATTTATGAGTGTTGCTTGGTGGTGATCACACAAGTTGTGCACATGATTTTTTTTCCACCAACCACATAATTACTGCTCATCTTACCTTTTAAATTAAATTTCACATTCAGATAAACACCATTACACACCTTTATCATTATCACTGGACCATCTGCATAGCATCCTATGCGGCATCACTTTTTCCATGATAACTCAAATAACTACGGATATCCTTATGATGATGGTGATGTCATGGAGGTTCTAGGGAATTCAAAGCTGTAGAAGAAGTAAAAATGTGGTGATGGAAGCGTACGGTACGACATTGGTTGCCGATGATGTGATATGCAACAGTGGTATAGACACATAAAGCTCTTTACGGTGATGCAAGAAAGGTTGCAACGTTGATAAGGTTGTTTGGTTAGTTTTTTTTTATTTGTATTTTATTTGTATTTTATTGTTGCAGTTTTATTCCGCTCTAAATTTATTTGAACAACTTTTTTATTATCTCATAAAATTTAACATTGTTAAGGTTTAAATATTGATCTCCATCTCAAAAAGGCTTTACCATTTCATCAATGGAGTACAACCCAAGTGGCTATTCCGCTCTAAAAATATTTGCTCTTGACAACTAACTAACAACGATTATTGGTGATCTAGGCGTGCACCCAATAGCCGATCGACCCTGGTTTGATCCTCATCCAACCGGGTCTTTCAATTTAATTGTCTTTTTGTTACCCCCTTTTTTGTAGGTTTTCTTTTGCTTTTACTGTTTTGATACAAATTTAAGATTCTATTTAAGTTTTCGCACTTACCCGCCCTCTGGTGCTAAGATGTTCGCAACACGTTGGGGTTTTCATATTTAAAATGTAGCCTAACTCGCCGCAAAATGTGGTGCTAATCAGGAATCGATTACTTTTATGTTGGTGTTTTCTTACCGTTCGGTGTCACCGTCACAATGTATGTCATACTTAACAGTTTCTAATTATAGATAAATTCAACTAGGACTTCAGTTTATGTTTGGATGAGGGATTTGGGGGTTGGTTGGGTTGGGTGGGGGGGGGGGGGGGGGTACTTCGGGTCTAGACTTTTTGGTAAGCGTGAGTGGAGATGGTCTCGGGTGTGCTCAAGTTGAGTTGATGCAGTGTACCAAGTCTAAGTTGTTGGAAATTCGAGCACAGACTTTTGGACTACTAGATGTTTACCTCTTAATGGTGTGATGCCTCTTAACCGTTAAGAGGTTTAAAAGATGTTGAATAGTTAAAAGTTAACATCTTAATGCTAAACCCTCACAAGTCGCATTCTTCTCTCTTCTCCTTAATAAGACTCTTAATGATTCTCTTAAGAGATAGTCTTTTAATAATGACTATTAAGAGGCTACCAAACAGCCTCTAAGTTGGTTGAGAGGAGAAAATGGGTGAATACAAATGAACTTCTAACCGTAAACATGCAGTGCACCACAATACAATAAGCTTGTTTAACTGCATATCTTTATCAAACAACTTACAAGAGTTTCTGTTTCATATGAACTACCCTTGTTGGATTGTCTCCATACACTACACAGTACACACCAAATTCAATGTCAAATTCAGTTAAACAAACAGTTGTAGCATATTATGCAAATATAATACTTGGTGCATTGCCTACCTCATTCCATACCCACACTAGCACTAGCACTGCCTTTTGTTCGATATCTGCGGCCACTTTTCTGCAAGCTGTTACTTTTACTGCTTGCTGTTTCAGGCTCATCTTCATCCATCATGCAAACCTCACCACTATCAGGAATACTAATGGGGGCAACCTTTTTGTCTTCATACCCGTCTACCTTACTTTTCTTCTCCGAAAACATCGCTTGATTTCTTTCTTCGTGTGAAGATAACTGATTCTAGAGGATCATCTTGAACCTCCATGGCAGCAGCAGAGCCCTTCATTGAATTAAACAACTCCATATAAGCTTTTCTATTAGATTCTTCATCAGCATCATCCAACGAATCAAAGGTATAATGTGTGTATTTTGACGGATTGCGTACATAATCCGGAACACTAGAATTCGATCCTGGAGGTTCATTCATCACTAATGGTTGCTTGGATTCTGTAACAATTTTATTTGATTCCTGATTGTTGCTATCAGAAACCTGTAAACCTAACTTTCTAGCGGATTCTTCATCTTCTTTGAGCCTGAGTTTTGCCGCCATGTGATTTGCTCGGGGATCCCTGATTACATCGGTTAATGAGGTGGGAAGCTCGTTGACGGAATCCATATCAACTTCATAGTCATTAACATCTTTCATGTAGAATCGATCTGCAGATTCCTCATTCCCTACGGCCACTTTGTCATATGCATCTTCCTCTTCCTGCATCAAATTTAACGCAATGAAATCAAACAGAAAATCAACAGAAACCCTAACTTGAAGAGAATTTGATTAACCGTCGATATCGAATAAGCATAATTTGTATCCTAGGGCAAACGTAATAAATAATAATACCTCGTTGTCGAGAGTGCAGTCCATGCCGACGGAAGATCGGATATTCCACTCCTCTTCGTTGTGATCTTCCGGCTTCGAAAGTTGCGGTTGCTGGTTTTCATCTTCTTCGTCGTCGTCGTCAAGCTCTTGAATGTCGGACTCTAGGTTTTGGTCGGAAGTAGAGGGTTCGGCAAGGAGGTGTTGGAGAAAGGGAGAATATGGTTTAGGATTTTTGAGACGGTGGTTGAGTTCATCGTTATCTCTGTGAGGATCGATTTTATCTTGAAGCCATTTGTTTCTTTCAATTTCTTCGTCGGTGAGGGACCAGAGAGAGGTAAGAGATGATGAATTCGTTTGGGTTGAAGAAGAGGAAGCTTGGAGAGATCCGAAGGCTCTATCAACTCGAACTTTAAAGCTATCCTCCATGGACGTTGTTTGATTTCTAGGACAAAACTGAATATTTTATTCAGTGTTAGGGTTCGCGATAAGCAGAGATGCACAAATCGGTATTTTTTCTAAATCTGTTTCGGTTTGGTCTGGTAAAAAAGTGAAAATTGGTCTCTACAATAACCGTTTTAGATGAAATTATATAGGAATTTATAAGAATCACTTCATACCAATTTGTAACTGGTTAATAGGTTATTTTGAAAACTAGCTTGAAATCGTTTTTGAAATCGGTTTTCATGCTTAGAGAGTTAGAGGGTCATACCTATTTAGAACCGACGGTTCGGTTTAGAAACCAACCGGTTTCTCAGTAACCAAGTTTTTTTTAAACGTTTTTGGTTGTCCAATCGGTTTTTTTTCTCTCACCTCTAGTTATAAGACATGGGGAAAAAACCCGGTTTGGGAAGGAAAACCGGTTCAAAAAAATCCGGTTAGAGAGAAACCGATTCGGTTTGAACCCAACCACTGGTTACATATAGGTTTAACATTATGAGCTAGAAAACCGATTCCAACTTGGTTTTTCACAAATTGATAGCCAAAAAATCGAATTCCAACCCAATTTAAAACCAGTTAACCGGTTACGAATTCCGAAACGATTCTTTTAGGTTTAACGTATTATTACTTAAATTTGTTTGATACCGAAAGCAGTTATTGTAAAAACCGGTTTTGACCAAGCTTTGACTAACCCGAAACCGGTTTGGAACCGAACCGATTGAGATTGAAAATGGTACGGAGTCTGGCTTTTACACCTCTCATCTGCCCGTAGTATACGATATACAATCTTCCTCTGAATATTTACCTGCTTTATCCTAGGTGATACTAATCTTACAGATATATATATTATTGTTATTTACTTAATATTATTGTTAGCACATTTACCTTTTCTAACTATCTTTTGATATGAATCTTTGGGAAGTTAATCTGTAACATCATCAAGCCCTCCAACAATGGTGGATAGACCACTGTTCTCAAATGTTACTAGGCTTGGTTTTGGTTTTGACGCAGCAGATGATACCCCTACTCTAAGAACAGAGGAAGCTCATGTATAAAGTGGTTTTTTTCCAACTGTTCACACTCTGAAGCTCACTAAACTTTTTTTTCATAATATCTGTTGGAAAGAAAGAGGAATAATCCAGAAACTACCCCTTGTTTCTAATAATCAAATACATCAATAGTGATTATTCTACAGGCTTAAAACAAATTGAAGCAACAAATTAGATTGGCAAATTAATGTTATCAATCAATGTCCACCATATCACTTTCAAAGAAGGCCGAATGCAAAGATCTCACACATCTTTCTGCTTCATCGTCGTTTACTATGAGTGATATATTCACCTTTGATGCTCCTTGGGATATCATCTGAACATTCACTCCATTTACTCGAAGAACATGGAATGCCTAAATTACAATATGCTCAATTTCAGAAACCACTAGAGTCGACCAATCATATGATATAGAGTGCAACAAGGAAAAATTCAAAAGAATACCTTTTCTAATACAAGTGACGACCTCTGAACATTCCCAATGAGTGAAATTATAGATCTGTGTTGAAGGAGATTCACTTTAGCAATTTTTTCAAGTTCATCTACAACATGATCGAGTTCCTGCACAAACATCGTTTTCTAAATAATCAAATGTAAATCTTAAACTGAAAATATGCATATAGAGATGGCATGTATTAATCAACTTAAGTACACACCAGATAAAAAGGTAAACTAAAAACTTAAGAAAAGGATAAATTGCCAAACATATAGTTCTAATACATACAAACTCTCTTAACTCTTAGGTTGTACTCGAAAATTGTAATAATGTAGTTTTGGTGATTGTAGTTAGCATATTGTCAGCCTAAACCCACTTGTGCCAAAAGTTCCCATTTTGACATGTTACCCAGCCTAAGCTGCCTGCTCACTTTGCACATCAACAACTAGATATGGAGTTATCTTCAATGGCAGTGAACTGTATATAATCATTTAATCAAACTGAGAATGATATCATACGCTTGCCTGTTGTATCAACTCCCTACTCCAAAGCTTTGAAGGATCTAAAGTCAAAGAAATGCTAACTTCACTGGTAGCTACAACATCCACGGAAATACCCAGTTCCTCAAATATTGAAAAAACCTGACCACGAATTAAATTGCATATTTAAGAACTGTAGAACACCTCTGGTAAATGAGAAGTACATATTAGTTATGAGTGTCATTATACCTTGGCAAGAAATCCAAATTGTCCTAGCATACGGGTGCTAACAATGTCTAACATAGTTACATTACGTTTCAAAACAATGCTGGTTAGTACTGCCTGAAAATGAGATGAATAGACATTATATTAGTCATATAAAGTTCTAGTTACCAATTAGTAGCTAGCTTTTACACTTTTTTAAGAGTATACCGCTACTGACCTTACTCATATCTCTTGATTTAGTAATTAAGGTACCTGGAGCATTAGGGTTATAAGAATTTTTAACCCTAACAGGTATATCACCCTCTCTTGCAGGCCTCATAGACTGTGGATGTAGGACCTATTGAAAGAGCATAAGAAAATAAAAACATAATGTGATTAGTTTCCCATAGATTTGCCATCTATAGTGCATACTGCATAGAGGTGGCAAAATGACCTGTTTGTGTAGCAGGTCAAAACAGGCAATTTTTTAGTACAAGTCAGATTGACCTAAAATCTCTTTTTGTTCAATTTGTAAGCTTCTATATAAATACAAGGTTAAATAAAATTACAAAAGGTACAATAACAATTTAAACTTTTGAATAAGGCATTTAGTAGGTTGTTGCATGCATTAAAATAGAATTTTTGGATGGGTTTTGGCCCTTCAGGTGCAAATGGGTCATTATTGACACCTCTAACTATGCAAGTTCAGTTACCTGGGCACCAAAGTATGCAAGTTCAGCTGCCTCATCAAATGTCAAATATGGCACAGGTTCTGCACCCGTGTAGATATTAGGGTCACATGTCAAGACACCATCCACATCTTTCCATACCTATAATATGACTATATGAGTAAGTAGAATCTTAAACTTTTTCTCCTCAAATCATACAAAAAACTATGGTAATTAAAGATAAAAGGAGAAAGGAAGATAAGTCTGACTAAAGGTTCACTGCATCCAACTTCACATATGATTTTTTTGCATTATTGTTTAATTTTTGAGAGCTTCACTAACCTGAATTTCCCGCAACCCAAGTGCTTTACCAATGGTGGTGGCAGTCAAATCACTACCACCTCTACCCAGTGTAGTTACAGCACAGGTTCTCCAACCCTAAGAATAATTGATGTAAGTTAAACAATACTGGAAATAATTTATGGAATAATAAAATTAAGGATAATTTATGGAAACTTAACAACCCTAAGAGCAAACTACGGAAATTAAACCGTCAATTGTTTGTGGTCTGCTGTTAAAGTATATATTTACCAGAACTTCATGACAGACAATACAGAGAATGAGACTAGAAAGAATCTAGGCTGTGAAAATAAAAGACCTTTCCAAGGAAGCCAGTGACAATAGGGATTGCGTGATCCCTGATCCAGTCACCATTTAGTCTCTCTGCTACAGCTGGATAAGTTGCTTCCAAAATATCAGCATTAGTAAAGTCATCTGTTGTTATGAAACCAATATCGAATGCATCATACTGCCAGAAAAAAACAAAGTCAAAATCAAAAAAAATGTGATCAAGTCAAAATTCTTCTTTGTTCCACCTCCTCTAATAACCAGTAACATTGATAAAAGTATCAATGCAGTTGCTTGTTCCATAAAAGTATTAAATATGAAACATATTCCATAATGCACTATAAAATAGAAAATAGTGCACAGAAACCACATACTTGACATGCTTTGACGCCGATTTTATTCAAATATGCAGCAAAAATCCTTGTGGACATGCACTCCCCAAATGAGACTAGGTAATCTCTCGCTCGTGGTGTGAATTCCTTTAGTACAGAAATCCCATTTAGAAGCCGCTCTAATTTTTCTAAGTGGTCTGCAAGAAACACAAATGTAAGAGATAAGTCAGTATTAGCAAAATGGGCATCTGAACAACATAAATAAAGGGTATTAGCAGTTTAAACCATGAACACATTCATGATTTATAGCTATATATATTTAAAAGCATATAGCAACAACATCTCCTTGCAATTTCACCTGTGATGAGTGTTTTTTCTAATCCAAGCTCATCCACTGTCCTGAGAATATAAAATCATTACCCCATCAGTAAACTAATGTCTAAGAACCATAGTTGTCAAAGTCGCAAGCCGCACTCAAGGCGTAAAGGTGAGCATTGGGCCTTCACGCAAGGCACTTAAAAAGCGAGGTTCCAAGATAAGCAAGACGCATAGCATAAACATATACTTTTAGGGCTTTTAGACAAGTTTTAGGCTTGTTTAGGCTGGTTCCGGGCAATTTGGATGTCTCTAAACAGGTTTAGCAGGAATTTACAGGATTCTGCCCGAATCTCACCATAGGGGCTGGATGGCTGCAAGTCGTTTTGCCTACACCTTCGCCTTAGCACCTAGGTGCTCGTCTGGTGAGGCTTTGACAAATGACAACTATGCTAATGCTAAGAACTTTAAAAGCTATATCAAATCGATAATCAAGATTCTAACCGATAATGAAGTTCTTTCACAAAGCTCAATTCTTCAATTTCAGACACACCCGAAACACAACTTGCAGCCTTCTCTCCAGCCTATAACACACAACTCAAATGTAAAACCTAGCATACAAGAAAAAATAAACAAATATACAAAATCATACAAACCGCTATAAGCTTGTTGGTGGTCTTGCCCATGGCAGATAAGACAATGACAGGACTCTCTTCTGGAAAACTGAGAATTAGGTCAGCCACTTCTCTCATCCTTTCTGCTGATGCCACAGATGATCCACCAAACTTCATCACACATGATAATTTCTTGCCAAGTTCTTCAGAAGCTCGACTGTTTGGCTCACTTCTAGTGAGCACATCTAGCTTTTGTGCATTACAGAAAACCCTAAACACTTTCCCCTTGCATGATATTGGACCCTGGCAGGGTCCACGAAATGAAACCACAGAATTGAGGCAGTGATTGGAGCACATGGATCGGGTTGTGGAGAACTGATAGGGGATCTTGGCTCCAGATAGGTATGTGGTTATCGCCATTGTGAGAAGGAAGGAGAATAGTATTTAGGTCGACGAATTGGTGTGTGGTAGCAGATATACAGAGAGAGCTGATTAATCAATCACACGGCGTAGCTCTCCCTGCTAGAAACCAAATGTTGAAGGATCCGACCCGATCCGATAATGAATGAGATTAGGAAGGACCTGAAAATGGTGGAATTGCAGGTTGAATGGTGAGAAATTTGAAAAGATACGAGGATTTCACGCGCAATGCGAGCAAATTAGGATGGAAATTAATAAATGATTTGCGTTTAAGAATTGAATTGAAGGAGAGGTATACCTTGTGCGCCTAGGGTTTAAGGAGTCAGATAACGGCGGCGGTTGAAGAAGAAGAATGGTGTGGTATGGTTGGTGGAACAGGAATAGTTAATATAACAGGAACTCATTGCCTGGTTTCCACATCACATCTCTTTCTTACAAAAATAATTCAAGATTTCAAGCTGATATTTTTGTCACGAGTTAATTCCAAATAGGGAATTTATATATTAACAAACATTTTTATTAAAAACATAACTTTTAACGGTCGTTTGGACCCAAACAATCGTTTCGTTTGAATTTTTTTATTTTTTTATATAATTACTTTTTGTGTTTAAATAAGGTTGTTTGGGCGTCGTTTGAGCCAAAACCAATGTTGTATAAACAGGTTTTGAAGTTGAACTGAAAAAGTTTTTAAAGCCGGTTAGACCAGCCGGTTCAACAGGTTAGGGTATATATTTTTATAAAATGTTAATAAATTTGTACACTTTAACAAAAATAGTTAAAATACAATTGTAATCTACTAAAAATGATACTAAATAGTTATTCCACAAGAAAATATAAGTTTTAAAGTTGACAAATAATAAAAAATAACAATAAAGTATAAACATATAATAAAAATAATTCAAAAAAAAATAAAAAGTAAGAAAACAAGTTGAACCGGAGCGGTTTAACTGGGAAAAACCGGTCAACACTGGCCAGTTTGGATCTCGTAAAAAACTGTTAAAAAACCGGAAACCCCCAAAAAATCCGGTTCGAACCGATTTTTAAAACACTAGCCAAAACGACCCCTTAAATTTCAGGGGGGGGGGGGGGGTGGTTTTGTAATTTAAAAAAGAATTAAAAAAAAAATCTCAAACGACCATTTGGGTCCAAACGACCCATGTTGGTCCCAAACGACCCATGTTGGTCCCAAACGACCATTTGCGTCCAAACGACTGTTAAATTTGTTTTTTTTTTTATAAAATGTTTGTTAATATAAACGATGCCTTACACAAACAGTCCCTCATAGGTTATGTTAGGGATATTAAGTTCTTTATATTAAGAACATTGAAAATTGAGTTTTATAGTTTGAGTCATAACAATGTAAGTTTAAGGTATTAAACTAAAATTTTGTTAATTGTTAATGGACTTCACCCTCGTATGTAAAAAAATATACGGCTATTTTTGTCATAAAAAAATATATCAAGAGTTAGTTACACAAATGGTCCTTGAAGTTTGACAAAAATTAACATATTTAAGTTAAATTATGATAATAGGGTTAACTGCTGTTAAGTTTTTTTGTTAAGATAAGAACAAATCAATTTTTTCATATTAAAGAAACTAATTATGTAACTTGTTAACGAAATATTTTGTAATTAACTTAAAATGATATATCTATATAGAGAGAGGTTATTCTGAGAAGTTCGGTTTGAGTACAGGATAAAAAGAAATAATAACCATTAGATATTCAATTAAATGAAGATTTATGGCCCATAATTTTTTCGTATAGAATAAGAGAGAAAGACAAAAGAAAACAATATGGAAAGTCATTTTTTTATCAAGTTCCTCCCATTTTTTAAAATTTCATAATCCTTAGATACGATTTTTTTTTTAAAATTTTACACCATAAAAGCGAGTGTTTTTATCTTTAAAATGCGTACAGTATTGTTATATAATAAAAAAATTACTCTTTCGATTGTATCAAAATGTTCAGATCATTGTGTCATTATGTGAAAATGTTCAGATCATTGTGTCAAAAATGTTCAGATCATTGTGTTAACATTTTCTAGATAATTGTGTCATATTGTGTAAAAAATCGAAACAGTAGTTTATTTATTTATTTTATATATATAGTAACACTATATATAATTTTGACACAATGATAAAATGATCTGAACATTTTGACATAATAACACAATGATCTGAACATTTTGACATAATGACACAATGATCTGAACATTTTGTATCAAAAATCGAAAGAGTAATATTTTTAATTTTATATATAGCAACACTATACGTGTTTTTTAAGATAAAAAAAACGCTCATTTTTATGGTGTAAGTTTTTTTATTTTTTTTAATAATATCTATGTGAAAGTTATAAATGTTTAAAAAAATAGGGGAACTTAATTAAAAGTTAACAAAGATAGCTAAGACCAATTTGTCATTCGTTAATTTTTTATTAAATAAAGATCCAATGGCTATCCAATAGCTATCCAATAGTTGAGATACCCTCTTATCATTTTTACACCAAACTTCTTTTGAACCACTCTCTATATATAATTATTTATTTATCTAATTTGTTATATATGATTATTTATTTATCTAATTTTCTCTCTTAGTTTTCTCTCTCACCCACCCGCAATCAAGTTAAGGAAGTCAGAAAAAGAAAGTAAAAAATAAAGTTAGCTAAATATAAATAATTATACATAAGTATATTATTTTAATTTAATAACAAAAAGAGTTCGTCACCAAGTTACATATTAGTCTTTTAATGTGAAAAGACTTGTATTTCCTTAGCTTAACAAATTTTTTTTAACATAAATAGCCTTAGTATCCAATATTGTTACAAAGTTGAAACCATAAACCCTAGTGTTGTTTGTTAAGAAAATGTTTGTACCCAAATATGTTATATTGACCAAACCACAAAGATCATTAAGGACTATTCGTGTAATTAAGTCTACAAAATTCAATATGACCAAAATACCCTTATGTTTTTTGCAAGTGAGGGTGAAGTCTATTAATAATAGGTTCGAATATTTTGTATATAAACCAGATTAAAAACCAAACCGGTTCAAGAAGAACCTCATTTTAACTCTACGTTGTTTGAGGTTGTTCGGTTCCCAAAACCGTCACGGTTTAAAAATACCAGTTTATACACCTCTAGCTATGGCCCCACATAGGTATAGATCTCCCAGTTGTTATGGGAGAAGTCACTGTCACACCTCCAAGACTCGTCAATAACGGTGTTGCGATAAGGGAAAATGGGTTGTAGGGTTAAAAGTGTAAACTGTAAGGGTAAAAGTAATACCCACCCCGAGGGTCTCAGGAGGGGATCTTGGGGAGCTCGGGGTTGCGAGAACACCATGACGGTTGACTCGGGGAAGGAGCTCGGGAGAGGAGCTCGGGAGTGGGGCACCGAGGGGAAGAGTTCGGGAGTGGGTGTGGGATTGTGGGCCACCCCCACTTTATTCATTATTTATTAAATTTTTTGAAGGGTTTGGGGTCTTGGGGTAGGTATTACTTGCAAAAAGTGTGAGAGTGGGGAAAGATGAGATGACACCTAAAAAAGCTTGGGGTCGCGGGGTCACGGGGTGGGTATTTGTAGACATGTAGTTGACAAAATCAGAAGGCAAGTTGTCTGGCTTAAAGTTTTTAGCAAGTTTAAATATATATAGTACAAGCTTTTCTATTAGCGCGTTGCGGCAAGCGCGGCGGACCGAGTTCCTATTGTATGCACGTAACGCGACAGCTTGTAGGCAAATGTTATTTGAAAACTTAAAAGTCAAAGCGATACCTACCAATAGATGGGTATAATCTTCACATCAATATTTTTTCTTCTGCCACATAAGATGCAAGCCTTTAAAAAAAATCAGTTGGTTTCATATTTAATCCACATTGCAAGAAAATTAAAATGATTAAACCATAAACTTGATCACTCTTCTGCTGGCAGTCTGAACTTTTAAGAAAACCACCAAAATATTAGTGGCCTCAAAGAAACAATCCAGCAACCTGCAAACCAAAAATTATCATCAAAGAAACAATCCAGCAACCTGCAAACCAAAAATTATCAAAACATTCCAGCAACCTACCACTTATAATCTTTATATTCAATGAGATGGTTTAAATATGCAAGTAGGCAAATCCTACTCATCTAATTATGAATGGGTCAATTTGGTTCTTTTTCCTTATTATCTCTAAACGGATCTACCAAGCAAACTTTACTACAAAAGAAGTCGAAAGGCACCCAAAGTGTATGATCACTTCATACAACTTCCTAAAATCTTTCTATTCAAAACACTAAAATCTTTCTATTCAAAACATTAGATGATCAAATTACTATATAGAGTTTATAATCATTTCCTGACCTCTACCATTAAGTTGTTCTTGACACAAACATGCTGCATTTTTTATTATTTTTATTTTTATCTCCTATTAATTGATACGTATTGCACTTCTTTATTTCTTAGTTAGAGATTGTTGGGACTTTAGAACAATTTTAAGAAAAACATAAGAATGATTATATAGATCCACACCATACCACAGAAGAGGAGACGGACATCATTGAGCATGAAGTAAGAGCTACATATTATGTTCATGTGAAATATGAAGCTATTTGTTTTCCGAAAAGAAGCATACTTAAAACCATTAACAAAAATAAGATAGCATTTTTGTTAAAGCATGTAAAGAACAGATGCCTGACCTTATGAAAAGCTATCCGACCCATAAAAACAAACCAATGAAAAGATTATTGTATGTTAATCGCATTCGTAAAACTGAAAGTACATACTAATGATTTCTCCTTTTGTCTACAACTATTGTTCCATTAACAAAATGACACCATATCTTTAACATCACCCAACATTCACCCAACTATTCTTCAATTGGAGAGAATTTAAAACAGATTCCCAAAGTACAAAATTGTTTACCACCAAAAAAAATAATAATCACAAACAATCAGAATGAAATATGACCCATGGCAATAACAATAAAATTGGCACACAAACAATAGATTCTACTTCTACTTTAAAGGAGCTGATTAATCGCATTCTATAAAAATAAGCCAATGTGAGATGTATAGAACTTACCATATAATGCATCTCCTTTTTCTTCGAGCTCATACTCGGACAATGTGATTATAATCTATTGCAATCACAAATCATTCAAATGAACAAATTCAGATTGTTAGGCTCATTCAAGTGCAACAAAATCATGAAACCTAAAAGAGAAATAATCCTTCAAAAACCTCACATTATATTTTTGAATAAAAACAGATCTTTAATCTTCTTTAAGCAACAACAGGTATACAAAACTGTTGACAAACAGTGAGCGAAAACAATTGGGACCAAGTATAAGCACTAAAGCATATTAGTTACTATGGATTCAAATAAAACAACTAATAATTACTAAGGGAACAACTACCAAATCCATTTAATTATTTATAATAGTTCCGAAACCGGTCTTCCTCTTTGTTGTATGCAATTAACATAACAGACTAACATTTAGCAAGTAAATACACTTTGTTACTACACAATGCACATATCCTTTCATGTTTGGTAGTGTAGTGGTAACTGTTGTGTTTAAAATCTATTGCTTTCTTCTATACACTCGATGAATCCCATATCATAAGCCTAAATCCATAATATTTTGTAGGATTCATGATCAAACCAACAAAGGAATTTTTTTTACATGAAACTAAGTATGACCAAATATATCTCCAATAAACCTTTTCTTTTCTGATTTTCAAGATGTTTTGACCTACAGTAGAAAAATGAAATGCAATTGAACTTCAATCAGATAATTATGGTGAATCAAACCTGGAAGATGAAATTAGGGTTCGGATTAGGATCTGCGCATCTTTGTTTAACCTATTTGTCAGAGACCATCGCCACACAACCACCACCACCACCACCGCTGCACGCAATGAAACCATCGCTACCATTCACAATGTAGATCTAGTCCATCAGAACGAAAATTAAGCGTATAAACATGTAATCGATCGACCAACCAGAGATGGAACCATAGAAGAAAAAAGAACAAAGAATTACTGGCGAGAAGAATGGAGGGCAGCAAATGTAATAAAACCGAGGTGCTGCGTAAATAATTAAACCCAAAAACTTAAAACTCAAATTAGGTAAATCGGAACCTTTTCCTGGAACGATGGGATCGGATTTCCAGTAGCATACCTTCTAACTGGAGCTTGACTGGCTGCGGATGAGCGAGAGAAACATACCTGCACAATCTTAAACAAAACCCAAAAATCAGCGCTGGATGACCCAGAGAAACAAACCTGCACAATTTTAAAGAAACCCTAAAATCAGCGAGCTCGATGGATACATCGTTCGATCAGGTTTCAATAGAAAACCTAGAACAGGGTTTTAGAGAGAGTGAACAGCCGAAGATGGTAGAAAGAGAGAGATCCAGATCGTTTAATCTTTTGGTAGAGAGAGATGAGAAGATATGGAGGTGATTGTTTTGGTAGAGATAAATCTTTTGGTAGGGAGAGATGTGAAGATATGCAGGGATTGTTTGGTAGAGATAGATTTGCACGCTTTCTTTCTTATCCACATAAAAGAGATGCAATGAAAACTTGTAAAGTGAGCTTTAAGACTTATACAATCCAATAACATGCTTTAAGTGTTGTAACTTGTGTTGCAAGGGTTGTACAATAGTTGTGAAATGTTATATAGAGTAATTAGCATATATTCACACTTACAACATATGAAGGGACACCATACATGTTCATTTCTATTTGTTGTATATTAAAATCCTTAGAAAGTATTGGTCGGCTCTTCACTTTCCCTTCTAGAGCCCAGTTCGTTTAACAAAATCAAATGAAAACAACCTATAGTTAACATTTTCTATCAAACTAGGTTTCGAGGATTCGTGCGTTTCTGTGGGGACACGAGAGGAAAAAATGTCTCAATGCGTTAAAGAAGAAAAAATAAAAAACTAGAAACAACGAAAACACTAACAAAATAATAAAGAAAAATCACTTTACTACCATTAAACCGGAACAACGAAAACACTGCAAAAAATACAAAGAAAAAAATTACTTTGCTACTATTAAAAAAACATAAAACACTAAAAAATTGTTTAATATTGTTTTCACTATAGCGACACTGTTCACCAAAAAATGTTGAACGGTTTTTCACTGTAGCTTTAATATTCACCGCAACATTATCTTGTATAATAGGGTAAATCTATGTAATTAAGAAAACGAGGTGTTAACTACTTATTTTATAAAAACTGAGAAATTTTTATATAGATATAAAAATACATAATTGTCGTAGATTGTGATTGTATCTATAGTTTTTTCTAAAAGTCAGTCGTGTAACACACGAGGATAAAAAAAAATAGTTACTACATATGTGAAAATTGAAATTGTTGACATGTCTCAAAGTCTCTAATAAACGAAGCCAACACATCTTACAAATTGTAATATTTGTATAAGAATATGTTACTTATTTTATATTTATAAATGGGTTGTCCGTCGTAACGCGCGAATAGGTCAACCACTAGCATGGAACTAAAGAGCTTGTGTTTTAATACCGGCTCCATCACAAGTGCACGTGGAACGCACACAGATGAGGTGGCATCGTATGTGAGTGAAGTGCCGTGACGATAGACAGGATGAACAAGTGAGTTACACATAAGAAGAATGAATAAATAGTGCTAAAAATAGAATGCG
>JBCNJP010000027.1:21560130-21577090 GCA_039602395.1 Deinandra increscens subsp. villosa | reverse complement strand
CAATTGTCACGAGTTAATTTCAACAGTGACTTTATATATTAACAAACTTTTTTATTAGAGTTAATTACATTTTGCGTCCTTGAGATTTACGGGTTTTTGCTACTTGAGTACATAATTCAAATTATTAACAAATATATCCTAAGGTTTGCGATTTGTTGTTATTTGAATCCCCCGCACTAACGGATGTTAGATTTTTCAGTTAAGTGTAAGGGTATTTAAGTCATTTCATATATGAGGGACTAGTTCTGTAAATTACCAATATCATGTACTATTTTTGTAATTTTATTAAAGAAAAAAAGATTTTATATATTTACTAAATCCACCCCTCTCTCTCTTCCTAAACAATAAATTCCTAAACAATAAATTACAGACCCCCTTCTCCCCTGACCACCACACAGCAGCCACCACCACCTCTACTACTACCAAATCAGTCTTTCATGTCTCCAGCCATCGTCTCTCTCACAATCGACACCTGCCTCATCTACTCATAATAGTCGACCTCATCTGCTACCTCTGCCAAGAGGGCCTCCTTGCTTAAACCTAAATGGGGGAGATGGAGGTGGTGACAAGGATGTTGAAGACAGGTGTGATTTTCCCGACGACAGGTTAGCCGGTTAAATCAGGTATGGTGACCATCTTGATGGATGGTGACGATTTGGATGGGGTAGATGGTGGTGACAGTTTGCGTTCGCAAAATTCATAAATCATACCTGAAGTTTGTTTTATGCTTCTGATGGGTTAAGATGTACGAATGGCGTTTGTTTCCAGTTGCTTCTTAAAAGCAAATAACAACTCCCTCTTATCGGAACCGGAATCCTTATATTTTGCATCGATTTTAAGAAATGTTTGAACATAATTAGCAGCAGACTCGATCAAGCGCCTAAATTTTACGCCCTAATCGTTCCGATCAACGCCGTAGCTCCACCTACGTTCCGGTTAACCGGAACCGCCCCGCCGTCGGATGATAAAGCCGATCTCGAACCATCGATGTTTAGGGGTTTTCTCGCTGAAAGTTTAGCAGATTTGTTTAACTCGCTTGAGAGCAGCGACAACGGGAACAATTCGGCGGAGGGTGGTGGCGCTGCGATGGCGGCGGCGAGTAATTATGATAAAATCATGTCGGAGGTGTACCTAGGGAAGCAGATCTATAACGTCGTTGCGTGTGAAGGGATGGATTAATTCAAGAAAATTAATTACAGGGAGATGTCAGCACCTTCTCCAACCCCAGAATCAAACGGAGATGGCAACCGGAGCCTCGTGCCTGGTCATGGTGGCCGGTCATGGGCGTAACTTCTGGAAGAGAATGAGGGGGGTGGAGGTGGGTAATTTCTTCTTATAAATTTATCTTTGAGTTAATTACAAAAGTAGTCATATAATCTTGATAACTTACATAATCAGCCCCTGATCTGTAAAATGTCTAATATACCCTTGTACTAAAGAGAAAAATTTAACCCCTGTTAGTCCCAAAGACTCAGTTGGCAATAGAATGCAAACCTCATGATATATTTGTTAATAATTTGGATTATGTACTCAGGTAGCAAAAACCCGCAAATCACAGGGACGCAAAATGTAATTAACTCTTTTTATTAAAAACATAACTTTCAACGGTCGTTTGGACCAAAATAATCGTTTGGGTCAAATATGGGTCGTTTGGACCCAAACAGTCGTTTGAGTTTTTTTTTTATTTAATTTTTTTTTGTATTTAAATAAGGTTGTTTGGGCGTCGTTTGAGCCAATACCAATGTTTTAAAAACAGGTTTTGAAGTTGAACCGGAAAAGTTTTTGAAGCCGGTTAGACCAGCCGGTTCAACAGGTTAGGGTATATATTTTTATAAAAATATTAATAAATTTGTACACTTTAACGAAATAGTTAAAATACAATTTTAATCCACTCAAAAATAATACCAAATAGTTATTCCATAAGAAAATATAAGTTTTAAAGTTGACATATAATAAAAAATAACAATAAAGTATAAACATATAATAAAAATAATTCAAAAAAAATAAAAAGTAAGAAAACAGGTTGAACCGAAGCGGTTTAACTGGGAAAAACCGGTTAACACTGGCTAGTTTGGATCTCGTAAAAAACCGTGAAAAAACCGGAGACCCCCAAAAATCCGGTCGAACCAGCCGACTGGTTCGAACCGATTTTTAAAACACTAGCCAAAACGACCCCTTAAATTTCAGGGGGGGGGGTGTGGTTTTGTAATATTTAAAAAAATAAAAATTATAAAAAAAATCTCAAACGACCATTTGGGTCCAAACGACCTATATTGATCATAAACGACCATTTGGGTCCAAACAACCATTAAAAGTTATTTTTTAATAAAAATGTTTGTTAATGTAACCGATTCCTTATACAAGCAAGTCCCTCATAGGTAATGTTAGGGATAGTAAGTTCTTTATATTAAGAACATTGAAAATTGAGTTTTATAGTTTGAGTCGTAACAATTTAAGTTTAAGGTATTAAACTAAAATTTTGTTAATGGACTTCACCCTCGTATGTAAAAAAATATACGGTTATTTTTGTCATTATTAAAAAACATCAAGAGTTAGTTACACAAATGGTCCTTGAAGTTTGACAAAAATAACACATTTAAGTTAAATTTTGGAGTAAACTTCGTTTTTATTCCCCAACGTTTGTAGATTTTAACAATTTTAGTTCTAACTTTTCGAAAATCCCAATTTAGTGTCTTACATTTCAATTTTTTTTTTCCAATTTTGGTCTCAACATTAACAATTGTTTAAAAGGTCGTTAGACTGCCCTCACATGATCCCAACATTTGGGGTATATTTGTTATTTCTGGTTGTTTCAAAGTATGAGTTAAAACAAACAAAAATGACAAAAGTACACCTCATGGGGACCAAATGAGGGCAGTCTAACGGCTCTTTAAACAACTGTTAACGTTGATACCAAAATTGAAAAAAAATGAAATCTGAGACACTAAATTGGGATTTTTAAAAAGTTGGGATTGAAATTGTTAAAATATGCAAACGTTGGGGACTAAAAACGAAGTTTACTCTAAATTTTGATAATAGGGTTAACTGCAGTTAAGTTTTTTTGTTAAGATAAGAACAAATCAATTTTTTCATATTAAAGAAACTAATTATGTAACTTGTTAACGAAATTTATTGTAATTAACTTAAAATGATTTATCTATATAGAGGGAGGTTTCTGAGAAGTTTGGTTTGAGTAAGAAGGATAAAAAGAAATAATAACCATTAGATCTTCAATTAAATAAAGATTTATGGCCCAAAATTTCCCGTATAGAATTAGATAGAAAGACAAAAGAAAACAATATGGAAAGTCATTTTTTATTTTTTTTATCAAGTTCCCCACATTTTTTAAAATTTCATAACCCTTAGATACGATATTTTTTTTAAAATTACACCATAAAAGCGAACGTTTTTTATCTTTAAAATGAGTGCAGTGTTGTTATATATAAAATTAAAAAATTACTATTTCGATTGTATCAAAATATTCATATCATTGTGTCATTATGTCATATTGTGTAAAAAATGTTCAGATAATTGTGTTAACATGTTCAAATCATTGTGTCATATTGTGTAAAAAATGAAAACAATAGTTTATTTATTTATTTTATATATAGTAACACTATAAATGATATGAACATTTTGACATAATGACACAATGATCTCAGCATTTTAACATAATGACACAATGATATGAACATTTTGTGTCAAAAATCGAAAGAGTAATATTTTTAATTTTATATATAACAACACTATACGTGTTTTTAAGATAAAAAAACGCTCATTTTTATGGTGTAAGTTTTTTTTTAATAATGTTTATGTGAAAGTTATAAATGTTTAAAAAAATAGGGGAACTTAATTAAAAATCAACAAAGATGGCTAAGACTAATTTGTCGTTTATTTCTTTTTTATTATATCAAGATCCAATGGCTATCCAATAGCTGAGATTCCCTCTTATCATTTTTACACCAAACTTCTTTTGAACCACTCTCTATATATAATTATTTATTTATCTAATTTGTTATATATGATTATTATTTATCTAATTTTCTCTCTCAGTTTTCTCTCTCATCCACCTGCGATCAAAGTTAAGAAAGTCAGAAAAAGAAAGTGAGAAATAAAGTTAGCTAAATATAAGTAATTATACATAAGTATATTATTTTAATTTAATAACAAAAAGAGTTCGTCACCAAGTTACATATTAGTCTTTTAATGTGAAAAGACTTGTATTTCCTTAGCTTAACAATTTTTTTTAACATAAATAGCCTTAGTATCCAATATTGTTACAAAGTTGAAACCATAAACCCTAGTGTTGTTTGTTAAGAAAATGTTTGTACCCAAATATGTTATATTGACCAAACCAGAAGACCAATCGTGTAATTAAGTCTAAAAAATTCAATATGACCAAAATACCCTTATGTTTTTTTTGCAAGTGAGGGTGAAGTCTATTAATAATAGGTTCGAGTATTTTGTATATAAACCAGATTAAAAACCAAACCGGTTTAAGAAGAAACCCATTTTGACTTTGCGTTGTCCGAGCTTGTTTGGTTCCCAAAACCGTCACGGTTTATAAATACCAGTTTGTACACCTCTAGCTATGGCCCCACATAGGTATAGATCTCCTAGCTGTTAGGGTAATGGTAATACTCACCCCGCGACCCCGCGACCACAAACTTTTTTAGGCGCCACCTCATCTTTCCCCACTCTCACACTTTTTGCAAGTAATAAACAATGAATAAAGTGGGGGGTGGCCCACAATCCCACACCCATCCATCTCGGTGCCCAGCCCCCGAGCCCCTCTCCCGAGCTCCTTCCCCGAGCCAACCGTCATGGTGTTCCCGTAACCCCGAGCTCCCCAAGATTCCCTCCCGAGACCCTCAGGGTGGGTATTACTTTTACCCTTATGGGAGAAGTCACTATCACACCTCCAAGATTCGTCAATAACGGTGTTGCGATAAGGGAAAGTGGGTTGTAGGGTTAAAAGTATAAACTGTAAGGGTAATGTAGACATGTAGTTGACAAAATCAGAAGGCAAGTTGACATGTAGTTGACAAAATCAGAAGGCAAGTTGTTTGGCTTAAAGTTTTTAGCAAGTTTAAAATTTAACTATATATATTATTAGCATATATTCAGACTTACAACATATGAAGGGACACCATACATGTTCATTTCTATTTGTTGTATATTGAAATCCTTATAGAAAGTATTGGTAGGCTCTTCACTTTCCCTTCTAGAGCCCAGTTTGTTTAACAAAATCAAATGAAAACAACCTATAGTTAACATTTTCTATCAAATTAGGTTTTGAGGGTTCGTGCGTTTCTGTGGAGACATAAGAGGAAAAAATGTCTCAATGCGTTAAAGACGAAAAAATAATAAACTAGAAACAACGAAACCACTAACAAAAAAAAAATAAAGAAAAATCACTTTACTACCATTAAACCGGAACAACGAAAACACTGTAAAAAATACAAAGAAAAAAATTACTTTGCTACTATTAAAAAAATAAAAAACACTAAAAAAATTGTTGAATATTTTTTTCACTATAGCGACACTGTTCACCAAAAAAATGTTGAACGGTTTTTCACTGTAGCGTTAATATTCACCGCAACATTATTTTGTATAAGAGGGTAAATCTACGTAATTAAGAAATCGAGGTGTTAACTACTTATTTTATAATTACTGAGAAATTTTTATATAGATATAAAATTACATAATTGTCGTAGATTGTGATAGTATCTATAGTTTATTTTAATAGTCAGCCGTGTAACAAACAAAGATAAAAAAAAACTAGTTATTACATATGTGAAAATTGTAATTGTTGACATGTCTCAAAGTCTCTAATAAACGAAGCCAACACATCTTACAAATTGTAATATTTGTATAAAAATATGTTACTTATTTTATATTTATAAACGGGTTGTCCGTCGTAGCACGCGGATAGATCAACCACTAGCATGAAACAAAAGAGCTTGTGTTTTTAATACCGGCTCCATCACAACTTCACAAGTGCACGTGGAGCGCACACAGATGAGGTGGCATTGTATGTGAGTGAAGTGACGTGACGATAAACAGGATGAACAAATGAGTTACACATGAGAAGAATGAATAAATATTATTAAAAATAAAATGCGTTTGTAAAATGTTGTGGCTATAGAAACCCACCCTTTTACTAAAAACACCCCATCCCCACGACCGTTTCATGTGAAACGATTCCAAAACGACCTCAATACGATTGTGGAAAGGGGGCCCCCTAAATTTTAAAGATGTCGTTGTCGTGACACGTCACCTCGTTTTACCTGAAACAACCGTTTAGAGTAAAACGACCGTAGGAATTGAGTTTCTTTAGGTGGTGTTTGTTTTTCTGCAAAAGCTCTTCCTGTCCACTTATGTCTGCGCCGCGCAGACTACGCGCAGACATTTAGATCTGCAGACTGTTTGTTTCTCCGAAGACGTTTCATTAAAAAATGTCTGCGCAGGCTCTTCTTGGTGCAGATATGACCCAGCCACTTCTGCTATTTTCTAACATCTTCTAACCTTCTTTTTAAACTGTTTTTTCATTAAAAAAAAATATTTTTAAATAGTTTTTTAAGTTTTTTCTAAAAAAAACTTTTTAAAAGGTTTTTTAATATTTTATACAACTTTTAAAAAACTTATTTAACCATTTAAAAAAAACGCCTTTTAAAAAGTAAAAAAAACATTTTAAACAATTATTTTTAAAAACGTTTTTTTAAAATGTTTTTTTTAAATGTTTTTTTGTTTTTTTTTTCGTTTTTAAATACGTTTCTAAAAAGTTATTTTCAAAAAACATATTTTAAACAATTATTAGACAAAACGTTTTTAAACATGTATTTAATAAAAAAAATAGTTGTTTAAAAAACATTGTTTGAACAATTTTTATAAAATATTTTTGAAATTTTATTTAAAAGAAACTTGTTTTAGAAAAAATTTGTTGGTTAAAATATACAGAAGAAAATAAAATGATTAAATGATAATTATCTATAAGTTTAAAAAATGATTTATTTAAAATTCTGTTTATTTTAGCAGTCTGCAGAAATTAAAAAACAAACACTCTTCTTCTTACAGACTGCAGATGTTTAGTCCACCTCTTCTGCTACAGATGTCTGCAGATATGGTCCGCAGACTGCAGACAATTTACCTCTTAAAAAACAAACAGCACCTTAGTAACTCACTGTGTTTCTCTATAACTACTGGTTTTTTTTTTTTTATATATAATATGCCAGACCTGAAAGCATGGGTTACGACGCTACCAAATATGGAGTGAAAAGACGCATAGCATATGCGCATAATGTAGTCGAGCCGGCTATTGGATGCTGCGTAAGGTTGGACCGGATTCGGTCACCCCACACCCATATATATATACAGCATACGCATCACATCAGGTCGTCGCCCTAAACCACCGGAATTTCCCTTTCCAGAGGAAATCGGATTCCAATTTCCCCAAATCCGATCTCTCTCTGCAGCTTCATCATGGACAACTCTCGCCAATCTCTCATCCCTAATTACCTCTATTCACCTTCCTCAACCACCAACCTCCTCATGCCGAAATTCGCCAACAATTCCAACGCATCATTGTTTCCTTCTGCTCCGCTTCCCGAGGAGGTAAATCAGAACAACTTCATGATACCAGCTCCCAGCGAGCCGTTTGGGAAGATCGAGATGTACTCGCCTCGATTCTACGCTGCTTGTACTGTTGGTGGTATCCTCAGTTGTGGTCTCACTCACATGACCGTCACTCCTCTTGATCTTGTCAAATGTAACATGCAGGTATATCTGTTTCATTTCGAACTTCATTTGTATGATTCAGTGTTATTCGATGGAATTCAGCGATTTACTTATCGTTTGCCTGGATCTGTTTCATTTTGGCGATATTGCTGTAGATGTGTTTTTAGTTAGATTTATGTTGTATGTTTGTTACTGCCTTACTGGATATACTAATAATCAAGTTGCATCATGTTCAATTGCTTGAGATCTGGAATTAGCTATTTATTGTGGTTAAAATATAGAGTAATTATGAGGTTAAGCAAGTAATGCATTAGGTGTTGATTGTAAGTCCTCTAAGATGGTTTGGGTGCATAAATATTGATCAATCAATTTCCAATAGCTAGAGTTACGTAGGGGTATGTGTGTAGATTGCATTGCTTCATTGTGGAAATTGTTGCAATCTCTGTCTGCAAAACCCTTTGACTTTAGACACATCAATGGATACAGGTATCCTAAGGGGAGGAGGTATGGTGGTGGCATGGCTTGGTGAAGCCATGTTCACCAACCAATCAAATTCGGCCAAGTCAAAATCCTTCAAAATGGAGCCATGTGAAGCCACACCACATGGTATGGTGGTGGTGTGGCTTCAAAGCCAAACCGGTTTCTATTTTTTTTGTTTCTTTTTATAATTTAAACAACTTAAGAAAATAACAACTTTTAATAAAAACAAAACACTTAATACTAGGAATTAAACCTTACAATACTTGGAATTAAAAAAAAAAAAAACCTTAAAACAATACTAGATTTTTTAAAATATAAAAACTTAAAATGGGCAAAATATGTTAAATAAGGTGGTATTTATAGAGGTAATTTGTTAAAAAAAGTAAGGTGGTATTTAAGAAAGACGTGTGATCAAAATATGTTAAATAAGGTGGTATTTATAGAGGTAATTTGTTAAAAAAACTTAAAACAATACTAGATTTAAGAAAGATGTGTGATCAAAATATGTTAAATAAGGTGGTATTTATAGAGGTAATTTGTTAAAAAAGTAAAAAAAAAAAAAACTAGCGGACAAATTCAACCGGCTTGGCCGGGCTCCTGGAAACCGTTCAAAACCGCGCAAGGCGGAGCCGGCTATGAAACCGGGTGGGACGGGATGGAGAGCCAGGCGGAACAGGGCGGCTCCCTTTGGAGCCGGGTTCCGGTTTCACACCATACCGGGTCCCCTAATGTCCCAATTTGATTTTTATGTTTAAACCAACTTGTCATCCGGAACCTAAGGGAGTGGCCAACTGGCCAAGTTGACATAACAACCGGGGATGCAGGATACCTGGAAATTAGATATTGCCTTATTGTAGTATTTAGGAACATGATCAGCTATGTTTCCATTCACAATTGGCAGGAACTGTATGAGTTACTTAGGGCATAAACACTCTATCTGTTTTCCATTTTCGTTCCCGAGTCCATGTATTTTGAGCACTGACAGTAATAGTCATTATTGTTTTTTTACTGTGGTGAAGTACAATGTTTTGGCTAACTGATTCCTGGGCTTTAAAAAAAAAACTGTAAAAAATCTTCCTGACTCATACTTTTGTAGCTTCTGGCGCCTTTGTTGAAGACAGGTCTTTGGTATGTATTGTTGTGGATGACTTGTATAGATCATGATCATTTTCTAAGGGGTCCAGGTTCACATATGTAGCAATGCAAATGGCATTGGATTGCCTTTTTAAATTGTTGCTTGTGTGTTTCTTTCTATAAATAATTTCTGGAACATTGTAATAAAATATCTTCTTTTTGATTAATCAGATCGACCCTCTTAAGTATAAGAGCATTTCATCTGGTTTCGGGGTATTGCTAAAGGAGCAGGGTGTGAGAGGTTTCTTCAGGGGATGGGTCCCTACTCTGCTTGGTTACAGTGCCCAGGGTGCATGTAAATTCGGATTCTACGAGTTCTTCAAGAAATATTACTCTGACATTGCTGGCCCTGAGTATGCTACCAAGTACAAGACTTTGATCTATCTGGCTGGTTCTGCATCTGCTGAGGTGATTGCTGACATCGCTCTTTGTCCAATGGAGGCGGTGAAGGTTCGTGTCCAGACACAACCTGGTTTTGCCAGGGGTCTGGGTGATGGACTTCCAAAGTTTGTCAGATCTGAAGGCGCACTTGGGTACACATCATTATTTATTTTTGTTCTAAATTTGTTTCTATTCAGGGCTGCATAAGAAACAAAGAATTGTTGCTGGAAGTCCTCTCATTTAGTTCTTTCACATTTATATAGGTTATACAAGGGATTGGTGCCACTCTGGGGACGTCAGATACCATGTAAGTTTAGGCATCTCAGATGCAAACTCTCTCTTATTTATGTTGTAATGTTGTTTTATTCTCCATCTATATGCAAGTGTATCTGGGTTATTTTTAGAACTTAAGTGGTTGGTTTGCAGATACAATGATGAAGTTTGCTTCATTCGAGACTATCGTGGAGATGTTTTACAAATACGCCATCCCCACACCCAAAAATGAATGCAGCAAATCGTTTCAACTCGGTGTTAGCTTTGCTGGTGGATATGTGGCAGGTGTTCTCTGTGCTATTGTTTCTCATCCTGCTGACAATCTTGTCTCCTTTCTTAACAATGCCAAGGGAGCAAGCGTTGGGGATGTGAGTGCCTCTGTTTAAACTTAGTTAGTTAGATTCAAATGCTTCATTTATCTCAAAACCTCTATTATCCATCACTTGTTTTCCAGGCTGTGAAGAAGCTTGGAGTTTGGGGTCTTTTCACAAGAGGGCTTCCCTTACGAATTGTAATGATTGGTACACTCACTGGAGCTCAATGGGGAATTTACGATGCTTTCAAAGTGTTTGTCGGCCTGTAAGTTTTCGTGTTTATTAAACAAACAATGTGTTGTCTTTCTTTCTCCTGAAGTTTTGAAGCCAACTGATAACATGTCATGTACAGGCCAACCACAGGTGGTGCTGCACCTCCTGCTGCTATTGAAGCGGCAAAAGCCTAAACCTTGGAAGTTTGTTTTAGTGGGCGTGGAGACTGAAGCAATGCTTTCTTTCCTTTTAAGGATTAACTGCTGCTTTTCATTATTTTTGGACACCCGTTCATAGGTGGCAGTTTTAATGCTATTTTTGGTATTAGAGAATATTCATGTGGAAAGTTTTGGGTACAAAACTTGCATCATGAAATAGGATTATAAGCTTTTTTCTTATTAAAAGAAAATAAATAGCCGAGATTTTTTCAGTTGCAATTTCAGGTTTTGGTATGGTAATATGAACAACGGTTGACAAGTGGTTGTTAGTTCCTATATAGTCTACATGGTTCATTTGCATTTTGCCGACTTTAGTTGGTTTGAGATTACCAGGGAGGTGTTTTCGACATTGAACCCAAAAGTGAGTGTGACGGTATCAAACTACAGATATGATCACTTGATTAATTTTTCCAACAACACGCATACAATGGTCATAATACTTGTACATAAACTGTTAGACCACAATTGAAGGTAGAACAAGATATACAAAAGAAAGCACTGGATTCCGGAGACACAGAACCAACATCTACCAAGTTTTTCACTTGCCCAGTTGCTTATTTTGTACCAAGTCTATTTTACTAGATCTTGTATAGATCATCAATTGACAAATTCTCAATTGGAAAGTTCGGTTGAGCTGTCGGATAGCTTGTCGTGAACCCACCCAAGAAATCGAGTGGGGTCAAAGTGTCATTGGAATAGCTGGTATCATATATGAAAGTCATGTCCATTTGTTCATCAACAGTTGAAACGTTCGTAGTGTAGTTTATGGGGTTCAATAACTCGGCCTCGAAGCCACCCCAGGGGGAGTTATTCTTTAAACCATCAACATTTGGTGGTTGTTTGACATGTTTCACATGATTACCAAGGTTTAATTTCACTTCCTTTTTAGCAAATTCCTCCACTTCATAAGCTTTTACAGCCTGTATCACCTGATTTGAAACCCAAAGAAAAGTATTCTTTAAAAAATTCTGCTCAAATGGACTTAAAAAGTTAAATTTATAGTAAAAATGATAGCATGCTTACATAGTTGAGATTTACTGAATCCCGATACACCATTATATAGTCACCCAGTTGCAGACCATGCTCCTCAGCAAATTCCCCTGAAAACATCAAGAATTTGCATACAATTTATATCTTACCATTATACACATTTGAAGTTGAAACAAAGATTAAGAACATACCCGTGCCCTCAAGGACATACATGCGGCTGTTGTTGTTTGGCCAGAACCTGTTAAGGGGTGAGAACTGAGAAGCAAACCCCAATATCTTGCATGTTTAAAGAAAGTATTTTCCAAGGGAATATAATTGTGATATTTCTAAAAATTGTTGCGTAATCAACGAGAATGACATTTCTCATTCTTTCAGATGATTAAACTGACCTAAACTTGAAACACCACACATGCATGCTATCCATGTCATCCATCTCCAAAATAATACCTTCCTTTGCAATCAGAGCAGGCAGGTGCGTTTCCGCAGGTTTCTGAAACAAATCACATAGCAAAAACACAGAGAACAAAGAATATAATCCATGTCAAATCTTCAAAAGAACACCACATTTTTTATGTTCATAGATTACACATCTTTTCTGTAAAACTTCTTCTACAAAATGTTTTGGTTATACATCCTTCAAGGTATATGAATTAAACAAAACTAACCTTTGGCAGCACAATTCTTTTTAGCGCACCAACATCACTTTTTTGTAGCTTCTTGCTGAAAAGAAATGTCAGCCTTCCTTGATCCACGATCTAATTAAGAGAAATATATATTAGATGTGTGTTTTACCTATGTTGTTGAAGGTGCTAGGCGGGTGCTTAAGGCGCTTAGGTCTAGCCCGGGGCCTAGGAGCAAGGCGCAAAAAAGGTGATAGCCTGATATAAAAAAAGGCGAACATAGAGAAAAAAACTAAAATACATATAATGCATGGAAAAGTAATACTATTTTTCAAACTAATAAAAAGTTTGCTATATAGAGCATTTAAGATCATCTAGTTAGTATCAAAACTTCAAAAGTACAAAAGATTTAAATGTAATAATAAAAAGTTGAAAAGCAATGCCAAAAGTTCAAAAGTAATACCAAAACTGTGAAGAAATTGTGAGTAGAAGTGTAGAACCTTGAATGTGGTTTCTGTAATTGTGAAGAAAAAAAAAACAGTGACTGAAAGAAATTGGAGATTTAGAAGTAAAATTAAGGAAAAATGGATTTTAATAATACAAGTTTTACCTTGTTGGCGGATAATAATACGAGTTTTGAAAGTTCCTTACAATAATACGAGTTTTGTGGGTATTGGATTCTAATGATACACCGTTAGTTTTTTACTAACGGTGTTAGTCTGTTGCCTACGTGGCAGGTGCCACGTCAGGTGCCACGTAGGAGGAAAACAGTCCACGTTGGGTGCCACATAGGTAACAAACTAACACCGTTAGTAAAAAAACTAACAGTGTATCATTAGAATCCAATACCCACAAAACTCGTATTATTGTGAGGAAATTTCAAAACTCGTATTATTATCCGCCAACAAGGTAAAACTTGTATTACTAAAATCCATTTTTCCTAAAATTAATTTAAAAACTAACCTGCTAGTTTGCTACTCGAGTCTTGACTCTTGTGATGTGAAGAAGAAAAGAGTAGTTGATGATTAATATAAAAAGATATTGGATTCAATTAGGCAGTAGCAACTTCTTTTAGGGTTAAATGAAAACATCCAATAATGATAAAATCAAAACAACAAAAATCGAACAAAATTAAATGAAATAAAAAAAATTCAGATAGCGCCTTTCATGGATAAAACCATAGCCTTTATTGGCCCTGCGCCTGAAACAAAGCAATCACCTTTCATGGCTTTTGCAAGTTTAGCCCACCATATCGCCTAGGCCACCACCAGGCGTTTTCATTGTGTTGCGCCTGAAGGGCTTTTGAAAACACAGTGTTCTACACATAAAGTATAATTGTTCAAAATAAGTACAGCTATTTAGAACTAGAGCATAATACATAATACATTATACATACACACACACACAAATAAGAGTATACTGACTGACTGATAACACACAAAAGAATGATCTCAAACAGATAACCACCATTAGTAAAGTCCATTTCCATGTGACCAACAGAACAAATAAAGCCCTGCCTGTGATTGAATATTTGTACTTTCTGATCATGTTGATATTGTATAAAATCAGGAAGAAAATGATATATGGCACCAACTTGCAAACTATGGTACCAAATCTTCGTTCACTAACTATGTACTAAACAAAAAATATCATAATTTGACACATTGAAATCTTGTTCCAGCAGCTTTTGAGAGCTGAATTAATGATACTATGCTACAGTTTTCATGATGTCACACTTTCACTAATTTAAACCATCATCACTTGAGTGGGTCCACACTATTTGTTAATGTTTTTAGCCACACAACAGAGGGCCAATGACCTACAAAGTTCCCATTTACAAGAGGTTCCTACCAGGGCTGCTAAATCATAAAATCACTTGAAACATACAGAAGAAACCTTTTGTATGGTTTCTTGAAGTTATTAGCAATGCTGGACACCCAAATTACCGGCAAAATCAGGAATTTCGTAATGGGACAAACAGAAAGCGCATAAAAAGGATGGAGTGTGAAAGAAGATACTCTTGCGGGGAGAGGAGCGGCGAAGGATCGGACGGCGGCGGGAGCACCTCGCCGGAATCTAGGCATCCGTTTCTTCTTAAGGAAATCGAAACGAGCGGCGGCGACGAGATCTCTATCGACGGCGGGAGGAGGTTTATAGGTGTCGAGGTGAAAAGCAGGGATATCGAAAGCGGCAAATGGCGTGAAATCACAGGGGGTGTTTCTCTCCATCCAGGTCCAGGGCGAGTTAGGGTTAGGGTTAGGGGTGGAATTGGGGATATTTTTGCTATATTTAGTAAAGAAGAAGAATTGGTGGGGGTGAGCATTGATTTGCAATTTGCATAGGCATAGGAGGGTGTGGCCAATGAGGGGGGTGACGAATGGAAGGGGAAGATGGATGAGGTGGGGGGTGGAGAGGAAGTACAGGTGGTGAGATATTTCTGATGATTATTATGATGATGATGAAAGGATCATTAATCATCCCGCTTCTTTCAGCAACACTGGACTGGACTGGACTACCACCCCAGCCAAACAAACAAACAAAAATATGAAGACGATGACTTGCTTTTGAATTAATTTTCAAACCTTAGTTTCCACGTCAGAACATAAACATATTTTTGTCATTGTGATTTGTCATCTTCATCCCTTAGGCTATGTGTAATCGGGCGTTATAGCCCCAAAACCATCACTATGGCGCCCCTCATAGCGCCCCTGGGCACCCCCCGGGGCGCTATGTTGCTTTATTTTGTCCGGTGGCGTTACCCACATCACGCCCAAACTTGTTCAAGAACTACCCACCAGTTTGCCATGTCCCAACCATAATGCTCCATGTCACACCCATCCCCCATAACCCCCCCTTCTTGACTACACACCCATCCTCCATAACCCCCATTTCGCCACGTCACTGCCACATGTCACGTAATGCCCCGTGGTGGGGCATTATGATTACACATAGCCTTATAAAGTGGATACTCTTAAATTCAAATTCCAAATTCAAATCTCACCTAAAACAATATAATATATAAAATAAATAACGGAGTTGAGTTAGAAGTTTTACCACAATGTGTCTTTGGGCAGTGGTTTTCCTCTGAGATAAACGTGCAACACTGAGGGTCTTGGTTACTCGCAGCGTGTTGTGTGTGACATCGTTTGCTATGATGAAACCCTCGGATAACCGGATATTTGCAGTTAAAAAAATTTATCAGCCTTGATCGGCTTGTATGGCCGTAAACGAGCCGAGCCAGGGTCAGCTCGAGCTCAACTTGTAACAATCGAGAGTTTATTACCGAATGAGCCATTTAGTCCTAAACCAAATATATGTGATGTATAATAGATTAACAAAGTTTTCATATATGCCACCACCTTTCCCCATATATGCCGCCTTGAACCCTTGTATATATATATCGGGGAATGAAACGTTACTTGAAAAAATAAGGTATGCTTTGGATTTGTACACAACTGATATTGATATAAATATTGATACGAATTTATAAAATGAATTTTACTAAGATGTTTCAAAATTGTGATATAGATGTAAAATATAATCAAACATCAATGATTCACCAATCTATGAGACAAGAACACCATTCTGCCCCGGGTGCAACTAGTAGTACGGATGCATATTTTGACTTGTACGACATGTTTACAATCTCAAAATGTTAAAGTTAAATGGGTAACACTCCGAGTAGCGAACTCGGAATTTATTCGGTAATGGTGTTCAAGGTTTTCAAACTTTGATTTGTTGGCTTGGTGGAAAGGAAATGAAGATAATTTCCCGGTCCTATCTGTCATGGCCCGAGATTTTCTAACCGTCCAAGCTTGCACGGTAGCTTTTAAAACTTTTTTTTTGGTTAGTGGCAGGGTTATTGCAAATAGGAAAAAAACTAACCCCGAGACTTTCGTGGAGATGTCGATATGCTTGAAAGACTATTTGGATGCACACGAAAACTGATTCAAAAAGTATCATCACTTGAAGGTGAAATGGGTTACGAATGTTAGTTGTACGAAGACGAGGTCTAAGGTAGATTGACACCTGAAATGATCGATGATAAAGCCACATGGGACAATTACCTTAGGTCCAATTCAAGTTCAAGAGGTAGTGAATGAAAACAACACCACAAATGATAATTTCTGATGAATACTCAAGAAAAAAAATATATATTAGCTTTTTTTTTCTTAGTTCTTAGTTTTCTTTCATCTTTTTAATTTCTATGTTTTTGTATGTTATTAACTTTTAAGAGTGAAGTATAACATTTTTATGTTTAGTTATAAATTTGTTATAGATTGTTTGAAAAAAAAAATTTCCTTCAGCTAAAAATCCGGCTTGAAGAACCGGTCCGCCCTAACCGATTGCATTTCTTTTCTTGCCAAACCAATTACTAGCCAGAACCAGTTTCGGCCTCTAATAGACCTAACTGGAACCGGTTATACTCCCAAACCGGCTTGTAAAAAAATCGATGTGTGCACCTCTAGTTGTGTTTAAGTAATGTCAGTGTTTTGTATACTCGTGTTATCTCTACGACAACGTAACGGTAGTAAAATATACTTTGTCTTGTATTTCATTTATTGAGTTACAACTAGTAAAATATACTTTGTCTTAAATC
>JBCNJP010000027.1:21469075-21559630 GCA_039602395.1 Deinandra increscens subsp. villosa | reverse complement strand
TCCTAAATAACATTGAGCTATGGGCTCGTAGGTAAAAAAAATGTTTCAAATTTTATTTACAAACAAACAGATTCCTACAGTCCTACCGTTTGTAAAGCCTTTAAAAGGCATTAATGGTTTCATTATTAGTGATGAATAAATATAAGAAAAACGAAACAAAGTCTTCTCTATCTCTTGGTGGTTAAGAATTAAGATGTAGGAAGACTTATACTAGTCTCCTTTTATATTTATCAAACAAAGAATTGTAGCATTTGTGAATAATCCTTTCTTTTTCTAAAAGCAAAGACCTATATACCCGGAGTATCATGACTTAACCCGAAATAATATTATCATAACTGAAAAAACCCGCTAGCTTAACCCGAAATAATAGAACATAATGACCTTATCCACCCACCCCAAAAGAAAACTCACAACTAACCATAACAATAAAACTGTAAGCCATTAAAAAAAGAGTGGTTATATAGAAACCCTTCTTTTTTGCTAAAAACACCATTTTTATACGGTCGTTTCATCCAAAACGGCCGTTTTAGATGAAACGATCCCAAAACGATCTTAACGGGATGACGTGTCGCGACGACGAAACCTTAAAATTCAGGGGGTCCCCCTTTTTTGAACGACCGTTTTGTACGAAACGATCGCAAAACGATCATTTTAACAGAAACGATCGTAAGGATTGAAGTTTTTTAGTAAAAAATGGGGTGACTATAGCCAAACCCTAAAAAAACAGAACAATATTATCACAGACTGAAAAGTCATGGAATCCAGCTAAGCAAGCAAGCCCCTTTGGCCTTTGGTGCATTTGTGAATAACTGAAACCCAGCCGCGTTGACAATTATTTTGGCGTGTGATTGATTCCATTCCTTGAAAAAGCAACCAAAACCATTACCATTTGCAAGTTGGGAGGAAACTGCAATTCGCATCTCCCAATTTCACATCCACATCACCTCTCCTTACATTTATTATCATCATCATCATCGATACGATTCGATCTCTCCCATTTGCCCATTTGTATTGTAAATTGTAATTGTAACCCCCGATACCTTTTCTTTTTCATCATTTGATCTCCGTCGAGATGAACCAACACCAACCTCCGTATCCCTCATCTCATCTTCTTCTTCATCGGATCCCGCCTGGGGGACTCACGTCATGGGCACACCGGTGCCGCCGAACGCTCCGCCCAACCCCTACGTCCAATACGGCGCCCCTCAGCCCCCACCTCCGCCTCCCCCCACCGTCGATAACGTCCGTAAGAAATTCAATTCATGGGGAAACAAGGCCGAGACCGCCGCAACCAACATCTGGACCAATCGTAAGTAATCACTTTCATTCTTATTATCATCTTTTCTAATATGTATATTATATGTATCTTAATTTTTCGATTCAGTTGATGACGAATTTATTATTTCAGTGAAAGCGGGTCAATCGGTGACTGGATCGGCTTGGGGGAAAATGAATTTGACGGCAAAAGCGTTAACGGAAGGTGGATTTGAATCGTTGTACAAGCAGAACTTCGCCACCTACCCTAACGAGAAGCTTAACAAGACTTTTGCTTGTTACCTTTCTACTTCCACCGGACCTGTCGCCGGAACTTTATATCTTTCCAATATTCATGTCGCCTTTTGTAGTGATCGCCCCTTATCTTCCATCCAACCCAACGGCATGGAATCTTGGATCTATTACAAGGTAACTACTAATATCCTAATTCATAACTTCTCAATTGAGTTATGGCTAACAAACCTGAGTTTTACATATCGAATTCGAGTATTAATTCGGTAGGTGTTAACGGTTCGGTTTATAGTTTATTCGGTTTTAATATTTTTTTATATCCGTAAACCGAACCGTATTCAATACGGATTACACGGTTTGGTTTCGGATAAAACCGAATAAACTGTATTCAACTAAATAACATATCCTAAAAGTTTAGAACCACAATACGACATACAACTAAATACTGATAGTTTTACACCAAAAAATAATTAATAACTTTAAAGTTTTGATGAAAAATAGAATTTTCATTTTCGAATAGAGTAGCTACTAGCTAGCTTTGTCGCCTCTGCTTTGACTTTAACTCTCAATCGCGTAAATGGATGCCTCTTTCGTCACCTCCTAGCCCCTACTTCATCAGTTCGTGAATCGTGACTTCATGAGTTAGTGTATAAGAGTTTAACCTAAAATTCTTATTTGGGTTGTAGATTAGTGGATAGGCTAACTTAATCCTAAATGGGTTAACATTCTAATTACATGGTTTAAAAAAAAATAGATCTTATTCGGTTTAAACGGATAACCAAACAAAGTGAATTAAAAAGAACACATAAACCGTAGTCACAACCATAAACCGAATTTACAATACAGACTGGTTTATTCGGATACCTATAAGGTTTGGTTACTTGATTTATCCGGATTTTGGTTATTTCTGATAATGAAATGTTTGGTAATTGGTATACAGGTTATAATACCGTTGGAGAAGGTAGCGACGGTGAACCCGGTTACGGTGCCGGGTAAAAAGCAGATAGACAAGTACATCCAGGTGTCGACGATAGATGGTCAGGATTTCTGGTTCATGGGTTTCGTGAATCATGATAAAGCATCGAAACATCTGCTCAAGGGTGTCACCACTTGTGTTAAATCCGCCCCCTTTGTTCATTGATGTAATCATGTTTGTTCTATATTAACATGGATTGCTATGTTATATATCTCCAATTTCATCGCCCTTGAGTTGAGTTGAGTTGAATCGTGTCATATATATAAATTATTCTTGTGCCTCTCACATGGCTTCAACTTTTCTTTCTAGTTGATGTTCAACTTCTTCTTTCTTGTTGATGTTCTGTGGCTGAGAGTGTGCAAAGTTTGGTTATGATTCGGTTATGGCCACTGCCATAACCATAAATGATAGTCGGTTATGGTTGTTTTGATTAACCATCGGTTATCGTCGGTTTTTAGTTTACAGTTGGTTATTTGTACAATGTATATTCCAGCTAAAATATGTAAGTTTTTAACTCAGTTATGATGTTTTAATCTCGATTATACAAGAAAATGCATGAAAAACACTTTTAAATACATAGTAATATGTTCAAAATAAATGAAAAATACATGGTTTGGTTCGGTTTTAATTTAATTAACCAATGATACATAACCATAACCATAACCAATGGTTCGATTATTTTTTTTCTTTTTGGTTATGGTTCGCTTTTTTGTTACATTTCGGTTTTTGATGGTCATATGCATATGCAGTCCTGAATACAAAAGTTGGTCACAGCGTGAGATTAATTAATGAGCGAGAGATTGATATAAACAAACAAATATATCCAATAAAATAATCAACTAAAAAGAGCAAGTATGGCTAACTGCTCAGTAAAAAGACAGTGAAGATGTTAGGATATCAAAACCCATGTCTTGGAATTGCTGATTTCCTCTCTACTGTTATATTAAATGTGTGTTAAGTGACTAAAATGCCATCTAATTAGAAAACAAATAATTAAACTGAATATTAAACATGTAACATAAAGCATAAGATTCTGGGTCATAAGCATGTAATAGAGCACATAACATATTAGGAATTGCGTAAAACCTCTAATGCTAAAGTAAAGATGACTAAGATAATAAGATTAAAGGCCCATCTAAGTTGTAAAATCTCTAAATACTAAATTATTCATCAAAATGGCAGAAGGTTATAGTGAGATATAGAAAATGAAACTACTAATATTTCTCCTCTGTTTTTTGCTTGCATCTCAATAATAATTACAGCTTCATGATGAAGAAGCAAGATAACCTGAAATATCACCCTACCCTACCCTTACTCATCTCTCTTTAAATCAGCTTCACTATTACTCAGAGTTGATTTTCACAACAGAAGGTGGAAGCGGAAGAGTCGATGACAACATAGCCCGGTTATTAGGTGGACATATCTCCTGACCTTTTAGAAGTAAAGGTGCTGAATGTCCAATGAAACCACCAGAAATTGCAACAGGTTTGGACAAGGCTAAATTATTACTAGGAGGAGGTCTAGGAAGCTCATGAAGCTCACTTATTTTAGGCGAAGATAACGGAGGAGGTGAAGCACTACACTGCAAATTTGGCTGAGAAAATGGGACCCGAGAACGGGGTTGAGGAAGTTCACTAGAAGTAATGGGCCCGCTATTATTAGAAGCAAACTTGAAAGAAAATTGCTTGCTTGGTGGTAATGGCCCAGAGTAAGATTGTCGCTTGGCTGTTTCAATACTATTGCTTCTGTTATACTTATCCCGTTGTGAGAACGAAAATCTTCCGGTAGAAGGAGGGGGTAACTGGGTAGAGGAACTAATACTCTTGCCGTCTTTTATACCTGACTGGACTTTTGAGGTCAAAGTAGATGTTGATATGTTATCATGTTGCAAATACTGAAATGGGGTGGAAGGAGAAACAGATGCTGGGGGTTTTGAAGCTGGATTTCGAGTATCTGTAATGGGTGGAGGTAGTACATAGGAGTAAAATTTCTGTGTCGGTTGGGCTTCTCTAAGCTTTTCAGATGTATTACATGCGTCTGGGTATAATGGTGCCGAATAACTAGCAACTCTTCTTTGTCTTGCTACAAGCTGATCCCCTTTATGTCTATTTAGATTTGGCTGCCAAAAGCAAAGGTGGTATAATATTATACAGGATTAGAAAGAAACGGTTAATATGGCCAAACACCACACCAAAAAACAAAAAAAAAGATATTATAAGCATTCAAGGAGACTTAAAATCAAAGTTGATTGTTGTCTTACGTCTGAATCTTCTGTGTTTGAAGCTTGAAAATACAGGGCATCTACATGGTTCGGCTGAAAAACAAAACGTGTTAAGAAGCAAAATGACTAGTTTACCCATCTAAATATTGTAAATGTGTTGGCTATGTTCCAGATGCAATAAATTATAAATAGTAACTTTTTAACACGTTACGATATCACGAACATTTACTAATGTTAACTTTGAGCACAAATGTATAAGTTACCTCCATTGGATTTGCTGAGGTACCATCATCATCTAGTCCTTGTTTCTTCTGTTTAGAATCAAAACTCAATTCCCCGTCATCGGCACTTTCATAGCCACTTGTAGGGTCGCCTTCATGGGACCCATCGTATAATCCACTGAGCTGGCAATCAATGCGATGCTTTTCTGCAACATTTCTTATAAATGGTTCAACTGCTTCAACAGCTTTTAGCCCCTTGCGAAAGAAACTAAGCTGCTTCCAAGAAATAGAAAAAGAAACATAATAAACTTTTTTGTTCTCAACATAGAAAGTAGAGATGCACATAAAGTTAGGTCAGATCCTGTCAAGTGTGATCTTGAAATTTTATAAGCCCGGTCCTGCCTTCCAGGCTTCCGGAAGACAGGCCTAATAGTCCTATACAGCTCTGTACATGGCATGATCCTTCTTAAATTCATTTGGGTAATGTTTAATTTTTTTTCATTAACATTTTGGGCTAGTGGTTTAAGAGATTTGTTTACCATTGTGTTATCAAGGGGCATCTTCCTTATAAAAACAAAATTAAGACACAATTATTTACTTGGGCAGGGGATATAAATTTACTTGGGATATGCATCCCCGATGTTTGGTTTATCAAAAGCTTTATAAATAGATGAAAATTCATGAAATAGTTCACTAAGGCATTGAGTTCATATGCAGTTGGGAAAAGTTTATGAGGACATGGCATATGAAATGTGGGCCCCATTTCTTTCTAAATATCAGTTTTGCTATTAAACTCAATCAATATTAATCTAATATCCATATTGTTTTAGAACTTGAGACAAGTAAATGGATAGCAGATATACGTTTATGAAATGAATGATTTAATGAGATTGGTGATGTGATATGAAATGGTATGTTGAGAAACCCTTGTTAAGTAGAAGCTCAGATAATTTAATTTACAAAATGAGTTATAACCATCTAGGACCATCAGGTGTGGACCTTAACCGGGTGCTGAAAAGTTTTATTAGGACCTTCAGCCTTGGAAGCAATCCTATCAATCTCCACTTTTCACATCCAGTATCGGGACACCTTTGGGACTAATGAAGGGCCTAATCCCATTTGTGCGTAGGTCAGATATTTCTACATATAAACTTGTGAATAGGAGAAAAGATATGACCTGTGCAGCATGATGGCGAGCAGCTTGTGTTAAGAGACTTCGCCATTGTCCTTCCTTAAGTGACTTTACACGAAAAATACATAGTCGAGTCACTTCGTCATATTCATCTTGAGCTTCTCGCAGTTTTTGTGCAATTGAATTTCTCAATTTTCCCTTCTCTTTGTGTTGTGCCATCATATATTCATATACCTCCCTGGATGTTAATATTTATCAATAAATTTTTTACTTAAAAAACTAGGTATAATATAAAACAAAACACAATTTACCTTTTTTCGTCACATTGAAGTTTCATTTCCTGAATCAGTAGCAGAGAAACAAGATAAGTGTCCATAATATATACATAGCAATGCAAATAAGCATTAACATTTAAATAATTATGCAAATATATGTAAACAGATAGACAGACCTCCACTTTCTTTAGCTCGGTGAGGAGAGACTCTGATGGGTTTGTAATTGTCACAATTACATAAGAGCGCTGGCAATGAGAAGAAATTAGTTATTGCTTCTAACTATATTAACCTATGCAGCTACACTAAGATTAATAAGAAATGTTTACATAAGTATCAGCAATTTTCTGAAGTTCCAATTGCATATTCCCCAAAGTTGATAGTACTTTTCCTGCATGGAATGAAATGTCTAGTTAATGTTATAGTAATATATTTACAAAAGGCTGAAAAGTAATTGCTGGATATCATAAAGGTAATACTGAAATAATGTGCACATTAGGTAACATCTATTCATAGACAAGAAATATAAAAAGTCAAGAATCAAATAATTATTATTACCACTTTCAGAATCAGCGTTGACAGCCGTTTTCCCCAACAAACAGTTCCCCATTTCATTTAGCGACTCCGAAAATTCTGGTAAACAATAAATTATTCATATCTAATATACATCCAAAAGATAGAAATAACAAGAAATACAGTGTAATTCTGATAAGAGAGGGTGTCCAAACTTAGAGAAATAACAATACAGATTTTTTTCTATTTAAGTTTAAGCGTTACTCTTACTCTTAGGTCACCGTTACTCTTACTCTCAGGTCACCGAGAGATAAATTTTCCTCTTTTGTGTTTAACTATTCTAACAAGAGGCAATTACGTCTATCCGACACTGAAGGTTGACTTTCTTGACACGTCACTGACATTAAATTCTAAATCCCGAACTTGATTTTTTGAAATCATTATGACCCCGCGCAAATGTAAGTATATCACAATATGAATGCAATATTTACTTGACACAACATATTGTTACCAAAAGCATTCTAATTTCTAGACGACATTCAAATCAAACATCGTTCAACCGGTTATTGGTCCTCGACTGCATCACATTTACAAGGACGGTTACAGGCTAAAGACAATAAAATTTCTAGTGACATTCTATTTCACTTGATTAAACCTAATTTAGATGTGCAGCAACATATGGCATTTTACCCAAAGTAAGCCAAAAACACTTACCATATATACTATTTGCAGTTGCAGCAGCTGCAGATAATAATCCATCATAGCAGTTTCTCATATCTTGCATGTCCTGTAAAAGTAAAAAAAAAAAAAAACATAAAAGGCAGAACTACAAACAGATTCTAACTTTCCAAGTCCAAGTAAGGAAAAAAAATAGCAGCATTGCTTATGGTCATCAATGGCAACTTCATATGTTATTTCCAGCATCTAATGTCAAACCATTTGACCTTGAATTACCCAAAAGAAATTCAACTTTCTAAGGAGGTACTAAAATACAGTTCACAACACATTGCCAGGTTATATTTCATAATCAAAGCAGAACTAAAGGAACCGCATCGTTAATTACACAACAAAAAAAACCCTAGTTTAGACTACAAAAATTGAGTTAAAAACAGAAGATAGCAAATTCATTATCCAACGGAAAACATAGAAAGCGTTTAACAAACAAAAACCCTACCTTCGAAGCCTGAGCAAGCTCGTCTATAAGGGCGGAAGGCTGATGATCTCTCATCTCCTTCACATCGCCCCTGTTCTTCGATAATTTCCGCCCAAGCTTCTCCAGTGATGACTTCATGATTTGTGAGTGTAAAATTAAGTGAAACAACACAATAAAGCGATGAAGAACAGGATGAAACGTGAATCGTAAAGAAATTGAGATTTATGCGGATTGCGAGAATGGGCGATTGAGTGGGTGTTTGTTTATTATTGCAGCATTCAGAGTGAGGGGGAAGCAAAGTTGAAGATTTGATAGGTTATAAGTCGCCATTAATAAATTTGTGAGTTGAACTTTGACCATGTTTCGAACAAGATTTGATTTTGACTAAATGATATATGTATTACCTAAAATTACCAAACCTTCGTCCAATATTACGATTTGTCAAGAGTTGAACTTTGACTTGGGGATTCGTTTTAATTGTATTTGATTTGCCTTCCTCTTTTTAACGGAAACATTTGATTGGCTGGTAGTTAACAAACGATTGGTTGTCACGTTCTTAACCGATATTTGCTCACCATTTTTATTTTACCGATTCGAAACTTATTAATGTGGAAAAACTCTTAAGCTCTAACCCTCATTCTTCGTGCCTTCTTCTAGTGTCTTTTTTTTTGGCAAAATGTTATTGTACTAAACGTTTTAAGTGATGCTCGAATTCAACACCTTTAGAAAGAAGGAAATACAACCTTACCTTGCTACTAGGCTAAATTAGGGATTGTGGCCTTCCTCTATTCACTCGATTCATTCACTTAGCAAAGTTTAGTTGGGTAACCGGTAACCATCAGTCGTTCAAAGTTTGAACCGATAGTTGGCACTGGTTAGTTAAGCCTTTTGAGATTCAAAACTTTGAAACAAGTTTTTTGGATTGTATTGTTATAAACTCTTATCATCTCGATCAAGTTTATAAACTGACAATTGTAAACTTACAGAAACTTAACATATGTTGTTAACAACAAACCAATGGTCTCAATGCTCATTTTGCCTTCTTAACTAATTTATGAAATCAAGTAGTTTTCAATCCTATTTCCATTTTCTCACTACCAGCATGTATACATACATGACTGTTTAATTGGCTAGCACTTAACATTGGATTGGTTGTCACGTTTTCGAATGAAAGTTTGTATATCAGACACTATTTTTGTTTTACTAGTGCGAAACTCATTAATGTGGAAAATCTCTTAAGCTCAAACCCTCATTCTTCATGCCTTCTTCTAGTGTCTTTTTTTCGACAAAATGTTACTGTACTACACGTTTTAAGTGAGGCTCGAATTCAACACCTTTAAAAAGAAGGAAATACAACCTTGCTACTAGCTATATCCTAATCTTTCCAAAGAGTTGTGAGTCGGGTAGCCTTTGACTAGGGACTTTGATCTTCAGGCACTTCGAACAACATACATTTGTCAGCACTTCACCATGGTTAGCTGTAACCCTTAGGTCGTGTCTATAACCCTAATACAGGATTAGAATACCATGTCTTAGGTAATTTATCATATTAGCGACAAGTCATAAGCATAGTCATTAGATGAGGTTAAAATGACAAGATGAGTCGAGCCCGAGTGATTCCTTCTCAATTCTGATTTTCTCTGAAACCATTTACATTTGCTTTAGTTTACTTGCATCAAAAACCATTTTCCAGATCAAAACAAATAATCACGGCTAGAAGATTATGATCGACTGTTCAACACCATTCTATGTCCTTGGATCGACAACTCGGTATTTACCAACGTACACTATATTACATAACCATATGTACACTTGCCTAACATATGTATATAGTTCCTCGGTGAACAATCAGTTTGATAAATTTAGAATTGTAATGAGCAAAACATTACTACTTTCACACACATTAAAGATCCTTTTATACAGAGATGTATTTAGACCAGGATGTTAATAGGTCAATCACATACACATACACTAATACACAAATAAATATAATAAAAATACACTAACACGTATATACATATACATGTACACACATACATACATACTAATACATATACATTATACATACATATGAAGAGGATCATTGGAAAACCTTTAAATATTGGAAAACCCGAAAAACCTTGGTATTTTAGTAAAATACCTATATAATATATTTTCATTGTCCAACTTTGATTTTAATTTCATTATTTATATCTCCATTTCATCTCCATTTACGTATAACACCAGAAAACTTACTGTTATTGTTACACATATGTAACTATAACGATGATGTTACATTTGTGTAACAAAAATGACTATGTTACACCTGGTGTAACATGTTAAATAAGGTGCAATTTCTGCTTAGAACTAATGTTACACTAAAATGACTATGTTATACTTTGTATAACATATTTAAATAAGGTGTAACTGGTTTTATAGGTTTTTCAAAAAAGTGGGTTTTCATTGACTCACCTATATACATATACACATACATATATAGGGTTTGCTTCTCCCGAAAAATTGATATATTATGAAAACTTGAAAACTAATTCAAACTAATTTTGATTAATTAAAAACATAAACATTTAACAACGGAAACTCATTTACGCGGGACACTTCTTCTCCACCAACCAATGTGCCATCACACGCCACCGAATGGCGTAGGCAACAACAACTGTACGTTCGACGATCAATCTCAGACGGGTGCTCACGTGGAGACCCGCATAAGGGCCCCAGGTTTTGACCACATCCTCAACCAACGCATAAGGACTTAGTTTGTTCATTATGTTGGAGCGGAGTCGTGTATATGAAGATTCAAGAACAGAAGTTGGCTTGATCTTCAAGACTACAATAAGTTGAAGACACCGCTGACTAGAGTAAAACTTACGTTTTGTAACGCTTATTTTACTATTATTTAAACATTTGCTACAACTAGTCCCTTTATGGCTTCCGTCTCACATGACATTTGATAGATTGTATGTAATCCCTTAGTATGTCAGCAACATAGTGTGAATAGTGTGGGTGTCCTCACCTAGTATCTCCTAAATTTTTATATCTTGCATCTCCTAAACATCTATATCTCTTGTATCTCCTAAAGAATTCACTTTTATGTTTAAATCAGGATTGCACTTTAAAGTATGATTGGATTTTAATTTTTCGTTGGGACCAATATTACGTGGTGGATAGAGACTTGGAAATCAACATGTAATATGTCTTAGTAATATGTCTCAAAGGGATAGTTTGATAATGACACGATGGTTCCCTTACGTTATCGGTTCAAATAATGCAAAGTGCATATGTGGTGTTAGAAAAATCAACTTGTAATGCAATTTTAGTTATATTGAATTCCTTTTTGAAGGGCAAAAGCTGACTGTACATCACAATCCCTATCTATCAATGATGATGAATCCTGATGACCAATCAACCTTTTTCCTGCTATTGTTGAAGATCCAATGTAACTCCACCACTCATTACCCTAACCAAAAACTCAATTCCCCCCACCACACTATACAAATTACTCACACCCCCAACCCAATAAACTCAATGCTGTATCACTTGTGAAATCAAATTCAGCAAGACGGACAGTTCAATCTTATCTGTCTTCTCTTTCACCTCTACTTCTTCCCCTTCTAATCCTGTTTTTAAACCTGCAACTGCACTTGTAATTTCTTGTACTAAATCAACAATCACACCCTCTACACCCATAAGATATTGAACATGAACAGCCTCGGGTACGTTACTGCACAGGCGAATCAAAACACATTTAGTTAGTACTCCATAGTTTGATTTCATAAGTAGAACCATTTGATTTTTTCATAAACCAAGAAAGAAGAGAACTTACTTTAATTTTCCATAAGTAAGGAGGGAGAGATTTGATTCTTTTATCTCTCTTACTACTGAAGGGTTTCTGAAAATGCCCTTTACTTCTGAAACAACTCCGTCTAATCCACCCGATAATGCCAGCTTCTTGGCTTCGTCTAAAGAATTCATTCGAATATCGGCATGTATCTCGTTTCCTCCATTTGTCAAGAAGTATACCTGTCAATTGATTAACATTAGCTTACATGGCCATTTCAATACATTTACTTATGAATCTTTCAATTTGGTTCATCTTTTTCTCAAACGCATTTACAAGGACAATTAACGCATTAATTATTGATTAAAAAATATTAACAAAAGAGTTCTTTTTTTAATAAGAAAACAGACCCATTAACCCAAATCTATTTCTGACCCGACCCATCTTGACATAACTAACAAAACAGAAAATACTAACCGGGTATTTTTGCTGAAGTTTCTTCATAAGCAAGGCTGCATCAGGCTGGAAGCTAGAGAAAATCACAGGTCTTTCTTGGGCGTTTTCATATACCACCTAAACCATAGATTACAGAAGATTAACAACAACACTTGAAAGTTGAAACCAACACAAAATGCTAATAATAAAACAAGAAAGATTGGTGATTTATGTAATTATGTTACCTTCAAGATTACTTGAAGAACATGAATGAGATACTCTTGTTCATAAGCAATGTAATCATCAAATTTCAACTCAATATTGAATCCCAAACAAGGGTTGACTTTTTGGAAAGCTTCTTCCAATGTACAAGAATGGTCATCGATCTCAACGTCCCAACTCACAGTCTTCCCATTTGATTTCCTCCACAAAGATTTGCCCATCTGATCTGCTTGTCTTTGAGGACCGTAGCTAAAGAATTCATCCAAAGTCAAATCGGTGACTCTGTTTTCAACTATGTTACCCTGAATATACCAGATTGAATAGGTCAATTTCAAACATATTGACAAAAATAGATACCCGAATTAAAGATATGATTAGGTCAATATCAAACATGTTGATATAAATAATCAGTGGTATGCAAAAAAATATTCGAATCCGGATATCCGAATTAAATACCCGAATTTCCACGTCTAAATATTATCTGAAAATTCGGATTAGATCCATTAGAAACCGTGTTTCTGCCTAAAAAATAAAAACACATATTTTTTTTACAAAACACTGTTTTTATTATATTTAAATGCTTTTAGAAATTAAAAAAAATATAATATTTATATATAGAATTATATTTTCTTTTTTAATTGTTTCGGATATTCGTTGAATCTGAATCCAAAATTCCCAAAAAAAAAACCCTAGAAATAAGCTTACGTTATCTTCTGAGAGGATGAAATTATCGTGGAAGATGATCGGGGTGTCGTCTTTCGTCACCTGCAAGGGAAGAAACGAATAAAATTTAGCCATTATTAATCATCAGATCTATTCGGAAAAAAGTCAAAAAAAAAAAAAAAAGTATACGCGGCGAGTGGAGGACGAACGAAAATGTTACCTGAACGTCAAATTCAATGAAATCCAGAGGATGATTCGCAGCTTTATTGAACGAAAGGATCGAATTCTCTTTGAACGCTTTCATTCTCGCATCCGTTGACTGCAGGATGTTCATCCCGTGACCTCGGTGACCGACCACCATGAATTTAGGCAGAATTTTCCGAACATTACTCACATCCAATCCTGTTAAATATAATAAATAAATAAGTTTTCAATTACGTAAATCTCACGCAATTTGGGGAAAAACAAAACAGAGAGTAGGAATTACGGAACGGAATCGTACCGGTGGGAAGCCGGGTGGCGTGAAGAGACAACGCGGCGGTGGTATCGTGGACCTGATCTAGATGAGGGACGTCGGAGAAATGGATCGCCGCCTTGACAGCCATTGATGAATGAATGAAGGAAAGAAGGAAGGAGGGAGGATTGGTGGTTGGTTGTTTATGGTGGAATTGGAATTGGAATTGGTGGGAAGAAAAGGGTTTGAAGGGGAGGGTATTTAAGCGATGGAATCACCGATCCCCGTCACCGTGACAGTGACAAAGGGAGGGGATCTCCTATTGGAATATTCGGTGTCAATCAAACTACTTGTGATTTGCCTTTATGCGTTAATCGGATATGAATTAATTTTAGGAAAAGGAAAGGTGTCTTTTGACGCTATTAAATCGCGTCTATATTTACGCTTTATTTCACATTGGTAACACGTAATTTAGTCACTAAACCTTTTTTTTTAAACCAATTTTAGTATAAATAAAACCAAACTTGTTTAAATGACTTTTGGTGATGAGAGTTTGGATCTTTTGGTATACATGTTTGATGAACTTAAGAAGAATTTAATTGTGTAAAAAAGTTAAAAGCAAATAAGATTAAATGACTTCAAATGTTATTTTAAAATCACCTACAACATATATGCCTTATGTTTTTATGGGTCAAAATAAATAATTAAAGGGGTTGCTATTTTAAATAATTAAAGAATGTTGTTTTTATACGGCTAGGGTTTGCTATTCAAAAGGGGTTGGCGGCGCAGCTTGTTGCCCGCCTTCCTAGCGTTTTGACTTAAGTCGTGTATGTTTATTTCCTTTTAATATTATTTAATATATTGAAACTTTAACCCAAAAAAAAAAAAAAAAAAAAAAAATTAAAGAAATACAATGTTAGAGATGAATATGTTAGAATATTCCTTTTTAATGAAAGAGCTAAATGACTAAAACAAAGAAGCCAAAATAGTAATTTACTATTTTTGTAATTATCATCATATTATAGTTATTTTTAGTATGATAGAAATAACAACAATAAAAAATAATTATAAGATTTACTTGCCTAAAAATAAAGGAGAATATATAATTTTTTCTAGATAATATGCTTATTACTATTTTTATTAAATATATATAGTGAATTAGGAACTTTATATTTTAATAAGATAATATGTATTTGTTTTTATGAATAATGTGGCAATTCTTGACCATTCTTTACATCTCTATTACATGGACGTTTCCGATTCGCTTAGTCTCATTGTAAATATGTTATATAATTTGACATTAATGTTTTTGTGAATTATAAAACAAGTTTTAGGAAGCAAAGAAAACGTGTTAAAAGTGGTTTGTTGACATATAAAAGCAATAGAATTCCAAGAGGGTGAGGTAAAATAAGGAGGGTGTATAGAGAGATAGTACATATGTGCAGGGGTTGAAATGTAAATTTAAAGGATAAGGGTTGTTCTACACATGATGATGATGTGTAGACACGACGGACTGTTCCAAATAAATGAAAAAATAAAAATAAAAAAATTCCAAATAATAAAAATACCATGAGGTAGACGAGGCCAGCTGTGAGAACCACGTAACGAAATATTTCACTTCCACCCCTTATACTATCTACTAAATGCACTTTTCGTCATTGCTTTTCCATTCCGAATCGAATATATATTTGACCAATGGTCAAAGCAGTCTCAAAAATTGAATACGAGCTGTTTGATGAATTTAGAATAACTGAAGGGTAAGAGTGAAAATAGAGGAAACATTATTGGCAGAATGTCAACGGTCAAACCGCGACCACATGATCCTGCTGCTTTTCTAGAAGTGTGATTTTGGCAATGGGAGCCCATGTCATGCTGATGTGGATCCTGGTTGTCAAGCTATATCTGTGTGAATAATTAAATACGAACTATATATATCTATTCTGTAAAACCTAGCGTATATTTTTATTATTCATTATTGTCTGTTGAACAAAACTAGCGGTATTTTTATTCATTGTTGTCTGTTGAACAAAACTAGCGGCAATTTTGACAATACTTATAGTTGTTTGAATTTTTTTATTCACATACATTAAAAAAGGTTAATAAAAATTGATGATTATTGTAAAAAATTATATATATATAAAATGGTTCAGAGCCGCAGCTTAGAATGGAGTGAAGGGGGAGGGGAATGATATTTATATGTATTAAGTATCATTCATGCAGTAGAAAATTTGAGCCCCGTCTCTTTCAGAGTTTTCTTTCAAGCTTCTCCATTGAAATAGTTAATGGTTTAGATGTGATTATATTTTTATCTCTATGGTTTGATAGTTTAGTTTTTAAGATAATAAGTTCTGAGTTTATATCTTATAATGTATAGGTGGAGGATTTATCTACTAAAAAAACTATGATTGATTTTCAAGGTCTTGCTCTTCGATCGACTATCAAATACATAAATAACATATGAAAAGCAAGCATACATCGACTATCAAATACATGAATAACATATGAAAAGCAAGCATACATGTAATAAAAACAACATACCCACTAGAAATCTCACTCAAATAGTAGGGTCTGAAGAGGGTGAGAAAATGATAGACCTTATTTTTAGAAATCTCACCAAAAAAGTAGGGTCTGAGGAGGGTAAGAAAACGGACAGACCTTACCATTAGAAATCCCACCCAAAGGATAAGGTCTGAGGAGAGTGAGAACGACAGACTTTACTTTTTCCCACGGGATAAAGCGACTAAGTGAACATATAAGTAGCTTTACGTGAACACCATTAAAACACGAGCAAGTAAAACAGGTGAAAACCAATGCAATGTGGACGATTACCATGGCACATCATCCTACTAATCACACATAATTTGGAATCACAATTAGTTAAAAAGATTGAATCTTGAATGGATAAAATCCCCTTCAACAAAAAAAAAAGGTTGCTCATAAAATGCAACTAATTCAGATAAAATAATGTACAAAGCCAATCTTGAAAAGCAACATAAACATTAGATCACCTCTATCCCATAATAGATCATGCATAAACAATGACTAATTTTACAAATCATCAGGCAATGAAGGGAAAAAAAAACCACACCACAACAGTCCAGTCCAGCCAACACATAATCATCAATCACCGACTCCTATCTACCACACTCTAGACCGCGGGCTGTCACAGCTTCACTTCGGCAGGTCATGAGCTCGCACCAAAACCTGCACCGCTGCTACTACCACCACCTCCACCCACTCTTGAAGCTAAAGCTACAACTTCGGGTGACATCTCCCAGCTCCCACTTTTCCTACCCCAACTAGACCGCCTTGCGTGTAATATATTAGCACGGTCACCTTCATCCACTGTTGTTCTCGTTTCAGGTGACACTCCGCCTATTCCAACTTCTTTAATGTTCAGACCTTCATTGTCACTCACCGCCCTACCATCACCCCAAACTGCCTTTCTTCCCATTTCAATGTCCTCCACCCCCTTCCCCATGTTTGGACTCACTAAACCACCACCAACTGACCGCCCTCCTAGCCCTGGTTCTTTTGGGACACATGCCCTGAACTTGTTTTTTGATGCAGGGATTCTAGTGCAAAAAATCTCTCCAAAATTCTCTATGACTCCTTTGTTGTAGGGATTTGCTCGCCTGTCATACCTATATCTGAAGTTCTCGTATGTGGTCTGCAAGATAAGGAATTATGGGTAACGAATCAAAACGGGCAAGGCCAACCTGAAACACTTTTTGTCCAGTATTGTTTTTGAATAAAATCATATATGATTATAAAAGCTATATTACTTCAAATGGTTACATAAAATGATTTAGGAGGTGTTCTTAATTAGAAAATATAAGTGACTTCTGACCCGTTGGCTGATGAGTCAAAACGGGATTATTTTGGTATGGATCGAAACGGATTATAGATTGAGTTGTGTCGACCCAAAGCACATTTTGCCAACATTTTGTATATTATTACAAAATTTTATTATTTCTTTTGAAATAATCCAACCAAATAAATAAAATAATTCAAGAGGTTCTATGAATTAGAAATATACACTTTGGGCAACTTCCATGCCGTTTACTTTAAGCTATTTTATTAATTTCATCTGTAAGATAAGATGTGTTCCAAATCAACCCAATCTAACCACATGGCAAGTCAGACAGGGTGGGTTGATTTGCGTTTACCCAAAACACCTTATAATCTCATATAAAATTACAAAGGTTTCATTATTTCAATAAACTATGTAATTGGTTAAATAATGACTTGGAAGTTCTATACTCAACTTTGCCCAGTTGAGCCAATTACTTTTTAAGGTATTTTCTATTTTACCAGTAAGTGAAACGTAGTCAGGATCAACCCTCTAAGTATCAGGCTTGTTAGATTAATCTGCAGATTTTTTATTCTCCAGGACTGCAGGCACGAAATGCCGATCAAATCCGTTAAAGAAGTAGACTGGTTTGGCAAGTTAAATCAGGCAATTCTGGGGACGGATCGAGTTGAGTTGGATCCAGTGATCGACCACAAACACCTTTGCCCAAATTTTTAGATAATGTTAAATATGATTTTAATTTTTTTTATTTCAATAAATTACCTAATTGGCAGAACAAATGATTTAGAAGATTCATGCATTGTTCAACTCACTTCAGCAGTCTAATTTTTCAAGTTATTTTTTTCTTGTATACATAATAGAAAAAATAATCCGAATTTAACCTAATAAACAGAATAACAGCAATCTCAAAATTTATATATCAACTAATAAAATAAGGATAATAAGTGATTACCTGATTTGTACTGATGAGATATAAATGGAACGCAGTAAGGCCACCCACAAACCAAACTGATATGAAGGTGTAGACAATTAACACAATGGATGCGGGAGTCTTAAGCATTGCTTTCCATAATGATATGTCCTCTGAAACCGTAATCTTTTTTATGTAAATCCAGCAGAAACTAAAAACGTATATACAAAGTAGAGTAGTGGAGAACACAAACATGAAGAAGAATCGATAATTTCTCTGCAACCACAGAAGCCAGATCTCAATTAATATTTAGATATTTTTTAATCAAATTTTAAATTCTTATAACATGTAGATCTTACCAGGCCTATACATTGGCCAACCCAAGGGCAATGGTGATCGAATCGTTCAACACAATTGTTGCAGATAGAACAGTGTGAGCAACGGGGAGGTCTATAAAGCATGCAGGTATCACAATATTTGATTTTTACGGTTATGCCATTAACTTCAACTTCCTTAATACGAGGTAGCCGTAATTGCGGGGTTTGCACACTACCTTCATTATTACCATCCAACCCTTCTGGTTCAGGAGGATGTGCATTACGTGGAATGATGCCCGGGTCCCTCCCCGAGGTTAAGAGTAGAAGTACTAAAACCTGTGATATTCATCAATCACTCAATATTCATATGTATAAGAAACATTTGATTATTAGGGTGTTTGGGTAAGCTTATTGCATCATAAGAAAGCCCTAACTTTGATGCTTAAGCTTATCTCGCTTTTCCTTCTGAAAAAAGCTAATCAACTTTTTACAGAAGCCCCATCCAAACACTTGAAAGAGCTTATTAGCTTTACCATAATGCAATAAGCTATTAAGCTCTTAAAATAAGCTAACCCAAACACCCCTTAAATTTATACAAGACAATAAAAGTAACTCGATACAAATGACGAATAAGATTACCTACCTGAATTTAAAGGAACAAGCAATGTAAAGCTGCAGAAAGGGATCAATTTGGGTGGTTTTTTTATTGATAACAGGTCAAATGCGTAAAACAGATAAAACTAGCAATAGATGAAAAAGACCAAACAGGTCAAAATTTATATAGGGTGTACTTAAATTTAAATGCTTACAACCTAGCAGATTAGGGTTTTAGCAAAACTAGAATATTATTATTCTAATAGTAACTTTTTAATCCTAATTAATATACTAATTAGGTATAAATGAAAAGTGGACGAAAACATGGTGTTCAACCCACCTGATTTGACCCATACTTCAAAATTACCCACTTTCTTCAAATAACTGACCTGCTTGTTTTCTCATCTCTATTAAGAATCAACAAGAGGAGTAACTATATTACCTCCTTTTTTTTTCCTGGAAGCAGAGATATTTAAAATGCTTGGGCAACTAAAACTATGTTATGGGTTTGATAAAACTCACAAAATGTATAGAATTGACATGGAGGATAAGAAGATCCCTCAATGTTAACTATTTGAGTGTAATTATTCAAACATGGCAATTTTCCTGAGTCGAGGGCCTCTCTGGTGTGTTTGTTTTGTATGTATTCAAACATGATAATCAACCTTTATTTAAACATCCTTCTTCCTATAGAACTTTCTTAAATAATTAGGTATTTAGGCTGCCCTTATATGTGTGGTCACTAGATTTTGAAAAGCAATTATGTCCACTTCAATAAAGAATTTTTAACTTATAATCTGCTGACCAACTTAATTGAAAAACAAATTTAAAATCCCAAAGGATATGATGCAGATGTTACGAATCAAGATCTAACGTGTATAATGCAACTACCCATATCTAATAAAAAGCTTCAAAAAAGTTCGTCATTATTCTTTGCACTACATGAGTGAATTTGCAAGCCAGCTCAATATGGGGGAACCGTCATTTAAAAGCGATTCAACAGCACAAAAGACTCGATAATAAGTTACTAAAACAACTTCTGCAATCATGATTTTCCCAAGGAACAAGATAAAGAGTAGCTAGTTTTGTAAAAATAAGGTAAAACTTGTTTTACTTATAAAATTAAGACAGCAGCTATGATCAAGAACAGATGAGAGGAACTTACAAGAATTGTGAATAAAATAGCCACAACAATAACAGAAATCCCCCAGTGGTCATCAAAATCATACACCAGTTTTCTTGCAACGAAAACACAAAAAACTGAAACAGGAGCTACCAAAAGGAATATGGTCAACACCAGTGATCTTACATCAGGTCCAAATACAAATCTACCCTGAAGGAAAAAAATCTGCAATGCAATATGAAGTAAGGACAAGGGCCATGTAACAACTAATAAATTATCCATATCCAAAAGAAAAGATTAACAGTTTTAAAATACTTGATTACACATAAACAGTTCAACCCAATTATGTTGTGCATTCAAATGTAGCATAAATAAAATGATGCATTGACAACAAATTTCTTGTAGAAGCGCGGTTTATGACCAATAAAAGGGCCTCGGCCTATCTGTAAAAGCAAGATATGATCATGTAACCTAAATTCCGTATGTTTCAATGAATACCATTCAATGTAACAGAAGTGACCTTTCTCTTGACACAATTTGGTCTTTTTATTTTTCCTTTTTCTTCCGGAAATGATAACTGTATAAAAATCACTACTATTCTCTATTCACAGTCACTTGATTTCATTCTAAGTTGCTAAAGTTCAAATTCTAAAGCCAGCAAATGAACATGAATTGCACTCTTATACCTTTGTGACACCAAGTAGCTCATGAATCATTACAATTCAACATTAGATTATTAGCCTAGGGTAAGCGTACCAATTAGCAACACTATTAACGAAATTAGCCAAAACCTAAATTGAACGGATAAGATCGAGCAAAAGGATGCTTACATTGCTGCCTTTCCATGTCTGGTAAACTCTCAAGTTATCCGACCCGTTCGTGGATCCAGATAGAGGATCAGAGCGCTTGGGAGGAGGGACCACGTACATGTTTCCCTCTATCTTTCCGTTTTCTCAAATCTGGAGTCGAGATCTTCAGTTGTACGTGAGAATACACACTGTAAATGTAAATGCAAATGCGCACGAGATACAAGACAGCTAAAAGGAAGAGAAGGCGATGATGATACTCCACCAATTCCAACAAGCAAGTGGATAATCAGCCACGACGCGAAAATACGCGGCGAGAGTATGATTCCGGCGAGTTTCAGTCCGGCGAGGGGAAGGAAGAACAGTTTAAAGAGCGGAATTGATCGGCCGACAAGTCATGAGAGTGAAGAAAAGGGGAAAGGGTTTTTGGTTTCCGAGTGTAGTGTTGAGTTGTGTGGGGTGTCGTTTATTCATCTCTATATCTGCTTCTAGCTTTACAGGATAGCCAAATTTAATTTTTTAAAAAAGAGTGACGTGGCATTAACTTAGTGGTCACGGCATAATGATTTGTTTGAGCATATGACATTTAATAAGCCGATAAGAATGTTAGTTTAGAAAAATAACGAACATAAAATTCAAGGAAAATTAAAACAAAGAAAGAAAAAAGGTTTTGTTGAAGGTGATGATTGTTGACTACTGGCTTGGATGGTGGTGACTGTAGAAGAGTGTCGTTTGGGCTTTTCATCATACATAATTTCAAATCTTGAAGCTTCATTGCAACAAAACTCTTAATTTTGTTCATATGGAAAAATGTCTATGAGCTTGAATCTAATGTACTACATATAAACATCAATCATAACTCAACTGCAGATTAGGGTTGGAGAAGTTGGGTTAAGTCTATTTTGGTTAAGTCTATTTTCTTTTGACGTTTTTCTGTCTTATTTGCTCTTTAATAAGTTAAATGACGTACAATGCAAGGCATAAATTCACTATTAGATTGAATTATTCGATTGGTTCACTCGAGTACTTAAACGAATACAACTCGGAATTTTGAGAAATCAAGAACAAACCGCTTTTATTGTGAGAATATCAAACCAGAGAAAGACCAAGAAATAGCAAATGTCGATTTTAAGGAAAAAGAGATGTTCGACAAAAACTGCTTTCTTTCTGTTAAGCAATATAAAATTTCCAAAATCTACACCTTCAGTCCTCCGAAAATAAAAGTGTCAATCCTCAAAAAAAAATATGGAGCATTTTTTGCGAAACAATTTAGTCAGGAGCTCTGCCCCTTAGACCTCGCTCCTGAGGATGTTGCCGCTTGAAACACCCCAACCCCATTACCCCAATGAGGTTTTTAGAATTACAGAATCATCGATACAAACATATGCCCCGCACCTCCGGACTTGTTTGATGTTTATCATACTTCTCATTGGTCAAATGAATCAAATAACACTAAAATAACAATAGAAAACAGGTACCTAATATCCTTAATTTGAAAGTTGATGGCCATTTGGAAAAAAGAGAGGGGTTTAGAGTTAAGGGTTCGATGCTGCTGTGAACTGTTGAGTATACATAACAATAGATATGTGCAAGTTGCAGTTAAAAGAAAGCTTCTTTATCGTTAATAAGCTAAATTCACCTGCTGAAGCCAAACGGTTTTAAGCCTGGTTTACCTTCGTTTTGTTAAATTTTTTTGTAAACATATCGATAATGTACTTGTAGAAAATAATAACAAAAAACTAGGAATTGAATTTATAAGGTGCTACAAAACCGAATACACACAAGTATAGTTCTATACAAGTGTAACGAATTTTCCAACTTCTTTCTTCGAGGTACAGAAAGAAACAAGCTGATCTTCATCAACTGTACCCAAACCTGATAATCGAATACCGTAAGCTTCCATCCTGTGAATATCCCGATGAGTTGGCGATTGCCACATGCCATCCCACCAAGCTGCCGGTAACAGCGGCGTGTAAGCACATTGGCTCGTTTGGTTTCCACAACTTAACGGGCCTGCAAAGCGGTTCCAAACATGCCCCCATCCTACCTGATTACTTAAACCTTCTGAAACCAGACTACTCTGAAAACTACTGAAGAATGAAAAACTTGAGTTACCACTTGTGTTCCCTGTTACATAATAACAGATCTGTTGGTAGATGAAAGGATCTGATTTCTAAGGATGTGCTCATGTGCATGCTGAAAATGTTAATTGTAAGATGGTGTTTAGATGTGTTTTCTGAACTTGTGATGATAAATTGCATATGATTGTTGCTGAATTCTGATTATTTAAAGAATTAATGGACCAAAAAGTGTACTGTGAAATGGGAGTGAAGATCTATCACATTAGGTAAAACAAGAGTAAATAGATAACTTCACTTACCCTTAGATGATCGGTTTTATTGCACCTGGTACAAAACTGAGCATCCAAAAGGACCAAAACCGAGTATTTGACCCTTATATAACTAAAAAACTCACAATAAACAGATACTTGTAGCCAAAGTAAATCAACACAGCTCTATATAATGGTAAAAGAGAGAAAATACCAGCTGAATTTGCAGCAGCCAGTGCTGCAATCAACTGCACATAGGTTGTTCCGACACGCCTGTGGGCCCCAGAAATAACCGCATGCCTTGCACGTGACGCCAGAAAAAAGTCAACAAACGCAACCCATCTAGGTGCTGGGCCCCAATCTTTTGTTCTGAAATCTAAACTATGCAATCCATTTTGGTCAGATAATTTTCCTTCAAAGCTTTCATAGTTGAAATGAATAACCTACATAGAGAACCATTAATAACTTAGCACAAAGACCATATAGTCCAGGAGGACTTCATGTCCTTCCCTGTTTTCATTCTTTTTTTATCTTTATAACAATAAAAAAGCTGCATATACCTCTGCAAATCTATCAAAATTTGATTTCACATCCTCAACCAATGAAGGGGTATCTGAAACTAAAACCAACCTAGGTCTGGAACCTAATTCTGTATTCTGCATGACTTTTCTTGTACAATCTAATGCTGCCTGCAATGCCCGCACAGATCTGCAAAACAGATTTTAGATATCAAATAAAAGCTAAGTGCTTGTTAACTAGAGTCTAAAGGTGGCCATTTCGACCCAACTACTTATGAATTGCTCTTTTGAGGCTATGATATTGGGTCAAACAAGTATAACAGGCTGAATGTAGCTCATTATTGTAAAAACAAAGTTTTTGTAACTACTTCTGAATCATTAACTATTAATATAAAATAAACAAAAGAATGTTTGCGGGTCAACACAACCAACCTGAAGAGTTAAAACAACCTGACCCACCTATTTTACTACCTCTACTATACTCGTACGATGACAAATATTTGTGCATATAAGATATTAAGACACCTGTTCATGAGCATCCGCATGTGCAAAGTAATATCAGGATCTAATCGTCCACTAAGAACTGAATCTACTGCCTGCTTTACTTCTTCTGTAGGAGATATGAGAACTCTCATTAACTCCCCAAATACATTGGGCCTATGCTGGTTTTGGGGCGGCCCAAAGAGCTCAGAAGCAGCATTTCTCATCTCGACATGAACATTCTTTAAAAAGAATTGAGCTGCCACAGCATCTGTAGTATTTTGGAACCTGCCAACATGCTAAGATTGGTTCTCGATTTAACAAATTTAATAAACAAGGCAGTACCGTAAGTTTACCATATTATAGGTTCTTGCCACTCAATCCAGTTGCTACAGAGAACATTTGTCTTCGATGGCTTTTGAAAATCATCAATTCTTATGACCAGATGCCTGCCATAGGTGGTCAAACATCCATTTTGTCTCCATAGATGTTTGATTTCATTCAGGGAAAAAGCAGTATTGGTATATGTTATATACTCCCCGAAAGGATACTTTCCCCTGCAAAAACATATTATTTAGTAATCGTGTCAAAACCTCACATTATATCAATGTAAAATACATTTTACTATTTTACATTCGTATACAAACAACCAAATAAGAGTGTAACAACTAACAAGTTCATCCAAGGTACATGCCTCCTGGCCAAAAAATATCATTTTGGTAGAGATGGCAAGATGAGCCTGCCAAATGGATTGGTTAGTGGGTCAAAACAGGTTCAGGTTAAAATGGGTCACTAATAATCTGGCCAGGTGGTTATCCGCAATTTTTTTTTATCCACTCTTTAATAGACAATTACTGCAATAGTTATGATTACAAGAAGAACATTATTACACTAATAATCTAGATCTTTGTATAAACCATTTAGGAGGCTTTATGCATTAGAAATACGAGAGGGCAAGTTTCAGCCTGCTCCTCTTTTAGCTATTTTTATTTGACATGTTTGAGATAAACCACAACTGAAATTGATTCATCCATTAGTATTTCGGTCAAAATTGCCACCTCTGCAATTGATTAAGCATTGAAAAATCTGTATATTGAACTGAAAAATGATGATGCTCAAAGAAATATAGCAAGGATTGAGATAGAACCAATATGCCTGGTTTGTCCGATTATAAGTGACCGGTTCAACATTACACTCAACGCTGCTGCAGTTAGGATCTTATACATTTCGTTCCCAAACCCTGCCTCTGATGCTTTTGCTATCACAAAACTTTGTCTGCAGAAATCCTCTGGAGGAAGACTTCGAGTTCTAGCAGCACCTGTAATAAAAGTTAGTTAACCACTATCTTTGATTTACCAGAGGACAAATATGAACCGCCTATGCATATACACCTTTAGGAAAAACAAAATTCACTGTGTACTCTTCTGAAGATAAAAAAAATATACATTCCACTTAAGCACATTTATTATCATGTTCATATATGAATTGAAAAGGTTTGATCATGCTGCAGTTTGATCCATGTTAAATAATAGTCTGATTTCCATGTCATTCATGAAGCATTTTGTATATTCCAAAACTTGATACCTTTATGCCAGCAGGACTATGGTTCAAAACAAAATTCTGTTTTAGGCTCTTGATTAACTTTTGGAATCATTCACTAATTGTGATATCCTTTTAGATCTACTTAATTCTTTCAATATGCGTGAGTGCTTTCATCTGAGATCATCAAAAACTAATGGCACTCTTCCAGTCTTCCTATCCACCATTCATTTCCATTAATCCTACTATTTGAGTCCTTCAGGACCTCTCTCTTATAACTTCAATCCATTGCTAAAACTTTAGTCCATTGCTCACTTTTCAGTACACTCTACACTCGTTACAGTTCCTCATTTACTACAAATTCATTTTCACAACTATAAACCACTAAGCTATCACATCAATGAATCTCAGCACACATTACACTCGTTACAGTTCCTCATTTAATACAAATTCATTTTCACAACTATAAACCACTAAGCTATCATATCAATGAATCTATCTACAATTATAAACCACGGAGCTACCACGTAAAACTTATAAATATCTAGTTTATAGCTTCAAATGCAATCAAGTTAAACCGAATCGAAACAGAGGAAATTCAGATTCGATACCGTTAAGATCAAAGTGACGTCGAATGATCTCTCTAACTCGGAGGCTCTGCTCAAGGAAATCAAATCCACCTCTGAAATCCTCGCCCATCTCTTCCACCGTAGCGCATCGTTTGGTTGCTTGAACATCGTCCTCCACTTGAGTAACAATCGGCGTGAGGTCCTGCGTGGTGGATGTTACCGGATCGTCGAGTGAACGGAGAGTGAGGAGTAAGATTCCGATCCCGGTGAAAGTTGCAGATGCGATGAGCAGACAGTGCAGCGACACCGCCTTCCTCCTTGATCTGCCGAATAACAGCCACCGCATCTTCACCGACGAGCGGAGGAGATGATGCTAATCGTGCTTTCTAGATTCTGCTATAATAAGTGACGTAAGCGGACGCGCTTGTGAACTCAGATGGGGTGGGGTGTGGTTCAAAGGTCCATAAAGCATCTCAGGTCCCAAAACGGGACATAATCCACCTCCCCCTCGTTATATATGATTGTAATCTGTCATTTCTTCTTTAAAAAATAAAAATTTTATTGTCGGTGAGCTTGGTTATCTTATTTAATTTTAGAGTTTTTGGTTTTTTCTATAGTGTCGGTGATTATCTTATTAGAAGATTTTTAAATAACGATATTACACGTGGAAAAACTGACTTATAGAAAGAAAAAGAAAAGGTAAATTTTTTTTTTGGGTAGAGCGATAGTAAATATGGAGTGTAGTTTAAAAGTATGAGTATAAAAAGAAGTTAAAAAAATTCAGAGGTCTTAGTATATTGGTGTTTGTATATACCTCATGTGCTTTGGGACAACCGTCTGAGATTGTGTCGGACAACCGTTTTAACTTTTTTTAAAGTTTGAGTTTAGCTTATTCAGATATTAAAAATCAGATGGTCGTCTGAAAAAGTCAAATGACTTTTAACATGTTCAAAAGACTGAAAAAAATCAAAGTCAAAGTTTAAAAACGTTAGACAGTAGTGTGACACAAATTTAGAAGGTCATCTATGCTAGAAATTGATACGTGTAATCCTAGTATGGATGATACATATTTTAATGTGAATTGTATATTTCTCTCTACCAAAGATGCAAGACCCCGGCAAGACCCCGACTAACTCTCTTACTTCGTTTTAAAAAATCTACCTGAATCTAAAAAATGTAAAGTCTATCGACTTTCGATAGAAAGGTAACACATCTCATCTTTTTGATAGTCTTGTTGCGTAATTTGGAAAGCACATAGTAACAAAAATTCAACAACAAAGTTACTTCATTTGCATTAATTAATTGCCGATAAATCATGACATAAGAGCACCCATAATGCTTAAGCCGCACAACTGCAATGATGGCAACCATGGCAGGTCAAGGAGGGTGGTGTGGGGTTTTACCACCGCAAAAAGAGAGAAGACGACAAGAAAAGAAGGAACAGTGCAGGGGACTACGAAAACACCACTACATTATAATAATTACTAATGAAATTAAAATAGAAGCTGAAATTTGTTAGGAGGTAAATGTGGATTTTCAAAAGGTTTTATAAAAGAGTTGGTACTCTATAAAAACTTTTTCTTTCTTCTAATTGTTATGTATTTAGTGACTACTAAAATGGATATGTTGAGATAACATAGATTTTAGGCAAGAATTTACACTATAAGACCAAATTGAAAGATGTCACAAATTTTGAATTTTAGAAATGAGACTAAGTGCAATAAAGCACAAAAGAAACTTTTTGAAAGATGTCATAAAATTTAAATTTTAGAAATGAGACCATGCAATAAAGCATAAAAGAAAATTTGTGGTGGAGATCTCCATGAACTCACTATCAAGGTTTATAAAATTCCACTAGGGCTTAACTGAAGTTACTATATAAGATGCGGCTTTGGTGTTTTAGTATTTTTAACAAAAAAAAAAAAAAAACCATACATAATTGCATTGCTTATGGGCTAAGCTCATAAGCAATGCATTTAGCTCATAAGCAATGCAATTATGTATGGTTTTTTTTTGTTAAAAATACTAAAACACCAAAGCCGCATCTTATATAGTAACTTCAGTTAAGCCCTAGTGGAATTTGATTATAAAAGTTTCCTTTCCAATAGTAACTTAAATACAGTTTTAGTGAAATTTGATTATAAAAGTGGGGTGGGGTACTCCCTGACCTCAACAGAACATGAGAGTGTTAAGTGAAAGGCTTAAAAGGCTCACATCATGTCCTTGCAACAACAAAATGATCGAAAACGGGTCAACCACTTGAACTATATGAGAAGCGCCTTAAAAATGCATAAACTTATCAGTGTGCGTTTAATGTTCCCTTTTTAGCTGGAATTGCTAAATCACTATGTGGATATTCAGCAATATGAACGCATGCATTCAGAAGTTTAAACAATTAAAAAAAAATCAAGCAAAATTGACTTTTACCTAACAAAATTTTGAAAAATGAATCAAGAAAACATAGTCCAGGTATAACGCATGCAAAAGAAGTACTTATTTTCGAAGCAGGTAACAGTTACATTGTCAACGAGCAAGATTACTACCCTATTAGCCATTTAAATTTTAGATCGATTGAATGCCTTAAAAACCTATGAACCTCCATTCTATATGAACAATTAAACTGACTGTGTGCCGTCACAAACTCATGAACTTGCATTCTTTTTTATAGTTGACGATTTATAGAGAATGAAATGACGGGCCTTCATGATTCCCGTAGTCTTCCTGTTAGTAATGGTTTCTTTTGTAATCAACAGTGTTATCATATGGCCATGTCGTTATACATGTATCATAGATTTCTTAACCTATAATTAATCCATTAGCATGCTAACTATTTACTATAACCTTTGATAGCAAACCAACCAACACCATGAAGTGATGCACTTGGTTGGGTAACTCTTTCTGTCGTAGCCTAAATTTTGTATTGTGGTGGGTGGAATTGTGTAGTACAAGTCGATCATGTATTCAGTAATAAAAAACATTACAAATAAAAACCTATTTTTAGATGTAATTTCTAATTATAATAATAAGAAGAGTATAAGTGAACTATCAAGTATATTTTGTATTTATTCAGTCCATGTAATATATACGCATTCAATCCTAGTTATAATAATAAGAAATTACCAATTCATTTCACGTTCACTTAATAGGTAATAATAGTTTCAACACATCCCCTATCTTTATTCATATTCTTAAATTTTAAGAAATCAATAAAATTCGCTTCATCTCATTTTCTGTCCCTAAACGGCTATACTCTATCTTATAGTTTGATGTAATAGAAATATTGGTGGAACTCTTAAAAATAGTTTGATGTAATAAGAAATCAATAAACTATTTCACAAAGGAATAAAATATATTGTCTAATTGAATATATATAGATACAGAAAATAAGATGTTTGAAGGTATTAATGATTTTTTATTTAAATTACAGAAATCTAAATAGAAAACAGACTCTGAATGAATACTCTTGGTGGTTATATTTAAATAAAACTAAAAGAATAATACAAAGAAAATAGAGAAGGGAAACGTGCTGGTAAAAGACGTGGGGAGCACTAAGAAAAACACATTAACAAATTAAACGACTTTCTGCCCATCCATTCATCATCCATATTATATTTTCTCTGTTTTATCTTCATCTAATAACATGCACTACTCTAATAATTAATCGCAGCCCATTCAGGGGCGGAACTAGACATATGTTTAAGGAGGTGCACAAAAAAAATCTCAAACAGTGATGTATAAGAAAAAAATTACGATTTCATTAGATGAGTACAAGGTAACGCAAAAGTCTTACATTTTAAAGTTAACCTTTTCGGTTACCCATTTTTCGAAAGCGTTCCATCACTTGTTCGGTCTTAACATCCATAAGTGCTTTTTTTTCTACATTACAAATCAAAGCATCGGTCAAAAATTCATCACCTATTTTATTTCGCAAGTCGGTCTTTAAGAGCTTCATTGCGGAAAAACATCTTTCAACGCTCGCGGTTGCGACGGGTAAAACCAAAGTTAACTTTAATAACTTATAAACCAAAGGAAAAGTACGATGTTTTCCAGTTTCCACCATCAAACGAGAGAGGTCCGCAATGCCTTTCAAATTAGCAAAATCCTCATCATCAATCAACGAGTGATAATATGTTTCAAGTTGACCTTCAAGATACACCCTTTCCGAATCATCAAAATCCATTTTGTACAACTCACTTAGCTTCACCAACTTTGATTTGTCAAAACAAGAAAATGAATTACAAGGACTCAAAGCCGCCATGTATTCAAGCAAATCGGTGCTCACTTCACTAAAACGCTCCCCAAATTCTTGAATTTGCATATCCATAACCGTATTGTAAATATCAACTTCAAAGTGATGTTGATTAGTAACCTTGGTCCTACGATTTCTTGGAGTAACATAAATATCGGACATTTTCAAAACTTTGATGTTATGGTGATGGCAAAAAGAAAATACCTTCTCCAACAATGTAGGAAACCCTTTTTCTCTTAAAGATTTCAATGTTTTCATCGTGCCTTTCACCAATTTTGCCGCTTCCAAAATATCTTGATCATCACTTTGAAGTTTCTTTGACAAACTATCCGTTTGGCCAAATATCTCCAACATCAAGTGTAAATAAAACACAAAATCCATGTTTTTGAAATATGATAAAATACCACATGCTTGAGTTCGGTTATGTAAAGATCCATCTTCTTCAATTTTTTTAAGAACCTTGACAACATCAGGAAACAAATTCTTCAAACTTGTTATTGTTCTAAAATGTGAGCCCCATCTTGTATCTCCAGCTCGGACAAGAGAAGTCTCTTGATTTAACCCTCTCCCGGTCTCAATTTCACCCCTTCCAATTTCTTCTTCAACCCTTTCTTTGTAACTCTCCTTTATCATTTCTTTTCTTTTACAAGAAGCACCCACCACATTAACCACCAAAGCTAAATGCTCAAAGAAATCCTCAACACCATCATGCTTCTTAGCTACGGCCACAACCACTAATTGAAGTTGGTGTGCAAAACAATGTACGTAATATGCCGAAGGATTATCTTTCAATATTAGTGCTTTCAAACCGTTAAATGCACCCCGCATATTACTTGCCCCATCGTATCCTTGCCCTCTTAACTACAACAAAAAGAATACATGTTCTATAAATATTCCATAAATAAGATAAAAAACAAATCAAATTATTGATAAAGAAATGTATCATTCACCTGAGAGAAACTCAAATTATTGTTGGTAAATACCGAATCAATGGCTTCTTTTAGAGATAAAGAATATGTATCCTTCACGTGCACAACTCCAATAAATCTTTCTTTTACAATTCCAAGGCTATTAACATAACGCACCACCATAGCCATTTGTTCCTTTTTTGATACATCACTAGACTCGTCAACTAATAAAGCAAAAACATCCTCACCAATTTCTTCACAAATGGACTTGATTATCTCTCTTGAAAAACATTGAACAATTTCCTTTTGAATCCTCGGAGATGTTAATTTTTCATTCTTGGGAGCTTTTTCGAAAGTAACATTATAAATGCTCTCATTATGTTCCCGAAGGAATGATAATGATTCAAGGAAAAGCCCTCTATTAAGCGATTCATCTGACTCATCATGACCACGAAATGGTAAACCATTTTTTAATAAAAATCTACAAGTATCAATTGTAGCACGTAATCGAATTTGATAGTTACTCTCTTCAACTTCTGTTCGCTTACGAAAAGCTTCATCAATTGATTGATTCTTCTTCACTAGATTTTCACACTTCTGTCTTGCTTTGTTGTGATAACTATTAACATCACCCACATGAGTCTTAAATGATATCTTTTTATTCCAACTATTAAAGCCTCCTGTCACAAATACATCTCTTCCCCCTTTTTGCCCCACAATATCTCCGAATAAGTAGCAACATAAACAATAAGCTTTGTCCTCTTTTTTGCTATACTCGAGCCAATTATATTCATCAAACCATTCCTTTACAAATCGTCTATTCTTATCACCAATTTTTCTTATTGGAAAGTTATGAGCTTTTGGTTGACAAGGCCCTTCAACCCAATATCTTATTCTTATTTTATCAACTTCATTTGGATGATAGGTTGTAATTCTTGGCCTATCGGCCGGGTCCGAAGGAAGATTATGAATACCAACATCCGGTTGTAATTGAGGACCTTGTTGTTGTGGTTGGATTTGTGGTCTTTTTCTTCCACCACTTTCATCACTACTATCAACATCCGGTTTTCTTTTAAAAAAATTTCCAATGTTACCCTATAAATTATCGATTAACAGTTAACAATTTCACATCTTAATTACCCTATAAATTATCAACTAACAATTATCATGTAATTAAAACAATATATTTAGTGTTAGAAATCATACTTGTTTCATGCTTTTAAGACTTAAGTGGCAATCGAAGACTTGAAGTATATACTCTAAAGTATAAACTATTGAAGTATCTGTGGCACAAAGAACAAATGCATATTAAATTATTAATGCAATCAAATGGTAACAATTAAATAATTGAATGTGAGAGTTAAGAATCAGAGAATTAGTATTTCATATTTTCATACCTTAATGAACTTCCGAGTTCCGAACTTCCGAGTTCCGAACTTCCGATCGTCACTTTAATGAACTTCCGAGTTCCGAATTCCGATCGTCACTTAGCTTCTTCGTTTTGTTCTAATTTAGGCGGAAATGAGAATTGAAAATTAATGATCTAAGTGGGAATGGAGAATTAGTTATCTACGATGGGATTAAGACTAAAAAAATTCCATACCTTACTAGTTATTAAAGATTCCGAATTCCGATCGTCCGTCCACCGTCTCTCAAACTTCTGCGTGCATTCTGTGTAATTAGGGGGAAAAGGGAATTGGAAATGGAAGGAGCTGACATGTGTATTAAAGGGGAAATGGTAAATTAATGGGAACTGGGAATTTAAAGAGTCTCGGACAGTTGGACTCTCCTCCCCAATAAAGAAATGAAACCGCAAAAAAATGGGGAAAAAATGAGCCTGGAAGGGATCGAACGGTTGACCTTTGGTTTCGGAGAAAGAGGAGTTACCAACACACCACAAGTCCAATTCATATATACTACTAACAAGAATTTATTTTAAGGGGTAGCACATATGTATAAAATTATAAAAAACTAAAATTTCTAAAAAAATTTCCACTTCGTATACGAGTTTAAGGGGTAGCCCGTGCCACCCCTGGACCCTCTAAAGGTCCGCCCCTGAGCCCATTTGAGTTCGATATTGGTTACATATAACATAACAATTTGAGATAATAAATGTATATAAGCAAATTATGTTGTATTTGTAGGTTTTCTAAGTTTTTAAGTGAGCGGATATATTTAGGTACCTATGCGAGATAAAAAAATAAATCCTTATAATATAAAGTCAAAACTTATATTTAAAAAATTAACAATGTGACGAGAATTATAATTATTATTTAATTTTCTATAAATGTTTTTTTTTCATTTTATTAATTTAGAAAATATTTATAAAAAATAATAATTTATGGGTAAAATATGATAAATTTTAAAATAACTTTTCAAGATAGGAGATGTGACAAATATGAAAATGAAAACTTAAAGAATATGCGAGTTAACAACAAATCTCTTTAAATGATAAATTTGGTTTGAGATCCTATTTAAAGATGATCTAGTATATCATCGTGTCTTTCTGTTTAACAGGACTCGAACACACACCAATATCATTAGAGAAGACTTCAAGCAACCGACTTCAATATTCGCGAAACATAAACGTCAAGCCTCAATTCAACAGTTGATCTCCATTGCTAATCGTCTTCGGGTACCATTTATACGAAGCGACAATGGTGTTAACAACAATTGATAGTTTTAACTTTCAAGTTTTCATAGTAAATTCTATAACGTATGACGGTTTAATTATTCCCGCATTCTGTATTTTAGGGAACGAAAATTAGAAAATCATAAAAAGGAAATACAAACCGTTCTATCTCCATCATTTACGTTCGTCTTCCAAAAACTATACGTCCACCTCCTCTCCTCTCTTTCTCTCTCCCGCCATCACAACCAACAATCTCATTTCCATGGAGGATAAGGATCTACCACCCTCCGACAACCCCACCGGAAACGCAAAACTTTCCGACGAACCTCCGCCACAAGACGGTAATAACAACCTTTACGAGAACATAGATCGATTCATTTCTCTATTACCTGCCGACTCATCATCATCGCCTCCTGAAATCGGAGACTCGATTCAAAAATTTTCCGATCTTTTTGATGCTAAGGTCGTTGAATACGAATCCGGTTCAAAGCGATGGATCCAGCTTGAGGAGGACGAGTCGACGAGGTTTCTAGAATCCGTCGATCGAACTGCCAAGCTTCTCAAGTCTCTCTCTAGATTTCACCACGAAGAAAATTACGCCGTTGAAATTAACCGGATGAGCGGTATTCAGCAACGTGCATTATCTCTATTGGAGGCCGAATTCAAGTCGATGCTAGACGATTATCATTCTTCGTACGATCGAGATCCAGGTTTCGATGAAGCCAAAACGAAACAGCTATCGTCTTCCTCAAGCAATGTTCAGGATGCGTCAGAACCAGAATTGGCGGATCAGGCTGAATCTCAGCCGGAGAGAGATGAATTCCACGGATATTCAGACGGAATGGTTGCAGATCTGAGTAAATTAGCCGGTGGATTGATAGGAGGAGGTCATGAAACAGAGTGTAGTGAATTGTATTTCTTCGTTCGAAGAAACGCGATGGAGCAGAACTTGAAGCTCTCGAGATTCGAAAAATTCTCCATCGATGAAACGCAGAAGATGCAGTGGGAGCCGATAGAGAAAGAGGTTTCGGTGTGGATGAAAACGTTCCGAAACTTCTGCACCTCGGTTCTACCTAGCGAGCGGAAGCTCGTGAACGCTGTATTCTCCGGCCACACCGCCATCTCCGACGCCCTATTCGGCAATCTAACACGAATCATACTGTTTTACTTTCTCAGTTTTGCAGAAGCCGTGATGATGACGAAACGATCGGCCGAGAAACTGTTCAAGTTTCTCGACATTTACGAGGCGTTACGCGACAGCATCCCGGAGGTGGAGAAACTGCTCTCCGACGAATGGCTGCCGCAAGTCAAATCCGCAGCCACGTTAATCAGCACAACGCTAGGGGAGTCTATTTTCAACATCTTCATAGAACTCGAAAACTCGATCAAATCCGATACCGCGAAAACACCGGTCCCCGGCGGAGCCGTGCATCCGTTAACCCGTTACACCATGAATTACCTCAAATACGCCTGCGAGTACAGTGACACATTGGAGCAGGTATTCCGAGATCATAAAAAAATAGACCGAGCCTATTCAGTAGATGAAGATCAGGCACAGAACAACAACCACCACCACGGATCGCCATTCCAGTCTCAGCTAGCCAAAATAATGGATCTGTTAGATCTGAATCTGGAAACGAAATCAAGGCTGTACAAGGATCCATCACTGAGCTTGATTTTCATGATGAATAACGGGCGGTATATATTGCAGAAAACAAAAGGCACCGGAGAAATGAGGAGCCTGATGGGCGATCCATGGGTGAGGAAACGGTCGTCGGATCTAAGGAGTTACCACACGAACTACAAGCGAGAAACGTGGACGAAGCTGTTGCAGTGCCTGAGTCACGAAGGATTGAGCGTGAACGGGAAGGTGATGAAGCCGGTGCTGAAGGAGAGGTTCAAGAGCTTCAACGGGATGTTCGACGAGATACACAGATCGCAAACGACGTGGGTGGTGAGTGACGAGCAGTTGCAGTCGGAACTGAGGGTGTCGATATCGGCGATAGTGATTCCGGCGTATCGGTCGTTTATGGGGAGGTTCAGTCAGGTGTTTACTCCGGGGAGGCAAACGGAGAAGTACATCAAGTATCAACCGGAAGATATTGAAACGTGTATTGAAGAGCTGTTTGATGGGAGTGCAGCTCAGCAAAGCAAGAAGAGATGATATATGAATTTTCAAGAGACGTGTAACTCAGAGTTTTTGCATGCATGTATCGAACTTTTATGTGATTGCAATCATCCTTTTGTTTCTATCTGTTTTTAATCTAATTTTGGTTCATCCATCTCTCTTTCCTTCCTTTCTTTTCTGTTAATAGTTTTTTTTTATATATAAAGAGTGTTTTTTAAGCCTTTTAACATACATATATATATATATAGATAGATACCTAACGGAACAATAAACACATGTCAAGTATTTTTAACCGACGTCCATCAAAACCTTGAACAATCGTCTGACCCAAACTTATATGTTAGACGTTGTTAATTACGTAAAAGAGAAACGTATTAAGTTGATGACTCGATTATAAAAAACGAAATGTTGGTAAAAGATGTTTCAATGGTACGTTTAATAATCAAGTAAAGTTATATCGTTGTTTAAATAAGCATAAAGAAGCACGAAAAGTAAAATTTGTTCCGAATAATTTATGCCAAAGCAGAGGTTGGCTCGGTTTTGTATAATGTTAATCGGCTTGGCTTTGAATGAACCAATTGTATTATTCTTTAAATTAGACTGGTAAATAGTCTAATAAACGAAAATTACTGTGGAATCAAAATTAATTCTCTTTTGCTTTTCTTTTATAATTTTTTAAACATGGGCTTTTAAATATTTTCATATATATTGTTGCAAAAGTTTATTATTGTCTGATATTTTTATGTAAATTTTATTCAACCCGATGTGTGACTAACAATTTACACAAGCGTAAAATTCATCAAATTGAATCTGAATTTTATTAAAAAAACAATTCATACACGTAAAATATCCCGCCGCCACCCACTAGTAAAATTTTTATTTATATGAGGTCTTAACATTACTCAATACTCGCACCTCACCAAACAACCTTTTAACTCTGGGTGAAAGTCTACAAGTTGATCTTTACTTTCATTACCGTATAAACAAAAACCAACTTCTTCGCTATAGGAACCATGGTGGCGATGTAGTGTTATAATTATTATTTTTTTGGTTCTCTTATGTGGTTTTTAAAGTGTTTTTCTTAGATTTTAGTTTAGTTTTTACACTTCTGCTTTTAGATGTATATTTTTCTATGATTCGTGTGACTGTCTTTATTATTATTATTTTATATGGTTTTTAATGTTTTTTTTCTTGGTTTTAGTTTAGTTTTACACCGTTATTTTTAGATGTGTGGATTTTTATGGTTCGCGTGACTATCTTTATTATTTTTAGGTGTATCATTTTTCGGTTTTCTTTACATTGTCTTATAGCAATGCAACTGTTTTAAATATCTATGATAGCCTTGCATTAACATGCAACTAATTGAAAACTAGTTTTTCACAATATTGACATTTGACAATACCTTCTTGTGGTCTAAAACTCTAAAGCCCCAAAACACTCATGTGGCTATGTTGTCCGAAATTAGTTTCATGGTCTCTCCGAATCATCATTCATCACCATAAAACCCCTTCCCATACTTAAATTAGGCCCATATACGTCGCCTTGTCCCAGGCCCAACTTCAGCCCAACCTAAAATCATGGTAACTGCTTGATGACAAGGCGGTTTTCCTTTGTTCGGGGTGGGGGCAATGTTTGATCCTGTTCTATTTTACAGATATATTGGTGGTATTAAATTAAATTGAATAGGCAGGAGGATCTAGGAATTTTTGTCGGCAAGTGTTAAAAATGGACGAGGACATAAAATGTTAAGTAAAAGAATACATTAATATTAATAGGTGAGGTTAAACGAGTCGAGTCAAAAAGATATTTTTGGTTATAAAATAACTGAAAAACTTATTATTATATTTAACAATGAAATTTGGTTGATGAATAAGAGGTTTTTGTTTCTCATAGTTTGGCTATAAAATTTTGGGTTTTGATAGTTTCTACCTCTTAAACTTTTAAACACTTTTTTTTTAACGAAATAGTAACTTTTGATTTATATAGTTTAGTCACATATGTTTTATACTCTTACGTTTTGTACCCTTCAACTTATAAAGTTTTTTTGTTTTAAGTTTTGTTGTCTTTTACTTTAGCCACGGAACTTTTAATTTTTCTACTTTCGTTTTTAGTATATTTTTATAATTTTATAGTTTCACTACAAGACTTTTAGACTTTTACGTTTTATACCCCTTAAATTTTTAACCCTCTAACTTTTAAAGTTTTTTTTTTGTTTTGAGTTTTGTTGTCTTCTACTTTGGACACGAAACTCTTAACTTTTCTACTTTCGTTTTTAGTATACTTGTATAGTTTTATACTTTCACCATAAGACTTTTAGACTTTTACGTTTTATACCTTTTAACTTAATATATTTTTATAGTTTTATAATTTTATACTTTCACCACGAGACTTTTAGACTTTTACGTTTTATACTCCTTAACTTTTTAATCCTTTAACTTTTAAAGTTTTTATTTTTGTTTTAGGTTTATTTGTCTTCTAATTTTGCCACGAAACTTTTAACTTTGCTATTTTCGCTTTTAGTATACTTCTATAATTTTATACTTTCACCACGAGACTTTTAAACTTTTACATTTTATACCACTTAACCTTTTGACCTTTGTTCAGTATACAAATTCAACCCCGCAGCAACGCGCGAGGTGGTAAACATCTCGTTTTAGCTCTAATAAGAAATGATAAACATTACCGGACACTTAATCGATGATTGAATCGAATTAACCAATAAGAAAACTTAATTTCTCAATGTATTTTCGTTGTTTCGAAGTTTCAAAATTCATATTTCTTTGAACGAAAATGCAATAAAATTACTCACAAGGGAGGGTTAGAAAAAGCTAACCCAAACCCAAAAAAATTACAAACATAAAAGAGGGTTTTGTAACCAACTAGGCCACGATATCGACACCTTCTTGTTCCTAGTAACAACCCAAATAAAAGAATAATAAACAATAGAATCATAAACATGCATTGTTAAAAGATCATTCATCTTATATATAGCTTCATTCCTTAACTTTCATAAAGGTCACCACATGACACAAAGAATGCTCTCGATCACTGATTTCTTCACCTTTGTGACATGCAATGTCTCCAACCAAGTCCACGCATCCTTTGGAAGCAACTCGCTCGGGCCATCTAGGTCCAACCACCGTCTAATCGATATCCAAGTTTTCGATGCCACCTCACATTTATCAAAAACATGGTTAACCGATTCAATATCTCTTTCACAACAAACACGTACATAATATGAAAGGAATGTCAATTCCTTTATTACAAAGATTTATCCATGTTGGAATTCTATCCATCAACATTCTCCAAATGAAAACGTTGACTATTTTTGGTATACCTTTATTCCACCTCGTGCAAGTATCATTACCCAACAACACTTTCGATTCTATCACTTTTCTAACATGTTTCACCTTAAAATTCATATTAGATTCTACATAGTTCATAAAACATGACTATATAAAGAAAAGTTTAAGAACACTATTTAACAAATATATATGGCTCTAGAATTTGTTTTCAAATAAAATGGAATACTTAGATTTTTTTATAAAAGAAATGATGTTATGAGGGAAAACAAATTAAAATACTTAAAGTAAAAACTTGAAAGCATTACTTTCATAAATATGAGATTTAAATAAATGTTGAGGTGGTGAATAGATATGCAAGCAAATGTCAAGGAGTTTCAAGTTTAATCCCGCATTGCCTCAAGGATAAAACCAAATGGTTTCCTATTCTCTATTTAAAAGTTAACATTAATCTCATGTTTCTTCAAAGATAAAACCAAATAGTTTTCTCTCTCTATAAGCTCAGGGGCATTTACTTCCATAACTTCACTCATCTCTCCATCTTTGGGTGCCTTGAAAAAAAAAAACTTAGGTGTTTTGAAAAAAAAGTGATATTGAGTGTCTCAAATATTTCAATTAATTGGTATAATAATTTTTAGTTAAATGGGTGTCTAGGACCCCACTCGGGCCCTTCAAGTTCGCCCCAGTAAATAGGTAATAGTTTAGATGATGGTTAGGATTATAGTTTAGTAAATACGTAATAGTTTAGACTTTAGATGATGGTTAGGATTATAGTTTATGAGATAAATATAGTTAGAAAAATCCATAATAAAGTTAGGGTTGGTGTTAGAATGGAAGAGGCACTAACTAGAAACCCTTGTCAGTCAGATTTTTGTTAATCTTTGATTTTAGTCAGATTCTTATTAATCTTTGACATTAGGGTCTTTAGAGATGGAGATATGAACCCAAGAGTTGGCCAAGACGACTTCTCCACAATCATCCCAAACCTTATGAGTCGCCCGGTTTGCGAATTACCTTTTCTTTTGAATGGTGTCATCTTGTTCTTTTTCTTCTTCCTTCTCATATATTGTTATGCTTCCTCCTTTTCAACATAAGGCGGTTCGACATGGGTTGAGTTACATAAGAATCAATTTTGATAGTAATGGGAGGATTGAAATGTGGTTTTTCGGCCGGTTGAAGAACAAATTGATCATATGCAAATTAAATGTACATATTTCGTGAAGGCGCATGCATGAGAAATGTAATGTTTTGAATATTGAAAAGGTAGGGGTGGAATCGGGTCAGTTTGAGTAGAACAAACATTTGGTTTATTTGATTTTTCGATGGATGGTGATTTTTTTCTGGATCCATTTACGTATAGTAGAATAGTAGAGGAATGATGTATTTTTGGTGTAAAAAAAGAGTAGAAAGGACATGCATTTATTGTGTTTAAAATTATAAAAATTATAATATTATGACGGTTCAACAGTCATAATCAAACCCCCCCCCCCCCCCCCGACACACACACACACAATTGTTGGCTCCGATCAAGAGTGGTCGTTCATACACATCAATACAATCAAGAACCACTTGTCACAGTTTCAAATAGATCACGGATAGATCCAGGGTTCCCATGTCTAAATAGTAAATGGGACTATCTACTGCGGACCACTTTACCACTCATCAACTCAGTTCCACATTAGTAGCCATATTAGTATTCTCTCATTCACTCCACTTTACTCAACTTATGGACCATTCTATCACTCGAGATTAAAAATGAAAATACAAGCTCAAAAAAGAAAATAACAATTACAATATAAAAATTATAAAATAAATAATACAAAACCACATTTTCATTAAAAAAAATTACACGATTTATAATTAAAAAAGCCATTACATTAACAAAATATAAAATAAAAGAATTAATTACATAATACACCAAATAAAAATATAAAAACATTTTACAGTGTCGACCATTTGGGATGATATTTAACCACAAGCCAAACTATTAGACGTTCAAAATCTTTACCCCACGATGAGGTAACTAGCTTGAGCCATCGTCAAAACATCATTATCATTCAACCATTTCCAGGGTTATTATCAAGGTTTTGTAAATACCGTAAAACTTTTACTTTTTCCTTTTCAGATTTCACACTACATGATCCACATGGTACAGTCGGACTAAAATGCAAATATAGCATGTACCCTAGAAAATGCATGATGGATAGATGCTATGTTAAAATTGTTAGAAATGTTGAAAGTATGAGATTAGTACACATGTAGTTGAGATTTAGTAATCATGCAATGCAAGTAGTTTTTGGTTTAATATTAGTGTAGTTAAAATTGTGAATATATTCAAAACATAATGACCAATTGACCATGACATGAGTACTTATTACCACCATAGGTTTAGTTTGCTAAAATCAGGTAAAATATTATATATACGTGTGTGTTTAATTCTAAGAATATTAATAATTATTAATAATAATATAATAAATTAATGTAATTAAAAGGTGTGGTGAGAAGAGAGCATGGTGTGTAACTTTTAACCCGTGACATTCGCAGCCAAATACACAGGTTTAAACTAAAAGATAAAAAGAAAACAACTTTTGACCACCGCCGGCCAAACAAACGAAAATGAAAACAAGAAACAGTTTGACTACAAACCCACTTTTCCATTTTTTAACATTTTTGTTTTCTGAAACAAATCACATCCTACCATCAAGTAACACTAAAATCAAATCCCATGCTCATGATTTTCTTGTTTATAAAATTAAAAAAGAAGAATAAAGTAGGAAATTAAATAAATAAATGTATGTTTAGTTAATTAAGGAAAGGGCAGTCAACGGGGAACAAAACGTCATGGAGTCAGGAAACAAAAGCTGAGAAAGGGGTGTGGTGATGTCTACTGCCCTGTTCCTGTTCATGTTTGTACAAAATATACACGTACTACCCCAATTGCCCATTTACACTCTCTTTATCAAAAGCTGCCTCATGTCTCCTCTCCTTCATCTTAATTATACCTCAAAACATACGTATACATGATGTATATGGTTGGAATATTCTTGTATATATGTTAGTTGTCGAATAGCTGATATGTATTTCTGTAACGATATGAAACTCTACTTCCATCTAGCGTTATTTATCATTGAAACCATTTGAAGTTTTTATCTGTATCACCAACTATTCGTAGGAATGGAATTTGATATCTGAAAATCTCTCTGTGAACATGTCGTAACCAAATATATGCGATTTTTGACGAAGTAAACTTGCACGGGATGTTGTTATGGGACTTCATGATCACGAAATGCATTAGTTCTGAACAACGTTTGTGAGAGACTACATGTACTAAAGATTTGTATCATACTATCACTAGCAAGACGAGTTGGTGTAAGAATAGAATATATATATAATATGTGCTCTTGTGATCATTTATCTAATCTATATTGATTATTGACCTAATTATCCCTAAGTGTTAGTAGGAAATTACTTTATGGATGTAATTGTCCTTACTTATTAAACTGGGGTGTCCCCTTGGATGTGTTATAAATAGAGGACTTTAGAGATCATAAACACCTATTTGTCTCAACCATAATTCTTGATCTATCTCGTCGGTTCTCTAATCTCATACGAGAACTAACATCTTCTCATGAATGCATCTTAAGACACACCTTAAACGGGAACCAAGTCATCATGTCTTCCTTCTCTGGATCAACAGGCATATCACGTGCGTGATCCTCTATTCAGTTTTCCATTATAGTTATCAAGAGTTGATCAACAGTTGGAATGAACTTGATGATGAACTAGATGGTGGTGAAAGTGTAAAGGTTTAATAGCATAGGTCTCTATTTAAAATTCAAGAGAGAATGGTTTCAGTTTGGTATGAATATTTGATGAATTGGGTTAGTTTATATATAATTGTTATAGAAAAAAGATCGTGTGAAGGCTACGGCTGGTCTTCAGTATCTCACTCGACTTGAACTTCCGTCATGACATAAAGATAAATAGTATTTTGTATCTTATTTGGATATATTAACTATTAAGTGTAGTAAAATGTACTCATGATACATTGACATATTAAAACTCTAATTTGGATATATACTAAAGCGTAATTTATTGAAATTTGACAACTGTTATTGTTAATTATTTATATTTAAGCATGTTGGTTATCCATTTTACAATAGTTATACATGCTGTCACTTTAGTGAAAATGTAATGCATGTTTATTGTATTATCTTATATAGGAGAACATTCAAAGAAAAATATATATAATAAATTGTGGGTTTGGTAATTCATCATCAATTGATGAGGTTGAATACCTCATATGTGCCCTAGGTGAAGGCGTTGAGAGAAAGTGAGAAACTTAAAAAGGGTAACCCCAACATGTCTAACGCATCCTTCTAATGGTTCGAAGAATAGTAACAACCAACGTGAACAAAACGATGAAAGTGAAAATGATTAGCTATTTTTGTTTAATTGTTTTGCTTATGTATGATTTGAGCCATTTTAATTAAATATATGTTATGATATTTTGTATTTGTTTGAATGATAATTAGAACTATTTTGTTTGTATGTTCGTGTTTACTATTATGTTTACTAAAAGTGAAAACAAACTAGAGAAAAGCAGGAAAATATTAAAAAAATACAGAAAGGTCTATAGCGATGTGTCGTTGTTATAGGTGATAATAAGCAAATAATTATTTTATTTTTTGCCCAATAGCGACTGATCGACGTCGAAGTATCTGTAAAAAAAATAGGGTTTGTGTCTTAAATAACCTCACTGGAACAACTAGTAAGGGTAAGTGGGTTGTCGAATCCACGAAAAGTTAGTGGTTGGCACATAGTTCAATCTGATTTTTATTGCTAGCATAATGTAAAATTAACGATTGATTTACTAAACAATACTTTAACGAAGATACAATAACGAAAATATGATCACAACTAGATTCGGTTTGGCTAACTAATCAGATACCACTTGATTCAGTTGTGTGTTGATAGGTTACAAAGGCATAACCTAGTTCAACATATGAAATAATCGATGATTAAGGAATAAGTCAATGCAACTTCAATTTAACCGATTCTAAATCGAATGAAAAATATAACTTGATGTAGGCACTAGACGACATAATCATCAACAATACTAAACTCTACAATCAATAACACCTTGATCTTCAATAATTAAAACCAAATATGCATTGATGTGTGATCGGAAACGGAAAGCTTGACTTACAATCATTTGCATACATAAACACATATATAATCTATCAATTACCACACCGTTTAAGTTAAAGAAGGAAATCAATGTTCATCACAACTTAGAAACCAAGCATATTACCACAATCAATTAGTTTTTTTATTTTTTTACATTATATATTGATCCAGGTTAAGCTCAAATGGCGATTTCAATCATGCTAAATTGTTGTTCTCCAAAATCAATTGTTGACTCCAATATAATCAGAGTTTGTGAGTTTTGTACAGTTATTTTGGATCTTGATTGAATGCATCAAAGCTGATAATGATGATCCAACAAAGGTAAATGAGACTCATGATCTTCCGATTTGGGTTTAAATTATAGTAAACGATAGTCTGGCCGGTCGTATTTGACTATTTGTATAAATATATTCTTTTGATAAATGGGTATGGTTCACGGAAAGTGATGGAACGTTTGAATTTCACACTAGCGACGTGAGAAGACATCTTAATAAACTTGAAGTGAAGAACGTTGAAACAAATTATACTTGGAATGATTGGTTACCGATTAAATTAAATGCTTTTGGTTCGAAGATAGCTAATCTTGTAGAATACCAATTTAATTCGAGATGCATTGGCGAAGGGAGGGGAGGGGGAGAGAGAGGGTTATCAGTTCAAGATATTTGTTATCCTTAGTTTCAAGTTATAGGAGACACACGGCCATATCTCATTCACGGTTTCTCATTGAGCAAATAAGCTTTGGCAATACATTTCTAGATGGCTAAATATTGATCTAAATTTTGTTTTTTCACTCGGAAATTTGGAGATCCATCAATTGGTGCATGGAGACAAGTTATAATAACAATAGCTTATTGGAGTCTTTGTATAGCTAGTAACGACCTCATTCATAATAATAAAAGTACAACGGATCAAAATTTATTTGAGAAAGTGAAAAAGTTATCATTCTTACGGATTTGCAATAGAGCAAGAAATATTGATAGAACAAAATGTCGGAGTGGAGTGGAGGGAATTGGTGTGATTTCAACTTTCCGACATAGGTCTTTCTTTGTGCTTGTGGTTCGTTTTGCCTTTTATGTGTTTTTCCTTTGTATTGTTTTTAGCCTCTGGCTTTATTTATAAAATCTCGTCTATTAAAAAAAAACTTGTACATTTAAGCACCATTTGAATGGGTTTTTGTGATGTAGCCGGTGACACATGACAACTATAATTTGTTTTTAAATTTGCTATTATTATTAATTATTTAATGATATATATATATTTTAAATTATTATTACTATTATTAACTATAAACGCAACACAATTAACAAGATGAGTTGGTGATATAGTGAGTAGAGTCGTGTAATACGATATTAGCTCCTAGGTTCGATTCTTAAAGCGTTTTGCTACTAATCTTTTTCTTCGACAATCTTTTGTGTCATTTCTTATATATTTTTCTTTTAGGTTTTCTCAGTTTTAAGTTTACATCGTTAAGTTTACGTAAGGCTTTTTTGTTTTCAACGTAGTAGTGCAATTATTTTATGTATTCGGATTATCTCCGTCGCAACACACGGATTGTAAAATTTAGTTATATACATAAAACACATGAAAAAAAATACTTCTAATATTATTAGAAAAAGTTTTCAACTTCTTTTAATAAAACATAATTTTAAACAGAATTTCTTATAACCAATAAGAATACAAGAATACGAGTAAAAAAAATTTCTTCAAAAAACCTCATTTTAATAACTATTTTATAAATTATCCATTTTAATAAATTAAAATTTTTAACTGTGGAAAAAAAAAACTCATAAATTTTGTACATAAAAACGACAAGGAAAAGACCTCGCCACCCTACCCTTCCTACTACTTTAACCACTATATCTCTCATTCTCTCTCTGCAAAAGCCTGCTATTCTTGTCTTTGCCCTTGCATTTTTTACTTGTTTTTCTTAAACAGAAACTATGGGATATAATATCAATATCCAAAGGGTGAAAGTCGTTTATTATATATATATATTAGATGAAGCTCACTGGTGCATGGTGTCAAACGAGATATGTGACTAAGTGCATGGAGTGGTGGAGGTGTTATGTGCCTTTACATTCTTGTCATGTTTACATTATTATTATTTTTGTTATGTTTGTTTCTGCTCTCCAGTTTTGTTTATGGATCGTACCGTCTTGCTAGTTTTAATGATAACTTAGGCGTTCGTGTATATATATGAGGTTAATTTGAGAACTATTTATGAGGTTAATTTGAGAACTATTTTATTTTTAAAACTTGTAAGAACTATTCATCAGAGCCATTAATTATATATAAGGAAAACTCTCTTTATGACCAACAGCTGACTTTGACAAAAAGTCGACTTTTTGGTTTTTTTGTATCGGTTTCCCTTTCTTGCTTTGTTTCTCGTGCCATGCCCGGTTTTTCCTGAAACTTACGTGTAATGTCAGAAACGACCTGGATTAATATATTTTCATTTTTAAAATGTTATTTTCTTGGTTAATCGGAATCTTTTAACGTGTCCAAATTCACACACATCATGTTTTGCTTTAGATGTTTAACTGCAGAAATTATTTTGGAAGCTTTTAATTATACATATAATCATCTGCAAAAAACCGACCGTTTTAATTTAGTGTGTTTCATGGTGAGTTTATGTAGGACCAACATTCCAACAAGACGTTTCAGTTGATTCTAACATCACAATCTAGGTTGGTAAACTTGTGTTGCGAGGACACAAGAGAGGTGCAGTAAGTGTAGCGAATTCCCTGGTTAGCAGATGGTTTACATTAGGGTTTATGATTTAGTACTCTCCTTTTGTGTTTCATTTGTGTTATACTAGTTTTCTTTTGCTTTGTGATTTTGTCTAAAATCAATCAAGTCGCATGCTTATCTGGTATAATACAAAATAATAGTCATAACATAAAATAGAAGCAATATAATCATGTTTGAATTATTATAGTGTAAAACGATTAAGATAATCGTTACACGAACAGAAACATATCACAAGAATAGAGAAGAAAAATGAAATTCTAACCGAATTGACGTCGTATTGAAAATAAACCGAACGGATGAGGCAGAAATCGAGTCCCTGAAAATAGCAGACTGAAAAACGAATGAAGCAAAGCTACAAACGAGAGTATGTCGAGAATATTTACGTTGGTATGTGTCATCATCTAATCATCTCCAAAACCGCCTATAAACCCGACTAGCGCGGACTTTTTGTTCAAACCGCGTATATAAGGTTAGGTTCAAATGAGAACTTTTTGTTTTGAGAATTTTTGATAACTAAATCTTAATCACTAATTTCAGATGAGGACCACTATAATTCAGAGGAGATCTACTATATATATAAACCAGTGGATTAGATTTTCAAAACTTCTCAAAACTAATAATTTATCGATCACCACTGCGCGCATCAAAGAATGAGTTGTTTGATGATGATGATGGTTTCAATTCGCCGGCCGGCCCCGTATGTCTGGGGTCGATTCCGTTATGTCTTTATGACAAATTTGATGAGAATTGATTTGGTTGCTTGCTTGCATGGTAATCATAAATAAATTGATGGACTGGTTGATCAGGCATGGGCTCCCTCTTATTTCAATTCTCTCTCCTCATGCACGCGCTCTTAACTTTACAGATAAAGCTTTTCTTAAATTAATACCGACAACCCCCTCTATATTTCCTACTCGCCATAAATAACCCTCTCATTTCCTTTTAACACCATTAATAACCAATAAATCTACCATGCAAATTTTATGGAAAATTGAATTTTAATAATACAAGTTTTACCTCACAATAATACGAGTTTTGTGAGTATTGGATTCTAATGATACACCGTTAGTTTTTTATTAACGGTGTTAGTCTGTTGCGTACGTTTATTGTGAGGGAATTTTAAAACTCGTATTATTATCCGCAAACAAGGTAAAACTTGTATTATTAAAATCCATTTTTCCAACTTTTATTTTATGCGTCGACTGTCCCACACGAGTTCTCCTTCTCTTTTTATTCTTTTCAATTTTGCTCATCTAGTTTACATACTATGCCTTCTAGTGATCACCTTTTAACCTCATATTTTCGTGATAGAGTCGTTCATAATCTTAATTGAGAAAAATGGAATGGAAGATAAAGAAAGCTGATGTAACAACTGATGTAGAAAAACCGAGTGTTGAAAGCGTAGAATGGTTCGTAACCCTTAGCCTTGTTATCTACACAAAATTAAAAATATTAGAGGACCTAGAGGTAGTTGGTAATTAAAACTATTTATCGTTTAGAATTAGTATTTAGCTCTTTGTACATAAATGATAAATATTTTTGTTATATTAGGGGTAAGGTTTTTCTACATATTTTTTTCAAAATTTGCCAATAGCTTTCACTGTGAGTAAGATCCACTGGGTATGGCTGATATTAAGTTGTTCTTACATATAAATGGAAATTAAATGAAAATCCACTCATTTAAATGTACTATTTTAAAAATATAATAATAATTTTCTATAATAAATATACCATAACCTGTAATTTACAAAATTTAAATCCTTAATCTTAATCTTTGTTTGTATGTTTTAACCATCATGATATCTCCTTTAAATAAATATATGATTATGTGAATATATATATAATTACCATTCCAAAAACTGCATGTGTTTTTTTTTTATATAACACCCTATTTATGTCAAATCTTTAAATAAAACTACTCATTTGTTTTATTAATTTTTTGTGAATATCTCCTTTAAATAAATATATGATTATGTGAATATATATTTACCATTCCAAAAACTGCATGTGTTTGTTTTTAGGGATTTTTACATATATCCCCTTACTAAGCCCCTTAATTACATATATATCCAATGCTAAACTTTAATTACATATATACCCATTTTCTATAAAATTACCCATCTACCCTTCCTAATTTTGAAAGAAAAATAAAAATAATTTTATTTAAGAACTAAGAATATGAATTCAATTCAACATCGCCCCCATTTGACCTATACTTACCGGAAGGCACCCACCCAAATCACTGTTTGCCAAAACCAACATCGAAACCAGCGGGTTACCCAAATTTGGCGAGATACCGAACTTAAACCGGTTGTCATTAAAAAAAACCGCATCAAAATCATTATCAAACAGCTTAACCGGAACACACCCCTCAAATCAATTAAACCTCTTAATGAACCAGACCTGGTCCGATTTACCCTATTTACATTAACTTATTTGTCACACCCCCAAAATACCACTAACGGAGTTTATACCGTTAAGGGGCGCGACTAGACCAGGATCCACAACCATAGTTACAAATACTAAACGAATCAGGGTTAGTTCAAACACAAGTTATAAATCAAAGTCTTAAATTACATACGCAGCGGAAAATTAATTGTCTTTAGCACTAACCACGTGCTTTACATAAATGTTGTTTTAAATTCCCAAAATAGTTCAATTAAAATAAAGGTCTTCACGTGCCATGCCAACCCGCTCCGGATACTCCTTAGCGATCTGCAAAAGTTTAAACCACGCAAGTGTCAACCTAACGGTTGGTGAGTTCACAGTGGGCTTGTCATGCATTGGCCCGGTCTCATAATCATAATTCGTATCAAAATGTACTTACAAAATATTCATTTGTGAAAAGCAATGCTCGTAATTAATTCTCAGTTTATAAATGTTTTGTCCGTGACCACGTCATCGGGTATGTACTAGTTCCGTAAAGTTAAAGGACTCAACCGATATCGCGGGTAGCTAATCCGTTGTTCCATGCTCTAAGGAAGTTTGTACCAAAGCTGACTTATTTTGTGGGGGCCGAGCCATCCCGTACGGTGCGGACATAGTCATCGCGGTTTTTGCCTCCCCCGTGTCCTCCCCGGGACTACGGTCAAATAGGCTGATATTGTTCCTCCGTGCACTCCCCGTGCCACGGGGCGGAGTTTGTCAAACTCCAGTAGATCTACCCAACATCCCCTCGCTTTCACAAATTAATGGCACAATTTAAGTTGAGGACTTTTAAGTTATAAGGCATCCTTAGAAAACATGTGATATCATGTGGTTCAGACTTTAACCTACACTAGCCATATTAAAACGTTTTCAGTTTTGTTTCAGAAAAACAGTTTGTTCAGAGTTCACAAGTGTTCCCATAAAACACTTCAGTTCATCAAGTGGGTGCCGAGCATCCCGAGTTCTCAAGTTTATCAGTGAGGTGCCTAGCACTCTCGAGTTTAATCAGCATTGTTTTTCGTTAAGTTATTCGGTGTGGCCCAAACAGGCTCACGGTAAACGGGTTAGTGACACTCACCTTTGGTTGCACTGCTACACTTCAAGCAATCCAAATATTGTTGTTTAACGAAGACCTAGAACACGTTTAGGTCTTAAGTATTAGTTTCGTGTCTAATCTTTACTTAACGTCACTATGGCCCATAACATAGCACGTTGCAACTATGACTCGACATACCGACACACGACACCAATGGTTGATCATAAACAAGGGTTCATATGAATCAGATATCAAACATATTTCATCATGGCATAATCATGTAAGTCATGGCATAACACTTAAGCAAATTTCACAAGTTTGGTTTTTAGGTCAGGTCTTAGTTTCGCTAGCATAGTTTCGCTAGGCAGTTTCGCTAGGTGCACGGGCAGCACTTTCGCTAGGCAATGCCCGGTAACACAGTTTCGCTAGGCTAGTTTCGCCCGAAACTGCTGACGCAGTTTCGCTAGCCTAGTTTCGCAGGGAAACTGGTTTGAACTTTCGTTCAGGTATTTCGCTCGGTAATTTCGCCCGAGCTGGTCTGGTCAGGTTACCCGGCGACACTATAGTTTCGCTGGTCAGTGTCGCTGGAAGGAGATATAATTTCGCTACTTAGTTTCGCCCAGAGAACAACAGTTTCGCTGGTCGCGAAAAACATACGGATTTGCCTAAAAATCAACCTAACAGCTTCTGATCATACATGCAATTCATTATCTAGCATCCCTAGGCATTTACCAACATAAATCAAGCAACTTTAACAAGTTTAACATGCATTTTGATCATCAAATCTCTAAAATAGGTTCAAAACCCTAAAATGAACTAATTTGCACAAATCTCTAATATGGATGGATTTCACACGTAAAGTTATCAACTTTATTACAGATCTAGCATCCTAAAGCATACATACAGAAGATCAAGCAATATCATGAAGGTTTGGTCATGCTTTTTAAGAAAAACACATATAAAACACATAATGGAGGTTTTTGGGACTCACGGTTCGATCTCCTAGCTTGGTAGATGATGGTTTGAGGCTGAGATCTCGACAACTTGGTGTGAACCTCGACTGACCAGAATCTCCAGGAGAAAGAGTGTGTGTGTGTTGGTGTGTGGTTTGAGGCAAATGAGGCTACTAGGGTTTATTAAGTTTATTTATATCAGGGGCTAGTTTCGCTGGCAGTTTCGCTGGCTGGCGAAACTGGCTCTGATCTCGGGTACATTGATCAGTCTAGCCAGCTACCGGGCGAATCTATAGTTTCGCTCGTTAGTTTCGCTGACTACCAAATTTAGGCAATTTTCACATAATCAAGTATTTACAATTAATCATGCTATTCACAATAATAAGTCATGTATTTAAATCACATTGCACATTAAGACAATCAATGATGAACACATAACACACATGGACGGGTTCGGTGATCAACCAAAGGTCGTGGACGTATTCGGCCTAGTTATGCATTAGCTACTTATAACGTAACTAACGGGTTTGTCTAACGGAAGTTAACCTTGAAATTCTCGGGTGTCACATCATTCCCCTGAAATTGGAATTTTCGTCCCGAAAATTATTCTTGTGTCGTAGCGTTCGCAGCATCAGCTGTCGTCGTTGCTATCGTCGCTGGGGAAAGAAAGCAAAAAGTTTTAGGGTCGTCACATCCTCCTTCCGTTAAGGAATTTTGGTCCCCAAAATTAAATTATACCTTGAGTTTCTGTGGACGTTTGCTCAAACAAGTGAGGATACTTTTTCTTCATCTGATCCTCACGTTCCCAAGTATATTCAGGTCCACGCTTTGAGTTCCATCGCACCTTGACGATCGGAATCTTGCTACGTTTGAGGGCCTTCTCCTCGCGTCCCATGATTTCTACTGGTTGCTCGATAAATCTCAAATGTTCGTCGATTTCCAATTCCTCCAGAGGAATTATTTCGATGTCTTCAGCCAGACATTTCTTCAGATTGGAAACGTGAAACACGTTGTGAACTCCATCGAGTTCAGCAGGGAGTTGCAAGTCGATAGGCCACCGGGCCTACTTCCCCAATAATTTCAAACGGACCGATGTAGCGAGGATTTAACTTTCCACGCTTCCCGAAGCGTATCACTCCCTTCCAGGGAGATACCTTCAACAACACTTTGTCACCCACCTCAAACTTTAGAGGTTTTCGGCGTTTGTCGGCATAACTCTTTTGTCGATCACGTGCTGCAGCTAACCGTTGCCTAATTTGAATAATCCGTTCGGTCATATCATGGATAACTTCCGGTCCAGTAAGTCCTTTCTCACCCGTTTCAGCCCAACACACGGGCGATCTACATTTTCTGCCATAAAGTGCTTCAAAAGGTGCAGCACCTATACTTGAATGATAACTATTGTTGTAAGAGAACTCCACCAGTGGAAGGTGAGTCTCCCAATCTTTCCCAAAATCGAGAACGCAAGCTCGGAGCATATCTTCTAAAGTCTGAATCGTTCGTTCCGTCTGACCGTCAGTCTGCGGGTGATAAGCTGTACTCATGTCTAGTCGGGTTCCCAATGCTTCCTGCATTGATTGCCATAACCGGGAAGTAAATCGAGGATCTCGATCAGAAATGATAGTCTTAGGCACACCGTGAAGCTTCACAATTCTGTCGATGTACAGCTTTGTCAATTTATCCATATTATCACTTTCCTTCATCGGAATGAAATGTGCCGATTTGGTTAATCGATCGATGATAACCCAAATCGCATCCGGTTGATTTGATCGATGAGGTAATCCCGTTACAAAATCCATGGAGATGTCCTCCCATTTCCATTCTGGGATCTTTGGTTGTTGCAGTAAACCAGAAGGCTTTTGGTATTCAATCTTGACCCTTGAGCATGTTAAGACACTTAGCCACATATCGAGCAATGTCGGCTTTCATATTCGGCCACCAATAAAGATTCTTCAAGTCCTGATACATTTTATCCGATCCAGGGTGCACCGAATATCTTGACTTGTGAGCCTCGTCCATCACGAGCTCACGGAGATTTCCAAACAAAGGAACCCAGATTCTGTCATTATAGTACGTGAGTCCATCGGACTTAACTTCAGAATGGCCATCTACACCACGCAGTGCTTCAGCTGCGAAGTTTTCTGCTTTCAAAGCTTCTCGTTGGCAGTCACGGATTCGATCCGGCAATCCCGTGTGAATAGTAAGTTGTAGCGCTCGTACCCGTCGAGGCTTTTCGTACTCTTTTCTGACTTAGGGCATCAGCCACAACATTGGCTTTTCCAGGATGATACTTAATTGCCAAATCATAGTCATTCAGTAATTCGACCCACCGTCGTTGTCGCATGTTGAGGTCCTTTCTGATCAAAGATGTGCTGTAAACTTTTATGATCGGTGAATATTGTGCACTTTGTTCCATAAAGATAATGTCTCCAAATCTTAAGTGCATGGACAACGGCTCCTAACTCCAAATCATGAGTCGTGTAGTTCTTTTCCGTATCCTTCAGTTGCCTGGACCCGTAGGCAATTACCTTGTCTCGTTGCATCAACACGCAACCAAGTCCTTGGATTGATGCATCGCAGTAAACCACAAAGTCGTCAATCCCATCTGGTAATGCGAGAATTGGAGCCGAACATAACATATCTTTAAGCGTTTGGAACGCGCGCTCTTCCTTTTCACCCCATCTGTATTGCACTCCTTTGTGCGTTAAAGCTGTTAAGGGTTGAGCTATTTGAGAGAAACCCTTAATAAACCTTCGGTAATATCCGGCAAGTCCTAAAAATTGTCGGATTTCTGTTGGCGCTCTTGGGGTAGACCAATTCTTGATTGCTTCCACTTTAGCAGGGTCGACATGAATCCCATTCTTATCGACAATGTGTCCAAGAAACTGGACTTCGCGAATCCAAAAATCGCATTTCGAAAACTTAGCATAAAGCTGTTCCTTGCGGAGCAATTCCAATATAAGTCGCAGATGCTCCTCGTGTTCTTCCTTTGACTTGGAGTAGATCAAAATATCGTCGATGAAGACTATTACAAACTTATCGAGGTACGGCTTGCACACTCGATTCATCAGATCCATAAATACAGCAGGTGCATTGGTTAGCCCAAACGGCATAACCAGGAACTCGTAGTGTCCATACCGAGTTCTAAAAGCAGTCTTAGGAACATCCTCTTCACGAACACGAAGTTGGTGATAACCAGACCGTAGATCGATCTTTGAGTAGTAGCTTGAACCTTGCAGTTGATCGAAGAGATCGTCGATTCGAGGAAGTGGATACCGATTCTTGATCGTAACTTTGTTAAGCTCTCGGTAGTCAATACACATGCGGAACGTTCCATCCTTCTTCTTAACAAACAGTACCGGAGCTCCCCATGGAGACGAACTTGGACGAATAAACCCCTTGTCGAGTAGCTCTTGAAGTTGTGCGGAGAGTTCGTTGAGTTCACTTACAGCCAAACGATACGGAGCGCGTGCAATCGGAGCGGCACCTGGAGCCAAATCAATCCCAAACTCAACTTGTCGAAATGGAGGCAAGCCAGGCAGATCTTCAGGAAATACATCTTGGAAGTCGCGAACTATCGGGTAGTCATCAATTTTGCGCTCGGGATGTGTCGTGTCAGTGACGTTTGCAAGAATCGCGAAGTGACCCTTACGGAGGCATTTCTGAGCTTTAAGGAATGAAATAATGCCGGTGACTGTTCCACCTTTTTCACCTTGAACCGTTAACACTTTACCGTCTTCGAGTGGGATACGAACCACTTTTTCTTTACATAAGATTTCAGCTCGGTTTTCGGATAACCAATCCATTCCTACTATGACGTCGAAACTACCAATCGGGAAAGGCATGAGGTCAATTCCTAGGGTATGGCCCGCTAGTTCTAGCTTACAATCCTTAACTATCTGGGTCGTATCATGAAGTTTACCATTTGCTAGTTCTACCACATATTTAGCGTCTAAGGCAATAGGTCTAGCATTTATCAACTTAGCAAATTTAGTGGAAATAAAACTTTTCTCAGCGCCAGAATCAAATAAAACAGTAGCAAAGAAACCGTTCAAAATAAATTTACCATTAATCACGTTGGCGTCATTGCGAGCTTCACCCTGGCCCATGACGAAAGCTCGACCTCTACCATTTCCACCATTCCCATTGCCACCATTACCATTTCCATTCCCGTTACCTCCGCCGGTTTCCACCGTTATTCCCCTGATTACCGTTCCCTTGTCTTCTCAGCTGAGGGCAGTCTCTTTTGATGTGACCTTGAGCACCACACTCAAAGCAGCCACGGGCTCCCCCATTGTTGTTGTTCTGGTTCTGACCGTTGTTTCCATTACCCCGATTGTTCCCATAGTTGTTCCCATGATTGTTGTTGTTGTTGTTCCTTCTGGGGCGGTTTTGTTGTTCAGGCAGAATCGCCCAACAGTCCTTCGCTTCGTGGCCTCCCTTACCACACCTTTCACAGCTCAGACTCTTCCTGCAAACACCAGCATGATGCTTCCCACATTTGTTACACAGAGGCAGGTTACCCCTGTAGTTGCTCTGACCATTTCCGCCCTGACGGTAGTTGCCACTGTTATTCCCAGACCTCTTGCTTTGGCTTTGGGAGTTGAAAGACCTCCCAGTGCTGTTTCCAACACTCTGAACATTCATCGAGTTTTCAGGAGCTTCATCATCAGCCTTTCTCTTGCCACTCAAGGCAGTCTTTTCAGTGACTCTTGCAGGAAGTGTACCCTTCTCAACTTCCTGATCAGTGAGCTTGTGAGCCAAACGGATGGCTTGTTGCACGTTCGCAGGGTTGCTGGCAGTCACCAATCCTTTGATTTGAGGCGCGAGGCCTTCCAGATAACGCTCAATGCGTTTGAATTCAGCATCGACCATTGAGGGGCACAAGACTTCATACTCGTGATATCGTGCAGTGTACTGTTCGATTTCAGACCCAGACATCTTCAAATTCAGGAATTCACCCTCAAGCTTCTTGACTTGGTCACGTGGACAGTATTCTTCCATGATCAGCTCCTTAAATGTTGCCCACTGCATGTTGTTGGCCGCGTCTAGCCCAACCATCTGAATCTCAGAGTTCCACCAGGAGAGTGCAGCTCCTTCGAAGGTACCAGTAGCGAACTTCACCTTGCTTTCAGCTGGGCAGTTACACATGGAGAAAACCTTTTCAGACTTCTCAATCCACCTAAGGAGTCCTACAGCTCCTTCTTCGCCGGAAAATGTCATCGGCTTACAGTCCATGAAGGACTTGAACGTGCAGTGGTGCTGGTTTCCTGATGCATAAATAGTTCGGATTTTAAAATTAAACAGGTCATGATATAATTGCTTTGTGCCTTAACCGGCATAATAGTTACCCTGTGCGGCATATGCAGCTTGGACGGCTGCCACCGCGGCTTGCACATGTTCAGTAATCATTGCTTGCAGCTGTGCAGGCGTCATGTTTATACCACCTCTTCCGTTTCCTCTTCCAGACATCTTGCTGAACAGTTAAAGTAGCCAGTGTTCAGTCACAGTTATATTTTATACATATCCCATAATATGTATATTAGCCAGTTCCCGTTATCCCTCTATTAGTCCAGAAAAATTTTCGTGCAAATTGAGGCGTCGTCGAAGAACGTCGTAAGTGCTATCGTCGAAGGTCGGCTTCCCATAAAGTCACCGTCGGCGTAGTCGTCGTAGTAGAAATCAGGACGTAGCGTGTAGCATCGTTTCGTTGTCGCTTTCCCCAGAGTAGTGTGCGTATTCGCAGTCGCATTTCGTATTCGTGTGTGAAAATTTCCTAAGGTCTTTCCGTTAGACTACTTAGACACGGTCTATATATATACTATATATATATATATATACATGTATCTGTACGTACTAAGCTTTTACTTACACAGCAGAGCGAGTATCCCAGGTTGGCACGTAAAAATTTTGTCTTTGGGAATTTGTTTGTTCGTTTTGTAACCAAGGTTTTCAAGTTGCAGTTTCCAAATCGTTTTCAAAAATGATTCCAGTTCTCTGCAACTTATGGCTCTGATACCAATCTGTCACACCCCCAAAATACCACTAACGGAGTTTATACCGTTAAGGGGCGCGACTAGACCAGGATCCACAACCATAGTTACAAATACTAAACGAATCAGGGTTAGTTCAAACACAAGTTAGAAATCAAAGTCTTAAATTACATACGCAGCGGAAAATTAATTGTCTTTAGCACTAACCACGTGCTTTACATAAATGTTGTTTTAAATTCCCAAAATAGTTCAATTAAAATAAAGGTCTTCACGTGCCATGCCAACCCGCTCCGGATACTCCTTAGCGATCTGCAAAAGTTTAAACCACGCAAGTGTCAACCTAACGGTTGGTGAGTTCACAGTGGGCTTGTCATGCATTGGCCCGGTCTCATAATCATAATTCGTATCAAAATGTACTTACAAAATATTCATTTGTGAAAAGCAATGCTCGTAATTAATTCTCAGTTTATAAATGTTTTGTCCGTGACCACGTCATCGGGTATGTACTAGTTCCGTAAAGTTAAAGGACTCAACCGATATCGCGGGTAGCTAATCCGTTGTTCCATGCTCTAAGGAAGTTTGTACCAAAGCTGACTTATTTTGTGGGGGCCGAGCCATCCCGTACGGTGCGGACATAGTCATCGCGGTTTTTGCCTCCCCCGTGTCCTCCCCGGGACTACGGTCAAATAGGCTGATATTGTTCCTCCGTGCACTCCCCGTGCCACGGGGCGGAGTTTGTCAAACTCCAGTAGATCTACCCAACATCCCCTCGCTTTCACAAATTAATGGCACAATTTAAGTTGAGGACTTTTAAGTTATAAGGCATCCTTAGAAAACATGTGATATCATGTGGTTCAGACTTTAACCTACACTAGCCATATTAAAACGTTTTCAGTTTTGTTTCAGAAAAACAGTTTGTTCAGAGTTCACAAGTGTTCCCATAAAACACTTCAGTTCATCAAGTGGGTGCCGAGCATCCCGAGTTCTCAAGTTTATCAGTGAGGTGCCTAGCACTCTCGAGTTTAATCAGCATTGTTTTTCGTTAAGTTATTCGGTGTGGCCCAAACAGGCTCACGGTAAACGGGTTAGTGACACTCACCTTTGGTTGCACTGCTACACTTCAAGACAATCCAAATATTGTTGTTTAACGAAGACCTAGAACACGTTTAGGTCTTAAGTATTAGTTTCGTGTCTAATCTTTACTTAACGTCACTATGGCCCATAACATAGCACGTTGCAACTATGACTCGACATACCGACACACGACACCAATGGTTGATCATAAACAAGGGTTCATATGAATCAGATATCAAACATATTTCATCATGGCATAATCATGTAAGTCATGGCATAACACTTAAGCAAATTTCACAAGTTTGGTTTTTAGGTCAGGTCTTAGTTTCGCTAGCATAGTTTCGCTAGGCAGTTTCGCTAGGTGCACGGGCAGCACTTTCGCTAGGCAGTGCCCGGCAACACAGTTTCGCTAGGCTAGTTTCGCCCGAAACTGCTGACGCAGTTTCGCTAGCCTAGTTTCGCAGGGAAACTGGTTTGAACTTTCGTTCAGGTATTTCGCTCGGTAATTTCGCCCGAGCTGGTCTGGTCAGGTTACCCGGCGACACTATAGTTTCGCTGGTCAGTGTCGCTGGAAGGAGATGTAATTTCGCTACTTAGTTTCGCCCAGAGAACAACAGTTTCGCTGGTCGCGAAAAACATACGGATTTGCCTAAAAATCAACCTAACAGCTTCTGATCATACATGCAATTCATTATCTAGCATCCCTAGGCATTTACCAACATAAATCAAGCAACTTTAACAAGTTTAACATGCATTTTGATCATCAAATCTCTAAAATAGGTTCAAAACCCTAAAATGAACTAATTTGCACAAATCTCTAATATGGATGGATTTCACACGTAAAGTTATCAACTTTATTACAGATCTAGCATCCTAAAGCATACATACAGAAGATCAAGCAATATCATGAAGGTTTGGTCATGCTTTTTAAGAAAAACACATATAAAACACATAATGGAGGTTTTTGGGACTCACGGTTCGATCTCCTAGCTTGGTAGAGGATGGTTTGAGACTGAGATCTCGACAACTTGGTGTGAACCTCGACTGACCAGAATCTCCAGGAGAAAGAGTGTGTGTGTGTTGGTGTGTGGTTTGAGGCAAATGAGGCTACTAGGGTTTATTAAGTTTATTTATATCAGGGGCTAGTTTCGCTGGCAGTTTCGCTGGCAGTTTCGCTGGCTGGCGAAACTGGCTCTAATCTCGGGTACATTGATCAGTCTAGCCAGCTACCGGGCGAATCTATAGTTTCGCTCGGTAGTTTCGCTGACTACCAAATTTAGGCAATTTTCACATAATCAAGTATTTACAATTAATCATGTTATTCACAATAATAAGTCATGTATTTAAATCACATTGCACATTAAGACAATCAATGATGAACACATAACACACATGGACGGGTTCGGTGATCAACCAAAGGTCGTGGACGTATTCGGCCTAGTTATGCATTAGCTACTTATAACGTAACTAACGGGTTTGTCTAACGGAAGTTAACCTTGAAATTCTCGGGTGTCACATCATTCCCCTGAAATTGGAATTTTCGTCCCGAAAATTATTTTTGTGTCGTAGCGTTCGCAGCATCAGCTGTCGTCGTTGCTGTCGTCGCTGGGAAAGAAAGCAAAAAGTTTTAGGGTCGTCACATTATTTGTTTATTAGTGTTTGGTTGAATGTCTTAGCATTGTTTTGGAAAAAAAAATCGAAGCTCAGTACATTCTTTTAGAAATGAATTTTGTCCATATCTGTAGCAATGTAGAGTAACATATTTGTTTCATATTAATCAATATCTTTCATTGTTTTGGAAAAAATCATACAGTAGCATTATTTTAGAAAAGAATTATTTGTTCCACATTTACATATTAATTATATTACAAGGGATTAATATATAAATACTCATTAAGGGTATAATAGTCATTTAATAAGCTTTTATAAATGAATTGGGTAAATATGTAATATATTTTGTTTAGGAAGGGGATATATGTAATTAAGGTTTAAGCTTGGGTATATATGTAATAAAATGACTTAGTAAGGGTATATATGTAAAAGCCCCTTGTTTTTATATAACACCCTATTTATGTCAAATCTTTAACTAAAACTACTCATTTCTTTTATTTTATTTTTTTTTAAACTCTGCATGTGAGATCACAGATATATATAATATATAAAAGTAAATGAAGATGTATGCATGAAAATGAGAGGAGAAGATATATAATTATGGTCCCACCAAATAATTCCCTCTATAAATACTCACTACTCATCACAATCATAATCCTCCAAATCACCCTCACCATCATTTATCTCTCATTTCCTCCCATAACAAAAAAAGTATGCATTACCAAACCGAATCATGGGCTCCCACCTACCACCACCACCAGCTGCCACCCACAACCACCGTCGTTAACGACCCGTTGCACCGTATCGAACGGCTGGCCGCCGAGAACGCCGTGGTGATATTCAGCCTGAGCAGCTGCTGCATGTGCCACGCCATCAAGCGCCTCTTTTGCGGCATGGGGGTCAACCCAACGGTCTACGAGCTCGACCAGCAGCCTCTGGGGAAAGAAATGGAGAAAGCGCTCATGATGCTGCTCGGCACCGGTTCGCCGGTGCCGGTGGTGTTCGTCGGCGGGAAGCTGGTGGGGGCCATGGATAGAGTTATGGCTTCGCATATCAATGGCACACTTGTGCCTCTTCTCAAAGAGGCAGGTGCTCTCTGGCTTTAACTAATTAATTAGTTAATTAGTTAGTTAAAGTTTAGTTTATATTTAGTTACTTTTCTTTCTTTATTTTGGTAAGGAGAAAGAAGAGTAGGATGGATGATGGTCTAGTTTTATTTTATGGTTTTTACTTTTTTAGTCTTGGGTTATAAAAAGAAAAATTAAAGGTAGAATTAAGGAAGAGAGGAAGAGGAGGATTTTGAGTTTGATATGGTGCTTAGATTGGTGGCTTTTTTTTACTTATCCAAGAGATGTAATTTACTCCCTCCTCTCTAAACGGGTAGTAGGTTTTACGGTCCGTATTTGACGGTTTTTAGGTCAAACCGTGATCTAAATCATTACAAGTAATCTTGTTGATTTTCTTTTATATTATATATTTACGGATTATGGATTTTCTATGATTCATGTGTTGTTGATTAAGGGGTTGTTTGGTATAAACTGAAGCATTAAGGGCTGAATTATTAAGAATAAGAGATTCTGAATCAGTTAAGAATAAGATATTCTGAATCAGTTAAGTGCTGTTTGGTTTGATCTCTGAATGGAATATATCTGAATGGAATTATTAAAAAACCCTAGATTTTGAGAAAAACAAACAAAATTTAGGGAAATCTATATTCAAGAATCAATAACAAATTTCGAGCATAGATAATGTTAATCAAACACTGATTAGAGCATAAAAACACAACAATTTGTAAAAAATCTATAGAATTTGAACAAAACCCTAAAAAAACTTACTTGGAGAAGGAGGGGCTGCTGCAACGATGGAACGCCGGAGAAGGAATGATCGCCGGAGAAGGAGAGGTTGTCGCCGGCGCTGCTGCCGTCGCCGGCGCTGCTGCCGTCGCCGGCGCTGTGGCAGTCGGACGACGAATCTGATGGAGGAGGAGGTGCTGGTCTCTTACGTACGTGAAGGAGGAGGGGCGTGCGTTCTTTTTTTTTCAAGTAAACCCTTATTCATTAAGCTATCAAGTAAACCCTTATTCATTAAGTTATATTTTTCAGTTTAAGAGGTAACCAACCAAACAGTCCTTAATTAAATGTCTGACCGAATAATACATTCCATCCAGTTCAGACCTCAATAAGAGGTAAACAAACAGCCCCTAAGACTATTTTGCTTTTGAAAAACTCACTCTCTGCTTCTTAATTCTATACCTTTATGTTTGAACTTTTATCGTTAATTTAACTCTTGTAAAAGATATATATAGTGTGTGGTTTCTTATATAAACCTTTTAGTTATTTCTGTTAGAAAAAATTAGTTGAGTTATTGAATTAAAAACCTCTCTAAGGTTGTTTTGTTAATTAAGGCTGTTACTTAAATACAAAATAGTCAAAAGTCAAACGACATGTATTTGGCTTGGCCTTTTTTAAAACTTGAAATATTCTTTTTAATTCTTGTATTAAAAAAGGGGCTACAAAACAAACCTGGACTTCTCTTCTTGTTCGATAGCTATTTGCTTTTTATGGAATACTTGTAAAGTGATGGTTCTTTAATTATAAGATTATTGGTTTAAACTATATAAAAAATAAATATGCATGATTTAGTGGAAAAAAAAAGAAGGTAGCAACTTGTTTCTTCATTTGAGTATTCATCCGTTCATTAACATCCAAGTAGACGCTTTCCTTTTCGTGTTAAGATAATGATATTAACACGGTTAACTAGTAAAAAAAAATTGTATGAACACGTAACAGCTAGATTATAAATAGATTATAAATATCAACATGCATTTAAAAAATACGCCGCAATGGTATACTTGAAAAAGCCACATTGTTATAAAAATGACTGTTAAGAAACATGAAAGCATGCTAAAAAAGTAAAAACATATATATAATATTTGATTCTTTTATCTTTTGAATAAAATTTACGTTAATTAAAACATAGATTAGTCAATTTCAAATAAAATTTAAACTAAAACATAAATAAAAGTTCATGTAAACCAGCAGGTTACGACGATGTCGTGACAATGTTTGGGACTCTATATAAAAATCATGAACAAATGGACCTTGAAAATGTTAATAAAAATAACTAAATAAGAACTTCATTACTAAAGTTTCGTCATTTTATATAACATCATATTTTTAAAGTTGTCAGAGTAATATATGGTAAAGAAACGACTCAAAGCAACTTTGATTGGTTATACGTTTGTGTTTTCGTGACTTGTACACTATTACGCATAACCCGATCTTTGATATAAATATAACTTATATCAAAATTTAGATAAAAATAAACTTGTTACGATTAGATTTTATAAGATATTATATGTTAACAGTTATAATGGAAAGACGGAGTCGAAAGTCTTACTGAAAGTATGTCCTCTATTCCTACGGGGTAACGTAAAACTGTCTATATTTTACCTTACTTAGACCCTATCTTACTTTTATTAATAGATATTTAGTGACTATGATGATAATAAGTTATAATAGAAAGATTGTGAGTGTGCCACATGTTACACCTAATTGGTCAAAAGATTTATAAAAATGAAAAAAGAAGAAGAATGAAGAAACTCTGGTGTAAAAACAGTAACTTAAATTAAAGTTGTGTGCTTCTATTGTGAGTTCTTTTTTCCAAGTGGATAATCTGAGCTTAAATGAGGTATACAAATTACAAAGTCTTGAAGCACTTCTACATTTTATGAAATGTGAGATGAGGTCTCAGATTAGGGTGTTTGCAATGCCTCTCCCGACCACCTGGGGGAGGCTGAGGTGGATACGGTGGTCTCGATGTCATCGTTGCGTGGCTCTCGGTGGTGAGCAAAAGGGAGTGACTTCGGGCACCGCTCCCTATTTCTCTCTCTCCCAATCTCCGGCTTTGTGTCTTTCTTTAATTTTTTAATTAATTTAAATTGATTAAAATAATAGTAAAAGTAAAGTGAGGGGTTGGAAAGTGATAGGAATGTATTGAGAGTAAAAGTGAGGGGAGTGTAGTGTGGTGATGTGGCGCTGAGTTAGTAGAAGAAGTGAGAGAGTGAAAGGTGAGAGGAACCTATTGTAAATAGCCAGTAAATGTATATCTCCATAGGTTTTCGTTTTTGATGCGGTATCATGTGGATCGAATCCGCGGCCTCTCATATGAGAAATGTGTAGCCTACCAAACCTCGATGGTAGCTTTTGGTGGTTATATTTTATGCCCCAAGTTAAGTGGAATAAAACTATAGAAACTATTCATAAGTTTCTAACTCGACTAGAAATACACCATTATCAAGCCTTTTATTTCATCTTATAAAACGGTAAATATGCTTATTTCAGCTCGGAATATATATGAGTTGGTTTGGGTTGATTTTAGCTTCAAACCGGAAATTCGGTTTTTATTTTTTATTTTTGAGAATCGTTATGTTTCGGCTTCTTGGATCTCATTTTTTCTATTTATTTCATTTGGGCTTATACTTTTGGGCCACGAGAAAAACAATAAAAAATAATGATAATAGCCCTCAATCCTTATGCCGTTCTTTATTATTAATGGAGATTAGTTAAGGGTATTTATATATCCAAATATACATTTGATATCGTTTTTTATAAAACGATTCGATATGGTCGTTTTTTGTAAAATGATCCGAAGTGGGTCGACGGTTACCGCATAAAATTCCGAGAGAGGGGCGGGAGGGGGGGGGGGAGCGTATTTATATAATAAAATATATTTTTTTTACACAAATGATCGTTTTGGGCAAAACGACCTCTTCATATGATCATTTTACCCAAAACGTCCGTATGAAGTGTGCATGAATATAGCCGGACCCTTAATTAATCTGGGGCTTGATCAAATATAAAACTGATTTGTTTAAAATAATAGAAACCACTAAAACTTTGACACATGACATAATTAAGAAAATAAAAGTAAATAACATTTTAGTCTTAAAACAAAACAATACAAACCATGTTGTCTTAATGTAAAACAATATAGTTTTTAAAATCCAGTACATTTTAAAAAATCCAGTACTTTTTAAAAATTCAATACATTTTTGTCCTAAAACAAAACAGTACAAACCATATTGTTTTAATGTAAACCAACACAATGTTCTATGTTGTTTTACTTTAAAAAAAAACACAAAACGTGTTTTTTAATACAAAACAACATAGAAATAATTGCTCTAACACAAAACAACACATACAATGCAAAACAATACAAATCATATTGTTTTAATATAAAACAATACCATTTTTATAAATCCAGTACAGTTTTCACAATTTAGTATAATTTTTTAAAAGGAAAAATAATTTTAGTTTTTTATATATCAATACTATACTCAAATTAAAGAGAAACATACTCAATTTTACGGTGAAATTTTCTATATAAAAAAATAATAATGGTGTATGAAAAGTTATGAGCATTTAAAAAAATGAGGAAAACTTTTAAAAAATCAACAAAAAATACTCCACTAATAAACATTCCCACCTCTTTTCTTATTTTATTGTACTTGAATTGAACCGTTAATTTATAAAATTAATGAATCAGATATCTTCCCATTGTTTTAAGGTAAAATGATTTTTTAGTGGATCCAACCCCATTAATTATTATATAGGTTAGAGACTCTTTTATTATATGAATTGAATATGTGTAACATGTTATAAACAATAGCTTCTATGTAGATTTGTATGTTAAATTATATCAGACAAAATAAGAAATAATGAATATTTAAATTTTCTAAATAACAAGAACAAAAGATTTAAGAATTCGAAAATTATATTTTAAGAAAAGATATAATTGAAATCTTCTTATGATTTACTAAATATTAGCAAATTGATAGAATATGCTATTTATATTTTTAATATTTAATTATATAATTTAATTATTTAAAACCATTAATATTTATTTAGTAGGAGAAGATTTGATATTTAATAAGAGGGGGAAAGATCTATAGAAAACCAATAATTATTCAGAAAACCAAAAAACCAACCTTTTTTTCTCTATAACTTCTTCATATATTAATATTTTTTAAAAATAATTTCACCAAAAATTCTATAATTTTATTAGCTTTATTTATGGGAAAAAAAAGTTTAAAAATAAAAAGTTTAGTGATTTTTTATTATTGCATCATGCAATAGTACCAATAGTATTGCATAATGCATTATAATTAAAACTACTTAAAAACAAAAGACTTAACTTAAATATGAATGTGGTTTATGCGAATAATGTAAAAAACAAAGAATTGACATTCATAAACCAATTTTATATTATTGTTGCATAGTGCAATATTAATTTCAAGCTAAAATTCGAATTTTATTTTATTTTTTAAAAAAACTCGAAAACGTTTTTAAAGTTTTTTCTTTTTCCAATATTCTTAAAATCATGAAAGAAACATATAAAAAAAGTTTAAAAAAAAATAATTTTTTTCCTTGGTTTTTTGGTTTTTTATAAAATATTGGTTTTCTATAGAACCCAACCCTTAATAAGAGAGATGCATAAAAATTGTGATGGAAATAAATTTGATAATGACATGTTATAAAAATGTCATGATTTATGTTTCAATTTTAAGACTGTTGCAGTGGGGCGTTTTGAAGCCATATGAAGCCCCCATAACGTCTCAACACCAGCCCCCGAGGGCGGCATGAGCCAAAATCTTGCTTATGGCGTTACCTCCATTGCTCCCACCCCCTTCCCTCTTATTTGTTGACTTTTTTTTATTGGCTACACTTATATGAACAATTTTTTATATAACATGATATAATTGTATAACAATTAGAGGGGCATTATGAAACATTATGACTACACTACTTTTAGTCATGGGGCCCTTGCTGACTAGGATAACATGTGTCGGAATTTGTCTAACATAGAGACTCCATGACTACACTTAGGGGTTGTTTGGTTGAATATGTTTCATTAGGTGCTGGATGAATAAGAAATTCTGAACCAGTAAGTAATGAAGCTGTTAAGGACCTGTTTGGTTGGATCTCTGAATAAGATGTCTGATTCTATTTTTTTTTCATTCTAACTTGTCCCACATTGGTGTAAGAACAAAAAAATAGTTAGTTTATATATGCAATCATTTATGACTTATTAAGTTCTAATGTTATGTTTTACTCCGGCTTCTACCCGCGCGCAAGGGGGGTGCAAATTTGGTTGAAATCCCTTGAATTCAATGCGGTGCCTGCGGACACGAATACAGCTCTGAAAAAACGGGTCTTGTGCAAGCAAGTTTTTGACCTGGTTGTGTTTTTTTTCGTGTCCGCCGATCGTTCTGGTCCCAGCTATTCTCTGGTTCGTCCGTCCAACAGGTTTCGAGAACCTAGATCACCCTCCAGTTATTCTCTGGTTCGTCCAGCAGGTTTCAAGAACCTGGATTAGCCAGACCCGATTCACTTTTTCGCTCAGATTTTTTCTCCTCTAGACGGCGAACCAAACACCTCTGGACCGACCAATTGTCTGGATCGGTCAGATCCAGAGGTTGGTTCAGACCAACCAAACATCCCCTTAGTCTAAGCAACACCGTTTATGTTTTCTAAATTTTATTAACACTAAAATTTAAAACGATAAGGATACCTGGTATACCCCTAGACTACTTCGGTTTGCCGGCTACTAGCGGCTACCCACCCCCTTGTTGCGGCTTCCACCTAATGACTTTCCTTTTTTACCGATTGGCTTGGTGAAGCCAGTACTAGTCGAACGTTGGATTGGGATATCTGTTGGCTTTCATTATTTATTTATTTTTAATTCTTTTTTTTGTAAATTAAATAAAGCTTTAGGCTTTAAAATTGAATCACCACCACCTAAAATAAAGCCTAGACTTTAAATTCTCTTTCTCCCTTCTCTCTTATATTTTCTAATTATTTTGAAAGATGAGAACAAGTAAAAACCCCATCCCAACTACACTATTCTGAAAGATGAGAACAAGGAAAACCAAAACCAAACCCGAATATTCGGTTTCTAAAAATACTTTAATATAAAAGTATTTAAACGACTACTACACTAATAAAAAAATGAGACTATTCGTTTTAAAAGATATCACAACTTTATCTTTTAATAAAACTATATAAAAGCTTAGAAAAATAAATATTATAAGGTTTTAAATCCACCCACTCATTCCTCAATAATCAATAGTGCGCGTCAAGATCGATCGAGCCTAGGGTTCCTCTTCGTCTCCATCATCTATTGGTCGCTCTTCAAAATTCCTTTGATTAATTTCATTATCTCCAGGAAGCTTCTGCGAATTATTCTGGCTACGCGTTTTTGCACGTATAAGTGGAAGGTACACACAAAATTATCTTATCTGTCTGTCGACTTAATTCCCCTCAATTTTGTCTGTTTACTTGCAAATAGAATACAAACTTTCGCCTTCGTTCGCCTGTTTGTTTGTTTTATATTGCTTTGATTTTGGATAGGTTTGTTGAGACTGTAAGACAGACAATCTGTGGAGAGATCGTAGGGTTTCGAACTTTCGATTAAGCTGATAGTATTATAGCTTGCTGCAAATGCCAGAAGAAGATCTTTTGGAATTGAAGTTCAGATTGTTTGATGGATCTGACATGGGTCCTTTTCAATACTCTCCGGCTTCCACGGTTGCCATGCTGAAGGAGAGAATTGTCACTGAGTGGCCCAAAGGTTAGGATGAATTCAATGAATTATTTCCCCAATTTGATTACTAATTCTGCTGTATGATAAAAAAAAAAAAAAAACTATTTAGTTTGAAGATACACACCACTCTGCTGTTGTTTTTAGTAATTACAGTTCTTATTATCTTCTTTTTGGCTAGAATTCATGACAGGATGTTCCTTTAGGTTTGACTTGATGGAGTTTTTTGTTGCTTGTCCAAGTTAAATCTCATATCTAATGGAATCAATTGCTTAAACTAGTTAACATCTTGATCATGCTAAATCTTGTGATTGCTATAACATGGTATTGGATAGATGAGCTCCTTGCAATATGAAAGAAGTTTGCAGTGCATATTTTAATAATCCGCAACTCCGCAAGAAACTATGACTACTTCTAGGTAGATCGCTATTATTGCGAGAACATGCAAAACAAATGAGTCATTTAGTAACTTTTTAATCTTAAGAGATTTTAAATTAAAAGAAAGCATTAAAAATGCTATGTTTATTCGTTTCTCTTGAAATTGAAAAAAAAAATGAATAATAATTATTATATATACAACCTAAACGTGTGTCAGTCATGTGTAGGTAAATGGTTAAAAAATAAATAAATAAAACATATAAGAAATTTATAAAGCACACACATTTCTAAGTGTTTGATGTCTTCATTCCCATTAACGGTTACTGAATAAACCAAAAAATGCGTTATACCCATCACGTGTGAGTAAACATACTGTTTTGTTTGTTTTAAACCATTTCAAGTTTGGTTAAATAGTATATCATATGATGTTGAAATTCATGACTGTTTTAAAGTTCTCTTGCCCGAGCCCCTTTTATGTGCTGGTAAATCTTCTTTTCAGCTTGAAAATCTGTTTACTATCTTAGCAAATAGCAACTACCAATGTATCTTAAAGGTACAGTAGATAAACAAAGGATTTCTTACCACACAATCTAATCATTTCATGATACGTATCAAAAGTGGCATCTGTATTGTCTATTTAATTAACCGTGTGATATGATTTTAGCATGGTAGTCATGGCATCACCAGTACTTCTTTTATTGTTTTTTCATAGGTGCGCATAAATTAATTTCATGTTTCAGTTGGTTGAAGCTAATTTGTTTCTTCAGCTTCTCTGAACTTCATTCACTTGCTTACATCCATTCATATATGTACCTCATTCACTACACACAAATGTTGCATTCTCTCAGATAAAAAAGGTGGACCTAAATCAGCAAATGACATCAAATTGATAAATGCTGGGAAGATTTTGGAGAACAACAAGACTGTTGGCCAGTGCAGAACACCGTTTGGAGAGTTGCCGAAAGGGGTAATTACTATGCATGCTGTTGTACAGGTGTCTTTAAACAAGGCAAAGACAGGTAGTGTTACCTTACCTTGTATTTCTTTATAGCCATGCTTTATAGCAGTTTTTTGTTTGTTTTTGCAAGAAAACAGTGATATCTTGGCTTATTTTTTCTGAAACGGAACTCTTAGAGTGTTAGATTTACTAATGGCCTACATAAAGTGAAATTTTAGGTGAGCTATAGTTCTATACTAAGTTAAACTTAATTCACATCTTAGCAACTTGATATTAAACTAAAAGATGGTAGTTGCAATAGATTGTATAACTGCCATGTATGAAAAGAATGGGTAGTTAAACATGCAAAATTGTCATATTATTGCTCATTGAGAAGGTTACATGTTGGAAATAAGGAAGTTTGTACTATTGTTTGGAGCTGACACATATATATGTGGCAATATGAATGTTTTCCCCTTGCTATTGTTCTGCCTCTAATCTTTAAACATATCTTTAATTTGCACAAGGGATATGTTGGAGAAAATACAAATCAGTTACTTTAATATAATTGTTAGATATTACTTTCATGTGCCTGAGTTTTGAGTCCTTTGCTCTCAGATTATGTTTTTCATTAAAGTTTCTGATAAATGATGCATCCATAATAAATATTTTGAATTTTATACATCAATGAAATGCACTTCTGTTTTCTTTTTTGTATCTTCTAAGAGTATTGCTTTGTATCACCTAAACAGAAAAGAAGATTGATGACGCTCCAAAGAAAAACGGCTGTGCATGTACCATTTTGTAAGAGAATTTGAGTAATTAAAGTCAGATTTAACCTCGAAGCTTGTTATTGGTATCCAGTTTGGGGCTTAAGATCTGGAGGAAATAATCTGTAAGAAATGACATACCACATAATGTACATGTTCTTGTGGAGGACTGGAGGAGAAATCTGGCCTAAAAATTATTATATATTATTTCGTCTCATTTTGCTTTGTAATTTATGTATTATTTGTTTCTTTACACCGTACATTCGTTAATCAAAGTAATTCAAGAACAATATAGGTGATATCCCTTAGCCTAGCAAACAAGTAATCTTGATTAAGAAGCTCTTGCAATATAGGAGAAGCTTATAAAAGGAAACATATGTATGTTACTTATCTCCTTGTTTCACCAACTACCCCACATCCACTTGAGTGTGTCACATTTATATCTTTAATTTCAATGAATAGTCCTTATGAGCTTTATGCTGACATCATCTTTAGTTGGACACTAACACAGGTTGTGACAATTTCCTGAACCTATAATCTCTAGAAGCTACGGTGAATGGGTCGATTTGGATTGTGTTTTATCTCAATACTATCTTAGGACAAATGAGTAGATCACATAGAATCTTACACATTATAAAATAAGCTGAATACATGGACATACATCATCCCCAATCATAATCCCTACACATTATGTATTTACCTCATAAATTTAACAAAAAAAGTGGAAAGAAATATAACCCCTTGGAAGTTTGAAGTTTGAACCCATACTGTAATTAGCAGACAAGTTGAAAGAAACAAACAGCAGCTACTTGCCACAGATTGCAAGGTCTTTCTTAGAGGGTCTAAAACTTAAGGCATACATGGTGTAGATACAGAGATTTGCTTGTCTTGATTTGACAGAGAACTCATCAGAGGTAGTTGTGAAAGCAGGCACATTGCATGCAGCAGATGTGCTCTTAATCAAGCTAGCTCTACAGGTGTTAACAACTGCTGCTTCTTTAGCACAATCAATCCCATCAACAGAAGGTATATCCAGCTTGTACACTCCATGTCTGTTAGTAGTCCTGTTCACAGAAAAGGTTATCTGCTCTGCACTTCTTGCAGATGCTGCTTTAAATTTGCAATCTATCCTCACCTCTGCCCCTGTTTTCAGTTTTCAAAAACCAAATTATATATAACTTTATAACAGAAAGAGCAAGTGAGTGAGGGAGTGTACCTGGTAAGAAGTAGCTGTGGGTGGAGAAAGAGTTGTTGTGACAGGGGTCACAATAGACGACACCGACGACTGTGATAATGGGAATCGAGTGTTTCGAAGCATCAACCTGTGAGGAAGAGAGTGTGAGTATGATTAGCAGCCAAAGGACAGAGAAATATGAATCCATGGGTGGTAGCAAGAAAGTGTGTGTGTGAGTGTGGGTGGTGAAGATGTTGAAAAAGTTATGAATAGATTTAGAGTGGAAAAGCAGACATGTGAATGTTTTTTGTATGGATGTGCAAGTGTGACTGAAAGCTTCCTTGTTTCTCTTGGCTAAAGGGTACTGACCACTTTCTGTCACTGCTCAGTTTTTTATCTTTTTTTTTCATTCACTTATTAGTTATTAGGCTGCTCGTAATACTTGAGCTGTGGTGTGCGGCCATGGTGCGTGCCGTGCGGCCACCGCCATGGGAGGATCTTCTATAGGGTCTAGGGTGGCCCTGGCCCATGCTTTTTCGCTCATGAGTGTTAAATTTCAACTGATTCATTTCAAAATAAAAATTATATACGGAGTCGGCTCCACTATTTAAATGTTCAAAATCTTGGCTCCTCGTATTTAAATGTTCAAGATCCATCATTAGCCCACCGCGGCAACACCATTACACCCCACCTCTTCTCCCCACGAAAGCCTCCTACCTTGATGTTTTACCGTCGCACTCTCCCTTTAATTTTCTCTCGGTCTCTAATTTACTCTCTTAACTTTTTAGTTTAAAAAATTAAGGGTGGTGTGAGGTAATCATTGAATAAGTAAAATCAAAAGCAAAAGATAATGATGTGACGTTAAAATGACAGGAAATATTTTTTTAAGGGTTGTGTGAGGTAATCATTACATAAGTAAAATGAAAGAAGCAAAAAATAATGAACAAATTTTACTCTCTAACTTTTTATTTCTTGGTGCCCTGCATCAAACTGGCTTCCAAGTCTATTGATTCATTTCATTTCCCAAAATCATTCTCTAATGCTGCCATCAATAGCCGAACTTGGCCTAATAAATTTGGGCATTTGTTAGTGTACTAAAGTATAATCTAAAGCAACTTAATATGTTTTCTCATACACATAGGGAAGACTTTTTGAGACTACATGATTCTAGTGGAGGGTCTCAATCGCTTGAATCATCAGCTGTTGTTTTGATGAAGATGGAAGTGATGAGAAAAGCTCAGCACGAAGCTCATGCAGCAATGGAACTGAAATTTCCCCGAATCTTTTCACGTGCTCAAAGGCGACAGAAAACTCTCCAGCATCAGCAAGATAATTTAGCAAGATCATGTTTGACTTTGACTTTCTGAGGGTAGATGTGTAATCATGAACCAAGTTTGAAGCAGCAGTAAACTGACCTGGAACCAAATTAGTAGTTTAGATCAAAGGTAACAATCTTGTACCATTTACCCATATTTTTATCTAATAAGATCAAACACATGAAATTACAAAAGCTAGCTAAAAGAAATGGGACAAACAAGTCAAAAGTCACCCATACTAAAAGGTTTATATTATTATTAAAATATAAAATATATATAATCATAATGTAAGACATTTAAAAGGTCAGGAAAAAAGATGTTTCTTACATTACAAAAATACCAAATTTGACCCGAGTTCCTTACCCAACCCGCACATATTGCCACCTATAGTTTGGATCTTCACCACCCTTTCTATGAAGTACTCTACACAAGGGTTTTTTTTTTTGGCTATATAAGCTATACAGGTACTAAAAAAATATACCTTTTTTACAGAGATAAAGGATGAAGTTTTCCAATATGTTCTTTGCAATCTCTGAGTCCTGTTCAAAAGACTTTTTCAAGACTTCAGTAGCAGTTTCAAGTTGATTTTCTTGGCAGAAACCTTTAATCAAGAAGTCATATGTGGTTGCATCAGGTTGCACACCTCTTTCCAACATATGACAGAATAGCCTGTGAGCTTCTTCCACTTGACCTATTTCTGAGAATTTTGTGATTAAAATGTTGTAAGTCTTCAGATTGGGTTCACACCCATTTGCAAACATTTCATCCCACAGTCGTTTTGCAGGACGGATCATATCTTCTCTACAACAAGCCTCCATAACACAATTATAAGATGAAATATCTGGACCCAAACCTTTTTTCTTCATTTCTTGAAGAACCTGATAAGCCTCTTTCACTATACCCGCCTTGCAAAAGAAAGAAACCATCACATTGTATCTCTCGATGTCTACGAAATACTCTTTTGCAGATAAAATCTTTGAAACTTCTAACAGTTCATCATGATTTCCATGTTTACACAAATTTCTACCCAAATTGCTGAATGTAAGAAGAGTGGGGAATCTTTCTTTTGCAATCAAGAATTTAAAGAACGTTAGACGCGGAAAAAGGGTACTCGGCAGATACTGATCCTATTAGTGCATTAAGAACATCATCCTCAATTGGGAAATTTCCTGTAACAATAACTTCACCCAAATCTTTGGCTTCACAAATTAGTCTCTCTGAAACCAACTGAAATATGAAATCTCGATAATCATTCGATCTCGGTGCAACTCCCAGCTTTCTCTTCATCTTCAACACTTGCTCCACATCAACTACATTTCCAGTCACCCTTAGCGCTTCCGCAACAACTCTATACGCCATGAAATCCGGTTTGCAATCTCTTCTCCTCAACACATCCAACATATACATAGCCTCCTCCGCCCTGCTCGCCAAACACAGCCCATGAACAACCAAAAGCGCAACTACGGACCCGTTTACACCCAAATCTTGCTTTCTGACATCATCCAGCAAGCTCAAAGTTTTATCCAACTCAGCAGTTCCGCAAAACCTCCATAAAAACACACCAAACCCAAGTGTACTTAAACGAACACCTCTAACAATCATTTCATCAAACACCTGGTGTGCATGACCCATATTCCCGGCAGAAGAGAGTGCAGCCAGCAGAGAATTACTTGTATCGGCACCAACCAACGATCTAACATTAGTATACACCGAAAAAGCATGGAGCGGTTTTTGAGCCGCTATATGTGATTGAACAACCGAACGGTAGACGGAAGCATTAAGTTGAACGTTAAGGGTGTTGACTTGCTTCATGAGCCTATCAATAGCAGTGAATTGGCGGGAAAGAGAGAGGGATTTGAGTACGGATTGATAGGAGAGAGGAGAGTGGGTGAAACCTGGTTGCTGAGAGGCCCAATCGAAGAAGCCGAGTGCGAGGGAATGGTGATGGATGAGGAAAGGGTCGATGACTCGGGAGACGAGGGTTGGGTTGAGGGAGTCGCGGCAACCGATTCGGTGGAGGGTTTGTTCGAGTAGCGGAGTCCATGTGCGAGGAGGGATTGAATGATGAGAAGCGTTGATCAGTGCCCTGCTTATTCGATTCGCAAGTTCACTTGTCGGAGGCTTCATATTACAACCAACAGTTGCCCAATTTGACGTTATAAGCCCATGCATATGGGAGGATACATATGATGCATGCTTCTACTACTTTTAAAATATTAAAGTAATCTTTCAGGTGTAATTTAAGAGATTCGAAATTCAAAGAGATTCATGTAATTACAGTTTGTTTTGTCATCTTCTAATTTCGTTGTAATTTTATTCTTATCATCTTGTATTGTAATTCTTAACTTGTAATCTGCACTTATAACTTTTTGCTATTATTCTTTTTGTTTTATAGTCATATGGATAAAAAGTATTTTATTTCATTTTAAAAGAACGGCTTCCTGTACGTATAAATAAGAAATCAAAGCCAAATTAAGTAAAATGGAGGATGCTAAGTGCCTGGGTAGATTCACCCTCCTGATAAGTTCTGCACTACGAGAAACACGATTGAATTTGAATTGAAACGGATTGCAGAAAAAAATATAAGGTAGGAAAAATATGCCGAGTTAATCAATACAACAACACCGTCATTTCAAAAGTCGAAGTCGACCGTTTGATTTTCTTTTTGCAATCGGAGAGCAACGATTCTTATTTCCTTCGGTACTGGTTCAAGTTCCGCAAACACATTGCAGTTCTCAACTATGATCTTCCATTTCTGGATCGAAGATAATGTATTGCTGCAATCAGCTTTTAGCACTCAAATCTACCTTTAACTCCAGGCTTGTGATAAAATCAAAACCTAAAAACCCACCCAAACTTGGTTTATATACAAGCCTGTTATTTTGCCCAAATCATAGAAAGAACCATCCGTGTAATTAATCATTGATAACGTATGTTAAAATTTACATTGAAGGCATAGATGTTATTCTAACACTTATATAATAATAATACATTGTTGTTTTGCAATGGTAATGAAGCCAGAGATGAAAGACATTTGAAGAAATAGGGTCTCTCGGGAATCAATTACAGAACCATAACTGAAAGTGAGATATAGTATTTACAGATCTCAACTGCTTGTTTCCAGTCTAAAACACACGATTTACCACCTGTGCTCACGAACTCACCGACGGCCCAAAGTACATGCAAATCGGCGGGTCAACTCTCAGAATCGACAATATAGCCGATGGAATCGTCCATATCCCATCCCCACAGATCAAGCCTGAAGCAACCGCTCCTGCATAATCTTCAGCATCCTTTTTGTTAACACGTTCCCACACAAACAATATCACCGTCCCAACAAACATATCGATCGCAAAATAAGCCCCGATATAGAACGGCACCGCCATTGCCATCGGAATCGGAACAAACTGAGACACCTTCGAGGGAGCCCAGTCTCTAATCAGGTTCAAAACAAGGGCTATCGCAAAGAATCCACAGCATAGAGCCAGACAATGCTTTGGGAGTTCAGAAAACCCTTCAACGCCTAGAATCGCCATTTCACGATATATGACGGCATATGGCGCCTTATAAGGACTATCAGGTGTCCCAATGTCAAAAGCTGTCCAAAACATCCAGAATGTGAGTGGTGCAATTATGCATCCCATGGCTGTTCCAACTAACTGGCTCACAAACATTGATTTGGCGGATGATAAAGTCAGGTAACCGGTTTTGAAATCTTGCATTAGATCAGCAGCTGTTGCCACAATTGACATCATGACTCCACAAGCGGCTAATCCGGCTAACACACCTCCATCACTTCCGACTAATGATGCTATGATGAATAGACCGATTTTGCCGTAAGTTGAAGCTAGACTCCAGTCGGTTAGACCGGTACCGTAGGAGTTGCAGAAAGCTAGGGCTGGGGCGATTATGTAAGAGCATAGAACCAGGTACCATTTCAGGGGTGGAAAAATGAGTGGCATTGTAGCCATGGATATTGCAACCAGGACTACATATCCAGAGGCTGCAAACCAGGTTGGTATACTGTCTTTTAAGAAAACAGCATCTCTCTTCTGTTGCTCCAGTTGTGATTTGGATGTCTCCGAATCTATAAAGTTTCGAGGTTAGAGAAACACAGGACAAACACAGGTGTGGAACCAGTGGAGGGCCATGAGGGTTGACCCTTCGATTTCTTATATAAAAGCCGAGTATTTTTTTTTAATTTTAAGAAAATCATGAGTTAGACTCACTTAGACACTTAGTTAAATAAATCTTATAATTACCCTATGACTAAAAGGTTTTGGTTCTGCCGCTGAACACAAATGGTTAAAGATAAAGCATGGTCGTTAATGAGTATCATCTCACCTAGAATCTCTTTGGTTAAAGGGAGATTTTGTTGTTTGGTGCTGTTGCTCCACACGGCCTTAACGGAGATGGTTATAATTTTAATCAGATTATAAAGACCATCGCCAAGAATAAGCGCAATGGCTACAAAAACCTGAAAAATGCAAAAAAAAAAAAAAATGGTTATTTGACAATGTTAGAACAGAAAAAAGATAGAAAAAGAACAGAAAAAAGGGGCAAATTTTAAAGAAAGATGTGTACCTTGTACCCGTAGAGACCTTTAAAGTCATTGCTGCCAAGATCAGCTGGGTACCAATCCCCTGCACGTGTATTAATGAACGGCCAAAGAAAGCCCCATGATATAATAGCTCCAAAAAGAACAGAGCAATTGACTATGTGAGGACAAATAAGACCACATCCCACATAAGTTGGACTAAAGTCAAAGTAAAATCTGCATTAAGGCAGGTGTTTGGGTTTTAGGATAAGAATAAGCTGAGTTTATGATTTCTAATGGTTAAGATTCTTGGTACTTGAAACTTGAAAGTACATAAAGCACCAATGAACTTACGTGTTCTTGTACAGCATCAAGCCAAAACTAGGGAAATTGTCAAACCCACATGCATCCCCAACACCACTGAAGAACCACTTAAAGCAACTCCAGACAAAACTTATGCTTAAATACTTTCCAAGAGAGCTTACTTGTTTACTGTCACAAAATGTTATATACAAGATCAACAAAAATTCATAGTGTAAATCATGGTAGTCGAAGGCGTACTCACAATGCAAAGGGTGAGCCTTGGACCTAGGCGCCAAACAATTTTTTAAGCAAGGGATATTTTTGTTCAAGACACATAATATAAGTTCAGCATTTTTAAGGATTTCAGATATGTTTTAGGCTGGCTGGTTTAGGGATTGTTTAGGCTGTTTTAGACACATTTTAGACATATCTCAGACGTACTTTAAACCAATTTTAGCTATTCAGACATGTTCAGACCAATATTTGGCCGGCATCCCGCCGGAAATGGGCCTTAACCACTGGAAATTCACTGTCTTAAGCATAACTTTGATTTTAGGCATACAATGATACAAGTATGGATCTTTTATAATGCCTATAAAACATTCTGGAATATAATATTTTCCATTACCTTGCAAGCTCTGCACCTGTAGTAGTGTGAAAACTATTTATCAACATTGCTGTGGCAGTTCCACTAGGGTATGTAAGTTTATAATCCATTACCATGACCTGAAATGCAAGCACCATAAGCCAAACTTTCTTCCAAAAAGTACAAGATCTTGCTTAGCTTTCAACATGAACTAGAGAAAGATTTATAAAAATGGTGATATATTAAAAAAATGGAAAATTAACCCAAACAAAATTATGGATATGTTGAACACTTATGGTATGTAAATTAAGAATTTAGTTGAAGTGATGAAGTACCACTGAAGATAGGTTGTGGAGTTTACACTAGCGAAAATGAAGTAAAAAAAAGAGCAGCTTGCTACCTTGCGAAGTGGAACAAGACTGAAAAGTCCAAGAAAACTAACAACAAATATGAAACCCATCATCCACAACAACCCTGGGTTCTTAACATCTTCAGCGCGATTACCAGGGTAATCAGCACCAATCAAATTGTATGTCCTTTCATCCATTGAAAGCAAATATGACCCAAATCCACCTGCACACGTTTAGCATATGGTTCACACAAGCAAAAGAGTATTACAACACGGTCAAAAACACAGATTGAAGATAATTCTTTCTGTTATGTGTTAGCTTACATGTTAACCTGCTTTGCATGACTAAATCTAAATGCCAGTCTTCTTCCTAATTCCTATGGCCTATACTCTGCTAAATATCATAATTGGCTTTGTTTATGTCAAACTAAAGGGAAGTAGAATCAAATCGTGTAGACCCCGGTATACACTTAATTTTTTTCTAAGCAACGAACACGCACCCCTAAAATCCACCTAATGTCCACTCAGCCGCGACTTGAACCCGCACCACTTTGGCGAAGGATAAACACGATGGCACGAGAGCAGGAAGACGGGCATGTTGAAGTATTTGATTGTACAATTTTAGGAGAAAGATGATACAAATTAGGGCAAACTGCAAGAAAAAAAGTGATGTAACAGTAATACTGATTCCTACTAACCCCTTCTAATCTGATTATCAATTTGTTTGCCTCAAAAAAGAGGTCTGCAACTTGGAAGACATATATCTATAGCCAATTTCAACAAGTAGTATCATTATCAAGCACAATAAACAACAGAAAATGAAGCTGCTAATGCTAATCACGGTGGAATCTAAATCATCTAAATCTAAATCTAAAACTAGAGTATGCAAATAAGTTAGGGAAACGAACGAAAGGTTACCGCTGAAAGCAAGGCCATAGCAAGCAACAACACAAGTTTGAATAACAGTATTCTCCTGTCTAGTAAAAGGCTTAACAACAAACCCTAACTTGTGGAGGAAAGTAGTCCATGATTTGACGAAAAAAAACCCAAGCAAACCAGCAGCGACGTTTAGAGAAGGGATGATTCCGACGGTCAGATTGAGCTTGTGTGTGATGATACAGAAAAGTGTCCCCAACAAAGCACTGACAACTAGACCCCGGAAGGTGATCTGATCTTCCCATTCGGGTATTGTTTCTAGCTCCGATTCTTTGATGGTTTTATCTTGCTGCGATGATTCGTCGAGCAAGGGCTCCGATATCTCAACGGAAGATCTATTGGTCTCCGTTCCCATTTCTAATTTACAGATCTGGAGAGAAGTGAAGATCGAGGGAGATTAGCTAGTAAGTTATTGAAGTAGGAAGAAAGGCATTGACAAAAGAGTGAATTAGAAGTTGCTTGCCGTAGTAAAATTGATTAAATTTTTTTTTTCTTTTTGGAACGGCCGGATATTATAAAGCTTCCAAGATGGAAATATGAAATCTTAGACTTCAAAAATCTTAGTTTTGTTTTTGGTAAATTACAATTTACAAACATGTTTGCGTTGCTTAAGAAATCATGAATATTATCCATTAATGACATGTTTATGGATTTATACATGCTAAAGGACATAATGAGTAAAGATTCACACAGAAACAAAATCAACATGAGAGTAGGAGATCAATAACCTGCGATTTCACAAACATATCAGAAACTCCAAGTCTAAAATTCAACGTTATTTCAAGTTCGCCATGGCTGCAACATAGTGACTCGGCTCTGAACGCATATCAGCCAAACGGGGAAACCAGACATTGCTGCAAAAATATGCATCGCCAAGATGCAGATTGCCACAACGTTGCCCCAAAACGAATCAAACATTCATCACAACCTATTTCCAACACTCAATAACCCAGAAAATCAGTCAAGATTCATCGGTCATTGGCGTCCTCACATCAAAGAAAAGACAAGACGGATATGGTTGCCAGGTTAAACAACAAGCTGAAGATTATCGGGCATCGGCCTTTGGCCTCATCACAACAAAGAGGATACAAATCATCGATGACCAACACTCGGGCATCTTCCCCGGCTCCTTTTGTCACAAGATATTGGTCATTAGGTCGGTCGTTAGGCACTTGGCATATTTTCTTGTTTTTTCCTTGTTTGATCATTTTCTCCATCTTGTTCTACCCTGATGACGCATGTACATAGGGTTGGTACTTTGCATGGGCAAAGTGAACCACCGCTAAGGTCCCACTCTCTCACAGTCTACTGAAAGTTTTTATTTTTTTATATAAATTTTTTAAATACATGTATATACGTGATAAGACTGTTAAATTTAAAGTTTTTATTCTTTTTATATAAAAATTTTAAATACATGTATATACGTGTTAAGATAGTTAAATTCAAAGTTTTTATTATTTTTATATAAAAATTTTAAATACATGTATATACATGTTAAGATAGTTAAATTCACAAATGAGTTAGGTGGTGTGAGTACATATGATAAACCCTCTAAGTCCCAAGTTTGATTCTTGCATAACCACATTCACAATTATCTTTTTAATTTTTGTTTTCTAATTTCTTTTACTTTCGTAAACTTCTTTTTTTTGGTTTTTTCTTTCTTATTTTCTTTTCCTTTTTTATGTTTAGTTTCTTTAGTTTTAGTTTTTTTTTTTAATACACTTGATGTATTTCTTTTTTTTTCTTTTGTAGATTTCTTTACACTCACCCACGCAAAATTCTCAAGGACACCCTTACACACTCATATATAGATTAGGAATTATCATTATAGCAAGGGGCATCTCTATGATAAATCAAATGAAGCTAGGGCTTTAAACCCCCTTTAACATGAGCCCAATATTTTTTTAAAGGACAATAAGTACATGTTTTATTTCATTTAGAATTTGTATAATACCACAACAATAAAAGTTATATACTTCCAAGAGAGCCCGTAATTTTTAGTTCGCTTGGGGCAACCAAAACGATTGATTGTAGACATACTTCATGCCACCATGCCTCTACCGTCAGTCATGTCACCACATTTGTATATCCTCTTAACATATCTCTCTCATTGTGCCTACTATTACTATCACTCCTGTTGAACATTTTTTTTAATGGCAAATTTGGATCACTAACGGGGGCATTACCCACCCACCCGATCATCTCCAATCGCCATCAGGAGGAAACTTATCATAAGTGAGAAAACCTCCTGACCCAGCTTGTAACCCCCATTTATTTATTTTTTGTTACAAGTAGGACTTCAATCCAAGACCTTCCAATTATAATGTCTTGGGTACCTCTCTCTAGCCAATTGAGCTAGAGATGATTGTTAACATAACTCTGTCGATGTGTCACTACAGTTTTTTTGTGTTAATATTTTTCTTCTTTCTTCGGAATTTTATGTTTTCTTTGAATATAGTTAATGTTTTGCTTTAGTCTCAACTTTAAACGTTGAAATAATTTTCACTTGGACTTAAGTTATTGTTCTTCCCAAAGATAGAAAGGACTTTAAATCTCTAATCGTTGAGGTCCCAATAAATTTTTGTAGTAGAAACTATCTAAAGACTAAAAATAATTGTCAAACAAAAAAGTGCCCATATATATCAAACTTATTAGGCTATTTTCTCCAATACATGAAAAATAAGTATCTTCAGGGGATTACATTTGACAAAGAATATATTATGAGAAATATTTATGAAACAAACCCATAAGTACAAATAACATACATTAAAATTTTTAAGCATAAATAGAGTTTCAAACCATTGTTTCACTTGTGAAACAGAAAAGACGCTATATAATATTGCTACAATGGGAAAGACCGAGTTTAATGCTTTGACATAAATAATCTGTTTATCTAAGTTACGTTTACTTAAATTTTTGACAGTTCCCAGCAACAATAACAAGTTTCTGTAGTCCCAACAAGGCAAACTTCTTCACAATTGGCATGGTGCATTATAAAAACCATTTGCCAGTTAAATGTTCCTGATTGAAGGGTTATTTGAATTCGAATACGCAAACACCCACAAAATCTTTCTAGTTTTACAAAATAAAGATGCAAACCTCTGTGATCTTGGTTATAAAATACATGGTGGAGCTAACGAGATTAATGAAGTAATCAGTGACGACTGTTAGCACAGTTAAAATGGGGTGTTAATGATTCGACATTCTCAATGATTTGACTTCCTCTCATAATAGTTTGACTTGAGATAGTTGATTTTAGACTGCATTAGTAAAGATCTGGCTATAGCTTGTGTGGTCTGTAACTGTACGAATAAAGATAGCATGAATTCAGATTATTCGAATTACAGGACATTTGAATTGATTGCTCTTTTTACTGATAAAAACAGACAATATCAACTCATAGACTATGAACATTTCACCACGGGCATGTTGAAATCATTAGTTAAGCATTAATGGTACCTCTGGAAGACATGAAAGCCATAAGATAGGAATAGCAGAATAACACAATCAGAAGATTACGTCGGTATGGGCTTTTCTATCAGCAGTCCACCCACATCCATCCTCCATGATTTGTCAACCAGATGTGTTAACTCTCTGCAATTATGGCAAATATATGTTTCACATAAGTAGCAAACTCAATAACTGAAGTTGTAAATCTAATAGCAAAAATATTGCAAGCAAGGGCAGGACAGGGATTTTGCTACATAATAACAATGGCATGCAGCACACTTGATTAATTTTAGACATAAGGCTTTCTAAGAAAAACTATGCTAAAAGGTTATGAGCGAATACTTTAATAAAAGACTGAGAAAATCTTCTACAATAGATGTATTTAGATTTTGATGTCCCAATATGTTTGTTGTGGAACTTGTTTGCTAGTTTAACATAGTAGATCACCTTTAAGTCTACAACCCTAAGAAAGTTCCAGTTAAGCTTTAAAGTTATATAACAACCCTTTTTTAAATTTTAAGGGTCAAATATAGTCACTTTTTCTTGGAACTTGGGAAGAGATAAACTACAATCAAAATGTTATAAAATAATGATTTAAAAACAGAATTTGAGCAAGAGAAGGAAATTTTTCCTGATTTACTGATTATTCGGTTCTTAAATAAATATTGCATGTGGATCACTAGCATGGATAAAAGGTAAGCGAGAATCTTATGATGAATATGAAGATTAGTTCCACCAATTAATGACATCACATTCCACCAACTGCAAGATGAAAAAGACTAGAATGTGTTGAAGAATGATTAGAAAACTACTTACTTAAGGTCATGGCTTACAACAAGTATAGTCAATTCTTTCTTTAAATTCTTGAGCAGCTTAACAACATCCGCACGTGCTTTCCAATCTAAATTATGAATGAATAATAGTTCTCATTAGTTTTGGTAAGTGAAAGGGTACTCAAATAGTGCAAAATTAGGTAAAGTTTCCTAAGCTAAGAAAAAAAGCCAAATACATTTATGAAGCAATCTTGTGATCAATGACGATTCGAATTTAAATTAATGAAACAGGTGTGAACTACCTAAGAAAGAAAGCCAAATACATTTATGAAGAAATCTTGTGATCAAATGACAATTCGAATTTAAATTAATAACACGGGTGTATTAGATCACAGTTACTATTTAACAACAAACGGTATCATACTTGAAATAAGTAGACAAAGTAGTGTATCTTTATATGATCTGAATATAAAGATTAGATATAAGAAAACGATATTAGGAAATATAAAGTCAGTAAGGTATTTTCCATACCAAGACCAGCTAGAGGCTCATCAAGTACCAGTAATTCTGGAGTTTGCACCTGAGTGAGTTCGACATATAAAGTGGTCAAAATCAATATATTATAGTTACATGGCAAACAACATAGGTGGCAAAAATGGGCGGGTCAGGTGATTTGGGCAAGGGGTAAAAACTGATAATCATTATTGTGGACCCGAACACATCAGGCTGGAAAACCTGCCCAACAATGACCTCTTTTTGGATTTTCAAAAATAATCAATGTACTCGCATATAAGATAGCAAAGCAGCGAAGGAGGTTATAAGCATGAAAACTATCCTGTTAAAATAATAATCCAATATCATGATAATTGATAAATATTTTTAATCATAAAAACTATGTTCTAAAAAACCTTATAAGATTACTATATAAGCAATATAGGAGGTTTAAGCATTTAAAACAATTTGGTCCACTTTCGAGGTATTTAACCCGTTCCATTTTTAGCTATGTTGTGACACTTTACCTGTTAAAGATAAAGTGCAACCCTAATTGAGCCATTTTAAGGTACATGGATCAAAATTGTGACCTCTAACATTTACTTTAAAGATCCAAAAGGATAGGTCAATTACCAGCTGAACAGCAAGAGCAAGGCGGCGCTTGTAGCCACCACTTAGGGAGTTGGGATTTTTATCCAAAGAAATCCCATTTAGACCAACCTAACAGTTTAAGATGCATAAGATATTTGAGTTGGTGTTTGTTGACGATAACTGATGGGCTAAAATACCAAAGTGCTTTTCATGTCAACAAGGTAAATATTATAAACATGAACATAAAGAAAGTTCAGTTAGACTGAGAGGTAAAATACCGCAGAGATAGCTCTTTCAAGTCTTCTAGCAATAAGTTCTTTAACTTTAAAGTCGCTTTTCTGTCTAGGCAGTCCAAATGTAATTTCGTCAAAAACATTATCTGCCACAAAGTACCTATTTCAAAATAATTCACCTCAGAGTTTCCTAAAAAAATGAGTTGAGAAATAAAAAGAACAGATCTGATACAGCAGCAACAACAGAACCCCTTTTATCTCAAACTAGCAGGAGGGGGTGGGGATAAGTCTCAAAAACAAACTTTAAAAGGAGCTTACATGAAAACATAAAATTAGATTAGTTATGTATTCTATTGTAGTTATCATAGTCTAGAAGGTATCTATGTGTAGTATCAAACTCTATGTAACTATATTATACAATATACACACAATCAATATACAATCTCCTATTCTCCTCCATGGTTTATCATGGTAGCAGAGACAAGTTGCTCCTAACCCTTAGTTACCACCATAAGCCGCTTTCAAACCCTAGCGGAAACAACATGGCGCTCACAACGATGGTTGAGAAGCCTAGCGGCCTAGCCCCAACCATCGGTAACTTCTCACCATTATCACCATGGCTTGTATTGTTGCTTTTACCACAAGCGAGAAAACAACTCACATCTCCTACAAGCCCGTACCCTGTCTTCCATGTCCGTCTTCCATGTCCGGACGAAACATATTGAAGTTGATTATTGATCAAATGGTATCTTTACAAAGTCATTGCCAGCTCCTTGATTTCTCTCTTCGCAATAGAAGCTATAGGTCGTTCCTCGTCCTTAACTTACTGGGGCGTATTAGACTAGTTATGAATTTAACTTTAATTATCATAATCTAGAAGGTATCTGTGTGTGATACTATAATATCAAATTCCATAAATAGATCCCCTATGTAACTCTATATACACACAAACAATATACAATCTCCTTCATGGTTCGACTGATAACCAAAATGATTGTGGTCTCCCAAGAATGTGACCAAATTTAAAATCCAACATTTAGAATGATGTCAGAGGACCTTTTTATTTGTTTAGTGCAACACTTCACAGCATGTACTATTTGTTTCCATATATGCCAAGGATGTTTGATCACCAAGAAGTTAAAAGTAAATATCTATATAATCTGTAAACATTAGGAAAACTAATTAAAAAAATCTATGATACAACTTGGGAAAAATAGCCAAACCTTTCAGGAAACTGAAAAACAATACCAACTCTTTCTGGAGATAATATCACAGGAGATTGTGTTGGGTTGCCATCATCATTGTATCTTTGAATATAAATGGAGCCTGATGTTGGTTTAGTTAGCCCTGCAATAAGCTGTATGGAAGAAAATGCAAATAGAACATATGATCAAGTATATAGGGTGACCAAGAAGATACAATATACATATGAACAAAGACTTGCACTTTTAGAATACAGTCTCCGAATCTAACCTGCAAAAGGGTAGTCTTCCCACTTCCACTTCGTCCAAAAATCAATCCAAAACTGTAGCAAGCAGAGATAGTTAATGCATAGCTATAGATCCATAACAGAGATAGAAAGCCAAAGAGAAAGTAGTGTTTAGATTTGCTTATGCTATTTGATATTGTAATAATAAGATAATCAGATCTTAGAGTTTTTGGGAAGTTCATTTATTTAAGGACTTACGAAGTAACATAACACGAATCAGATAACTGTTTTGAATAAAAAACTACTATCTAACTGATTATTTGACTCTAAGCTAATTAGACAATCAAGATAAGATTGCCTCCATCTAAACACTTGCATGTGAATATGTGATCACTTGTGATTTGAAAACATAATAAGATAAACAATTTATAAACGCAATCCCAAACACCCCTAAGCTGATTAACTGAACAACTTTACTAGGTGAAGGAAAAAAAAAACTAGCAAAAATATCCCTCACTATAATACAGCAATGACTTGTAGCTCTACACTTGACTTTTCGCCTTCTCCAACCAAAAGCAAGTGCCAAATACCATAAGTTGAATTAAAATAGGACATAGTCAAGCCAAATGAATCAAGATATGTATGACCTTTTTTTGTGTAAAATCCACCTTTAACATGTGAATTCGACCATTTAGACTTACAGGCAAAGTTACTAGACATTTGGTGACAGCAAACCCTGAATAAGGTATATGTAATAGGGCTCTAAAGACATTTTGATTAGTAATATCAACTTGCTAAAGGAAATAGAAGTGTTGAGCAAAAAGAATAAACTGATACCTTTTCTCTGGAAGAGTAAAACTAACGTCATTTAAAAGGTTTATCTGAGTCCCAGGAGGTCTGTATTTAATATTCCTCGCCTACAGGAAAAACAATTGTGAGGTTTCATAAACCACTTGAAAACAATATTATGCACATAATTGTTATCTACAAATAAAATCATTAAGAAACAAAGGGTTAGTGTAAAACTACTAAAACAGGTGACACTGATAATTGTTTGTTCAAAACAGAAACAGGACAGTCTAACTAAAGCCAAGTTACTATCTAATTTCATAATACTGCTATTAATCTACTTACTTAACTAACAGTATGCTTGCTAATTTGAAACTATACCTAAATCATCCAAACTCACACACAATAACCAAGTCCTAGAATGATGTTTTACATTATAAAGTTGATCTTAGAAACTACTTCTGCATAATTTATAGTAACCTTCAGCATTTTGCCCAAGCTTTAACTACCAAGACTTATAAATGAAATAACAATGAGAAATCTGAGATGAAAGGTAGCTGTTCTATCAATCAATTTATTATTACCTTAACAAAAACCTAGTACTCACATAGCTCAAAACTAAGCGATGAGTAGATTCAAGCGTCCGATTGATAATAAGGAATATGAAATCCAACAATTTAAAGTTCGCAATAAGATGACAACTTACTTCGAAACAGGAGTGGTCACATGAGACCTCGAATGCTCTATTCTTCTTGAACAAGCAGCTGAAAAGACAGTTAAATTTAATCAATGTGAGTGATTGAAATGTAATTGATTAACCTCCAATAGGTAAATGGCTCGCCTGGACGAATTAGGTGGATTGAGTTTTGGCAGCTTGACGGATAGTCTACGGGTGACGACAGAGTACGAAGGAATTGAACAACTCGCCATTTTGTCTCCAGTTAGCAATTCTGCAGTTTGACATTTGCAAAACTTAATTGAAGCATTGGGCTATTTCTTAATTCTTTCTCTTTCTTACATTACAATATTAACTACTAACTATTTTGTTTTAGTATCTTTTTCTTGTAAAATTGACATTTAATAGTTTAATATAACGAGTTCGAGTCAAAGCGAGTCCGCCTACAAAATAGTCTTATGGTTCGGGTTACGACAGGACGACTTAAAAGTAACAAAATAATAAAAAAGTTCAAAAAATATCACATACATAAATCACCAAGAGCTTCCATCATGATCCTAGGATTAATTATATCAAATAATTAGCAAATGACCAAATTCATTACAAAGGTTCTTGTCATTCCAAATTGCACATATTCTTAGTCCCAAGATGCAAATGAAAGGCAAAATATTACATAACACATTCCTATCTCCAACTCATAACACGAAGACAATAACAAGCAAGACTAGGCTGTTGTTTCAATTTCAATCAGGCCTGGTGGAATTAAACAATCCAATGTGCTGCTGATGGTACAAGTAGACGAGTAGTTACTAATAGATTTAGTAAATCAAACAGGCAAAGCTTTGAGGTTTCATTTCTTTTTTTAATGTTGTTTTGATGGATAACAAAGCAAAGAATGGCAAGTTGTTGACTACATTTTATGGGTCAAATGAACATCATCTGTTGTTGTAACTTCTGAATGTCATCCATATATTTACCCTAAAATAGACTAGATGATAGATGACGAATTCCAGTCCAACCGAGGATAAAAAAAACAAGCTAATTAACCAAAGCCATTCATCTGTCTTGTAAGTTGTAACTTCTGAGTTACTAAACTCTAACTCAGATGATGAAATAACAAAAAAGGATATAATACCTTAAGGGAATGTCTCGGCAAAAATCCACAAAATGAAGTTTGTTGTCTTCTCGATATACTCGCTTTTGCAATGCTCTGAGAAGTAAAACTCTCATGTGTTTGCCAATTAGGGTTCATACGGGATTTTGGTGTACCGTGGTGCGTAGCAGACAACCACCAAGGAAACAAGAAATTAAGCTCATAAACCAAACAACAAATTGAAATCTGACCTGAATGCGCAATCTTCTTCCCTCCGGTAACCGTCCCGTTCGTGGGAATCCTGATGAGGTCGGAATTAACTCGACTATGTTCCTATGCTACTCAT
>JBCNJP010000027.1:21451261-21468575 GCA_039602395.1 Deinandra increscens subsp. villosa | reverse complement strand
CAGTTCGAATTTGATACCCACAAATATACTAATGGGGGCGCTCTGGTGTTATTTTTTTTTTAACGGCAAATTCCCCATCATCACGAGGAAACGCAATACTGGTGAACTTACTGAGCTAACTTTAACCTTAATTTTTTATTATTTTTTTATAAATGAGATTTGAATCCAGCGCTCCATGATTGATTAGGGTCATATACATTTACTATTAGGCTAAGCTAGTAAGTGTCGCTCTGATGTCATTTATTTTATTTACTTATTTAATAGGAGTTGCATATGTTTTTTTTATACAAATGATAGTTATAGTGTTTTAACTATTTTTTTCTTTTTTTATCTTTATCAAGTTATAGTTGTGGGTACGTTTACGATAGACTGGTCATTTCATTTTGAGGAGGGTAAGACACGTGTTATAGTGAGTAATAATTTTTGTCATAGGTGTCTTTTACCGAGTATGCTAGTTGTTTTCCACTCTTTGTGTCATATCCTTTTGCCGAGTAATATTACTCTCTTTTATTTTGTTCTGGAAGTCTATGCTACATCATGAGATAGAGTTTATGAAGTGGAAAGAGGAGAGAGAAGGGTGATCGGAAGATTTGGGAGGAAACAAGTGGATATTGCGATTCTAGGTGGTGATCAAAGCAACCAAGGGTGGTGGTTGTGGTGGTAGTGCTAGTTAGCGGCATGCGGAAGGTAGTACTAGTCAGCGGCGACGAAGGATGACGTTATTGTGGATGTCGATATACAAATCGACGACGACCATTTGTGTAAATGTAAAGGTTTCTTTTGTTCTTCAACATTATGAACCTCGGATTTTTCAAGTGAGAATTAAACATAGATGTTGATAATTTATGGTACAAAAGAGTCTTGACAATCTTAATAGTTTGCGGATTTATCTTCTAAAATAAGTTGTGGATGAACCTTCAATTTTCATATCAGTTGACTTTGTACAAAGTCAAGTTTGAATGAAGAATTCATGAGATTCAGATCACCAAGTGATTTTCGACTTTGCCTTGAATGCTAGACATTAACTTTGCCTTGACTGCTAAACATCAACGATAGATGTATAAAATGAAAGAGATGTGAAGATTGGTATCGTCTTCTCAAATCATGGACAACCACCGTGGTCTTTTTGTTTTCCAGCGTCAAGTTTGGTAAAAAAAATAAAAAATGTTAAATGGTTTTAGAGAGTTCCGGAAGGGGTAAAGGGTGTAGGACCAAGTTTGTTCGAAAGTGATCGCGTGTTCACGTTATCAGGAGTACATCATCCCTTGCAGGGAGATCAAAGCTTAGTGAGTGTTTGGGATTGCTTATAAAATTGACTTATTGACTTTTCTCTAAAAGCCAATAAGTCAGTTTAAGTGTTTGACAAATAGATAAACACTTTTGGTTTTAACAAAGGAGGTACTCCAAACTGTTATTCTGAAGTGGTGATGACGCGTCATTATAAGGAAGGATGCATGTGGTGAATTATCGTATAATTAAGTAGTCAAATCAAAGAACTCAAAAGTAGGGGTCCCAAAAAACCAAAGATCAAATCGTATCTCTAACCCAAAATCATGACTTAGAATATGTTAATCATTTGTTGGTTCGTTGCAGCCTTGCCGTGAAAGTTTGGGAAGGACCAGAGAAATGGTGCGGTGTGCGTATAACGACAATAACAAACTACAAGCGTACCCAGAGAATCTCACTCATAGCCTGACTGGAAATAGTATGATGTAAATAAATCATACCACTAGACTCTAACCTTAAGATAAGAAAAGTTATGCTGCCAAGATACACGACTCTAAAAACAAACAAAAAATAATGAAATGATAAGATACTAATAAAATTCTCCCACCAATAAATAGAGTAGCATCAAACAACACATAAACATCCAATAATTAAGCCAATTACAATCCAAGTCCACGCCTATATCCATTTAAAGTTAATAAATCATAAAGTTTATACCTATACGGCTATACTCCAACTTCCGAAAGTTATAGTTGACCCGTAAAACTTAATAAGTCTTCCGCTACGTATATATAATCTGCCATCAACATCCATCGATCCATAGATCGCGAATCGATCAGCGCAGCCACCATTTACCGTAATCATCGTCATCACTTGCACCACCGCGGAAACAAAACACAATCAGTTCCCGCCCCAGCTCGCAATGCCCCGCTGCAAGGTAATCCCTGCACAAGGGGCATGCCACGTGTCCATGTTCAACACAGCGGTCCAAACACTTCTGATGGAACATATGCTGACATCTCAGCAAGCTTATCTCCTCGTCTTCTCCGATCATCGACAAACAAACTGCGCATTCCACCGGCTCTGTGGATCCCCAGTCGTCGCCGAAACGGCCAGCCCCAGGCTCTAGCTGGCTGTTTTCGGAGACCCGGAACTGTTTTTGGTGGTGGAAGAACCATAGGATGATCGTTAAGATATCCCAAAACCAGATGAGACAAGCTAGAAGTAAGGAAAAAGTCCATACAGAATTACCTAACATTTTGAGATATTTTACTGGATTTGATTTTCTTGGACTCAGAATTCATGTAGGGGTGGTATTACATTATGAGCCACCTAGCTAGTTGTATGTTAATATATAGAAAAGGATGTGAGGGGTAGAATTGAAAATGAAAACAATGTGAGGGGTAGAATTGAAAATGAAAACAGTTAATTACATGATTGTTTTGTTTTTTTGTTTTTTTTTTTTGAACGGCCAACTAAACGAGTCTTGAGCCGGGATCGTCCACTGGCAAAGGGGCCCACAGGCGCCCAGAACCATCAGTCAACCCGTTCCAGGGAAAACCACCTCCGCGAACGGCCAGGTGGAAAACCTGGTGGCTCAAAGACTCGAACTCATGACTTTTCAGTCACGAGTCATCTCCTCATCGCCTGTACCACTAGGACAAGTCCTAGTGGTTATTACATGATTGTTAATATATAGAAAAGGATTGTAAGTTTAGTCCTTAACTTTAACTTATTTTGTGTTTGATCCAAAAGTTGTAAGATTGTAACAGAATAGCCCCAATATATTGCCTCTTTAATTTCCCTCTTAAGTTTTTTTGAAAGAGATTGGTTTCACTTGAGTGACATGATATTGAATTATTGATACCAGTTTTTTTTTTATGTCACGTGAGTTTTTTAAATTATTAATTGTGCTTAAAGTTACCTATTTATGTATTTGCTATTTTAATTCATAACTTTTAGATCGAAGCTCTGATGTACTGAACCCAATATAGTCGTAATCGAGTATGTAATGCACACCTCCTAAAGAGTAAAGTCCTAATTAACTCTTATCAATGTTAATTAGTAATGAGATCTGGAAATTAAAAAAAAAACATAAACATTTTGAAACTTCAAAAATAAAGAAATGAGATCTAGGAATAAAAAAAAACATAAACACGTCTTAAAAAAAGAGCAGCCTCAACCTGTAGCAAACCTAGCATTTTTTATGAGAGTCGGTAAGTTTTGAGGGTCAATAATCTATAATCTATGCTAAGTATTATTTTTTTTGTTAGTAAATATATAAATATAATTATATCAAAGTGTTATAGCTACACATGCGTAGTGACACAATGGGTGGCGTCGCATTCACCATGCATTTCGTTTTGAACACACATAAATATAAAGCCACCCATGTTGAATTTGAGTTGAGACCACATGTACAATCACATAGGTAGTTGATCGACCATTAAGTTGATAAACGATGTTTAATTTGTTGTCTTGTCTCACGTGAATTTCCTTTTACACATGACGAGTGAAGCCGCTCCCCCACGTAAATGATTTGTGGTCACTTAAGACTTAAGGTGGCTTTTGGTTTTTGGAATTCAATAATATTGGAATTGATATGTTTTCCTTTCAAAATTGTTAATAATTTTTTTAATCAATGAAATTAAGTACTATTTTAACATTCCTTAAAAATCTCACTTAAATGAAGGAAAGTTACATGAACTCTAATTTCATTTATTAAAGAAATTGATTCTAATTTAAATTTGTCCATAACCCAACTAAGTATGTACAACTTTCAAAGAAAAACTTTACAATTTCAATTCTATTGAATTCCATTAACCAAACACCACCTAAGAGAAAAGTATGTTATTTGGCCTTGTGACATAGCACTAGAAGACACATGACTTTTTACGGCGTTTTAAGTCTCAAATGCCAAAGGTTTACAATACTATACTATTTGAACATGCCTTAAGAGGTTTGTACATGTCACCAGTCACCACAAAAGTATACTCCAATTCGACTATGGGTTACAAGAGTTTTCTTGGTATGCAAATCCTAAAATAAAAGTTATGAATAACACACGTAATTTGTTTTCACGGACAAGTTTATACATAGGCAAAAGATTAACACAATATTCAGGAATAACAAAGATGTCTGCTAAAGTGGCATCTTTAGTTAGTTTTAATCAACCTATTTAGATGACTTTAGCATTTGTTTTGTTTGGCTGTTTAACAGAAATATTAAGATTTGATACGTAAACAAGGTATATCAAACATTTATCAGACGTCACCATATGTTGGTTTGCTCCAAAATTGATAATCCACCCGGGGTCCGGAGGACATACCCAATGAATTATTGGCCAAACCATACACATTTTTATTGAAAAGATGTGAGTAAAAAATGATGGAGTTACCTCCAAAGTGTTTAGGTTGAGGTGTCTCATTTTTTTTTTTCAACAAACCCAAGTGCTGAGTAGTCTACTCACAAGAGAGGACAGGGCCAGGGAAGATTTTGCAGGCATATTCAAAGGAGGTTTATTTGGTACAAAATTATTATCCATACTCCTCTTATGTGTTCTTTGTGTGGTTTTTGATTGTGACCACTTCTTGATTGCCACTATTGTTCCCTTCTCTGCATTCTCTTAAATAATGAAACATGAAAGTGGTTAGTAATTGATTAATTGGGTTATTAAATATCTGTTAAATGAGCCTAATGATGAATTATTTAGTTTGGCCCTAATATTCAATTTTATTTATTTAAGTGGCTTGAATTATCAAAATTAGTTGTTTTATATTTGTTAATTAGTTTATGATAGGGTTTATACATGTAAAAAATTTAAATTAGTGTTTCTTGAGGGTTGGTGTCAACATTAGGATCGATATATTTTTTGGGGTCGATGCCTGAATTTATTAGGGGTCAGTCGTGATTAGATCGTATATTTGCTATAAGAAAAAAAACATGGGGTGAGACCGACTTCCATACCAAAAGCCTAGGTACGTCTATTGTCCCAAGATTCAAATATGGGTTGAAACAATGCACCATCAAGCTCTAAGGGGGGACGGAGTGGGCGGCATGGACGCCGCGGCGCCGGAAACTTCGGCGGCAAACACCGCCGCCGGTCTAGCGGCTTCGGCGAAAGCATGGAACGAAATCTACTTCTCGCCGCTGGTTGATTTGTGAGGGTTTCAAGAATTTCGACCGTTGAACGGTCGGGAACTTAAAAAAAAAAAAAAAATTAATTTTTTTTTATATAATCAAACTCTTTCACTCTTCTCTTCTACACCATTTCACTCTTCTCTTCTACACTCTCTTCTACTCTCTCTTCTACACCATTTCTACCACTACCATAATCAAACTCTTTCACTCAAACAATGGATCGATCAAACCCGAGCTCTTCAAAGGGTCAAGCCAAGAAAAAAATACGACCTCGTTCGTTAAACCCGCAACAACAAAGAGACTCGATGCCACCACCATCTTCAAACCCGATGAACTACCCTTCCTACCCACCTTCTCCGGGTATGCCGATTCAAATCGAACCCGGACGATTCGTCTTACCCGAATCGAGCCAATACCAAAATTTCGTCCACCAACAACAATACCAAAGCCGACAATTTAGTGACCAATACCGTGACCCCCATCATGAAGACGACGACGACGACGACGAAGATGAAGATAATGTCCAACAATTTCGGGAGCATCAACATTTCGTCAACCAACAACAATACCAACAACCCCATCACGAAGCCGACGACGATGATGATGATGAAACCGTACCCGAAACTCAACAAAATGTTTCGGGTCGAGCGGCACGTGTCACCTGGACCCCTGCCGAAGAGGCATGTTTGGCAAAAGCTTGGCTCTTCGTTTCCGAAGACAAGATTATCGGAAACCAACAAAAGTCCGAACGTTTTTGGGCTCGAGTTCTCAAACACTTCAAGCAACAAAGAGGTGGTACGAACAGAAACGTCCACCAATTGAACTCAAAATGGAACAAGATGTTAACGAAGGTTAACAATTTTAACGGTCTCTACCAACAAATGGTAAATATATAGTTTTATAGTTTTTATTTTTTTACTTTTATAGTTTTTATTTTTTTACTTTTATAGTTTGTTGACGTTATATACTTATATAAATGCAGGTTCTTGCTCGGGCAAGCGGGTCGTCGGATGCCGATGTTATCAATAAAGCTCAATCCCAATACAAGGTGCTTTACGAGAGGAAAGGTTTCACCAACATGGAAGCGTGGAACGAAATGAAGGACCACTTGAAGTGGGCGCCCGTTGAAAGGGTTTGCGGTCAGATTGACGAGTCGTCCTCCAAACGGAGGAAGAATACCGAGACGGGCCAATACTCGACTTCAAACGACTCTCCTAGGCATGACATGCCCGACTTAAATGAAAACTCCAATCCAACACCCCCAACTAGAAAGGGGAAGAAGTCAGTCGATTCCGCGTCGAGCACCACAAGTTTGGTTGACGAGGTTAGGAATTTCAACCTCCTCAAACAAACGGATTTGGAAAAAAAAGCAGTTGCACGCGAGGCTAAAGTTGAACGAGAGAGGTCGTTTAAGTTGGCAATGGACCGACACGTGGAGATGCTAGAGGCGCAAAAGGCAATGCTCGAACAAGAAGCATTCGACCGCGACGTGGAGACTTTTACAACTCCACACGACCACTTGAGGGGATCCTCTTTGCAAGTCAAACTCGCCCAAAAACGAAAGATAGCGGAGAGATATGGGTGGGAGTGTGACTTTTAGTGTGTTTTTTTTTTAAATAAAAGTAATGTAGTGTGTGTTTTTTTTTTAATTAATGTAATTTTTTTTTAAGTAATGTAATGTTTTTATATTAATGTAATGTTTTTTTTTTAAATAAATGTAGTGTTTTTATAAAATAAATATAGTGTTTTAAAACTAATTACAAAATATATATAACTTAAAAACATTAAAATAAATTAACATACAATTCTTCATAATCCTCACCACTCCCTCCCAAAATCCTTCAAAATTCTTCAAAATTCTTTCTTTTTCTCTTTCCTGCGTGGCACCCTCCTATTGGTTACAACCCATTCTTCAAAATCCTAAAAATCCTACCACTCCCCCCTCCCTAAGAAGTTGAACTATGTCTCAGCTCAGTTATCTCCTATAAAAATGGTATTAGTACACAAATTTATGTTAAAAAAAAAAAGATGACACGAGGATTTGAACCCGATTGTGCACCAAATCAAAAGACACAAAGCCATAACCAGTTGGATTGTGTCCCAACTTGGTTATCTCCTGACCAATATGTTATTAATACATAAATATTTACGAAGAAATAAATAAGAAGTGGCCCAATCAGACTTTGTCAATAATGGAACCGACTAATCAGGAACTTTTATTATTCTAAGAGTTTTGTTTGTAAATACATATACGATCTGAAATATAAAACCACCCATGATCATGGTGTCAACATCTTAGTATATATATTTGATCTTGAATTTGAGTTAACGTTGAGAAATGACATTTGTTGTTTGTCTCTCACGTGAATTTCATTTAACATATATATGATCGACCTTAAAGTTGAGAAATGACATTTGTTGTCTCTCACGTAAATTTCCTTTTACACATGCCAAGTGAACCATCTCTCTCACAACGATTTGTCGTCACTAAGACTTAAGAGATAGGATTTTCTATATTGTTTGGCCTTGTAAGTAGTATATGTAAGATAATATTTATTTATATATCTTAATATATTTCGGTATATATATATAAATAAATATCTTATGTCCTTTAATCATTTATCTTAAATAATCAATTAGGGTTTTAACCCTATCTGGTATTACTTGATGGACGTAATTACCCTTTCTAGATGGGCTAGGGTTTCCCCTTGGGTGTATTATAAATAGAGGCTCTTAGGGAGAGATTAAAGGTTAATCACCACCACAAAACTTTCGACCTCTCTCTCTTCTCTCTCGGCTCTCTCTCTCTAGTTCGTGATCCTTCACGAACTCTTTCTCCCATCATTAGCTATACACCCTAAAGGGGAACCAAGGCTACTCACAGGATGGACAACCTGACTACTGCTGATCTCAACCAGATGCTTACAGGTAATCTTTATTATTATTATCTGTATATTATATTAACGATTCAGGATTCGATCAACATATGGTATCAGAGCATATGTTGCTCAATCGAATCATTAATCTGAATTCGTTAAGAAACCCTAATCTCGAAATCAATATGGGTTTTTTCGATTCTGTCTAAAAATCTCGAAACCCTAATTCGTCTTTAAGCAAATAAATTAAATCGGTTTTAAAATCAAACCCTCACTGATTTCGAGAGGTTATTGTCTTTTCGATCAAGATACCAATTCTCGATCGAAAAGTCCACTTTTCGATCCGATAGAAAAGTCCACTTTTCTACCGGCTTTCCTACCGGCTTTACTACCGGCTTTACTACCGGCTTTACTACCGGCTTTCCTACCGGCTTTTCTACCGGTCCCTTTTTACTTACTTTACGATCGAATCATGTGGCTTTGACCCTGCTCTTCGATTGAAAAGCTTACTTTCCGATCATATGGCTTCGCGATCGACTTCTCGATCGGACCATTCCACTTTTCGATCCGATCGAAAAGTCCACCTTTTGATCGAAAACCTGCTTTTCGATTGGCTTTTCGATGGACTTTTCGACCGGCCTTTCAGATGGATTTTCCGATCGGCATTTCGATCGGGCCATACGGTTTTTCGACCGGCTTTACTATCCGATCGAAAAGTATACTTTTCGATCGGACCATGTGGCCCTTTTCGATCGACTTTTCGATCGGGCCATGTGGCTTTTCGACATACTTTTCGATCGGACCATACGGCTTTTCGATCGGCTTTTCGATCGGGCCAAATGGTATTTCGACCGACTTTTCGATCCGATCGAAAAGTCGGCTTTTCGATCGAAAAGCTCACTTTTCGATCAGATACACTTTTCGATCGGGTATATTTTTCGCGATCGGATACCGTCTTTCCGATCGGATACCCGCTTTTCGATCGGGTATCCCTTTACGATCGGAAACCCCTTTTCGACCGGATATTAGATTTGTTTTGTTTAAAACCTTAAATTTTATGTTTTACAAAACCTAATAAAATTTAGATTAGTTTCCATACCTTGTATTAGTTAATGACAAGTAGTAATTCTGGCCAACGCTGTTTTGCTACCTTAATTAATGTCACTAACCCTTTCTAATACTAGGCAATTTATTTTAATTTAAACTAATCTATTAGCCTAAATTGATAACTAATTGACTTGTGTAATTCATAGTTAATAACAGACATCTAATAAGGTTCCAATTCTGGCCAACGCTGATTTGTTACCTACATAATGTCATTTAACTTCTTCTCACAAGTAAACTTATTATCACTGATTTAAAATAAAATTAGATTAATTTATTAACTTGTATTAGTTATTGACATGTAGTAATTCTGGCCAACGCTGATTTGCTACCTTAATCAATGTCATTTTTATTTCTAATACTAGTTAACTTATTTTAAATTAAACTAATTTATTTGCTTAAATTGATAACATCTTTAAAACCTCGATTCTGGCCAACGCTGATTCGTTGTTTTTGCAATGATTATCAACTAAAAATTAAGCATTCGCCTTTCGTATACACGTGTTTCTTTTCTGGCCAACGCTGATGAGTTGCACATGTATTCAGCGAAACTAACTTGTACATAAAGCTTATGGTGTGTCATTTCTGGCCAACGCTGATGTGATACATCACTTTATGCACATACCCTTATCTAGTTCATAATGCTTAGGTGATAGGCAAGTAACCAACGCGAAAGCCGATTCATTTAAGTAGAACCTAACTAGTCTGTTATTTTGGTGATATAACGGACTATATCACATCTTCTTTGTTTTATATTTGCACATTATTATTTATAAGAATGCCTCATTATTGCGCCTTAATTTAAAATTGTGCATTCTTTATTATTATGCCTTAGTTAATGATTGTACATTATCTTCGTATATCATTATGCATTATTATTGTGCCTTAGTTTTAAGTACCCCTTAGACTCACTCTTAGATCTTCTTTTGAACTAATTCAACCTTTAATCTCCATAAAATTATCCACTCTAAATATATAATCACTAAACGTTTCGATAAAGATTTTCCTCTCATCAAAATAATCTTGATTATCTCTTAAGACAAAGACTCTTAATTACTCTCTCTCATAAGCGAGTAAAAGTCTATTCGAATTGTCTATCATAATAATCAAAATCCCTTTAAACAGAGGATATCAGGGGAGATGTTTCAGATTTCATAATCTAAACATCGCGTGAGTAATAGAAATTCAAAAGGACTTCTTAAATGTATGCAAACACTTTACAAAATGTAAATTAGGTTAATGATTTAGTGAACATATCATAATAAATGAAAAACATGACCCTTACAAGGCTTACACATGTTTCGAGTTAAACTTTTCTAGTGCATTTTTCTAGTGAATTCTTTCTTAGCACAATTAAATGCTACTTAAAATTAGTCATCATGAAAATGAGTGCTTTATAGCATTGTGCATAAAGGATAAATAATGCCTTAAACTAGAAAAGCAGATTTGTTCACCTCACTATCACTAACCCCTATACAATAAAATAGCTTAAATAAGGAGGATAGTTCTAATTTCTATTATAAGATACAAGAAAGCTTCCAGTTCTAATTCCTTAATGGAACAACTGGCTAAAAAGGATAATCAATAATGATAATTGTGCCCATTAATTTTCAAACTAACACAGTGAACTAAAACTAGTATTATAAAGATCTATTACAATCAATACACTAGAAATAAACCCTAAAACAACTATAATGAGAGTAAGTGACAAAATAAATGTCATAGTTGTATAAACCATGAAAAACTGTCATTGTATTACACTTTATGATACCTTATTATGATCCAACATCACTTGGAACTTAGTATCATTACTAAAGTAAGACATTGACGGTTATCAGTTTTTCACATGGCTATGACAATGTCACATTTACCTTGAATTCTCAAAGTTGTTGGTTCTTCTTATCTAGTTGTCCTTATATGGATTGAAATCTTTATAACTTATAACTAGATCATAAATGTTCACAATCTTTGTTATCACGTAAGTGAGAACTTAACAAAGAAAATACATGTGTTAAGGGAATAAACAAGGTTCCACTAGAGTTCTAACTTACCAAAACTCAAACATATTGGTGAACCTTATCCTAGAATGAAATATCTGGGCATACAACATTTATCACTCAAATAATTGATTATTTATTCTTGTATCTAATTAAGGAGAAACATCTTTCTCACCTAAAACTTTTAAGGATAAAGTTGAAAATCAACTTAACCATAAAATGAAAGTTGTGAGATTAGATCTAATAGATTAAATACTAAAGATTGACATACAAATAATGGTAACGCTCTCAATCCGTTAGGATTGTAATAGTGTGAACCAGTAGCTCATGTATGATACTTCTAAAGATACATAATTAAGTTATGCATCTAAGTATCCTTATGAACATGATAATAAATATGTCATCTAAAGTTATATATCTACTCCTATATATTCCAAGGCTCTTAAAATAACAACTCATATGCTAAACGAGGTTACTTAAATGTCCCTAAAATTCTTTCTAAAATTCGGACATGAAGACAACCAAGTATTAACCATATGATTAGTTATTAGCCGAAATTAAACCTTCCAAATCCTCAAACACTAAGCATGTTGCATACCAAGTTCCTAAGGAATTCTAAGATTAGTGGGAGTAGTCCAAGTCCTTATTTATGACTTGTCCCTTTAGGTCAGTGGGAGCAGTGTAAGTCCTTATCCATGACTTGCCTGAAGTACAAAAGGCGGGGGGAGAGATAAAGTTAAATGTAACTCTGAATTTAACTCTAATTACACCTCTTGTACACCACGCTGCGATAACACTGATCCACTTCCACACACTTAGAAAATAATGTTACTCCTAATATACCTGACTTAAATGCTCAAGAGGAAATCTATGAAACTATTAATGTTTTGCTTCAACTCGTTAGATCCAGCTTAGTAGGTCATCAAGGCATGAAGCTTCCTATTAACTTTGATGATTATCAACCTACCTTAATAAAGCTTACATGGATATTGGAAAGATTACTAATCGTATCTCTGATTTAAGAGCCATTATTAACAATCAATCATCTGATGGAATAAAGCTATAATGAGCTTAACTCCCTAAATCAGAATAACGTTAGAAGTTTAGTTTTCCATAGCTAAACTGAAATCCGAAAGGAGAAATTAAACGTTATAAATTGTGATTGTTTTTTAAAGGCTATTAACAAGTTAAGAATTCATTTTCTAAATGATTCTTTGAGAGATTATCGTTGTCCTTATTACTCACTCATAATTATGAGTGACATTTAACGGACCTATCAAATATCTTTCCTTAATACTCACTTAACATGAAGACATGTTCATAAACTAAACTTAAGGTTTCAAGCCTGAAAGTTAAAGAACACTTAGTCTTTAAGATGAGTATATTCAAATAAAGGGTTAATGTAAGCAAAACTCATAAGTGAATTTAAATTTTGGTGATGTTACAAATGTAATCATTCTTCATCAAGAATAAGTGGATAAATGGAGCTACCTTAAGATGAGTGGGAGCAACTAATACTTCATTTGCCCTTATATATAGGCAAATAATATATTAGTCTTGTTGCATGAGTCAAAGCGACTTATTCTCGCATAATTTTTGACATTAAAATCTTGAAGATGCTTCTTATGCAATAAGCATCAAAATACATCAAGATTAACCTAACGAGACATTAATTAAGTCTCATTAGATTACAACATGCAACGTCACTCTCAATCTGTAACTCTAGGAGACTAATAATAAAGGTTCAAGTAATTAAATCTTATGTTCAAGTCTATACCCGTTTAAGATATTGCCTACATTGCTGAAATACTAGAAATGATTAAAATCATTTCCTAAGTTTAGTATTTTATTATAAAGCATCTAAAATGGCATTTGAATATCTATAAGAAACGAAAGACTATAATTTGAACTATAGAAGAAGTGAGAAACTTAAAGTAGTTGACTATCTCTAAATTTTGACTTTATTGTATTCAAAAGATATTAAAAGTCAACTCAGGGGTATATCCTTATGTCTGTGGACAAATTTGTCTAATAAACAATGGAAGAGTCATAAGAAAATGATAACAACAAGTCATTGTTGCTAAATTTATCATTAGACTCCTCAACTCCAGATAAATGACATATTGAAGACTCATTGTGATAAAAGTCAGCTACCCTAATTTCTTAAAACAGTAACAGTTTTGAGCGGAGCTGCATTAAATTTTCGATACAAGTTTTGTTCATTCAAGAACAAATAGAGGAAACTAACTTCTTGTATTGAAAACATTCATGATATGCTTAAGGATCCTATAATTTAAGGTCTATCCTCATAAGTCTTTCTAAGAGCTCATAATGAAGACGAGGTTTACTAATGACCAAGCATATCACAATATGAATGACTAATTATAAATTTTCCTCATACGTTTGATTTTGTCTCTTAATATGTTATGCATGCCTTATTGACATATAGACAGTTTTATTATAAATCAACGGAAAGGGCTTACTTTGGTAATTGATTCTGAATTTATGTTGAATTTTAAATTTGGGATTGTAGTATGATTAATGGGGGTCTTGAGTTGGATAATCAACTCTATGACTGTATTTTCCTGCTGCAATTTTGGTTTAAAATTGAAATGAGTACTAAATTCTGATCAGACTTATCTAGTACCTCATATAAATGATCATTCGGTCAAGTGGGAGAATGTAAGACAATATTTATTTATATATCTTAATATATTTCGGTATATATATATAAATAAATATCTTATGTCCTTTAATCATTTATCTTAAATAATCAATTAGGGTTTTAACCCTATCTGGTATTACTTGATGGACGTAATTACCCTTTCTAGATGGGCTAGGGTTTCCCCTTGGGTGTATTATAAATAGAGGCTCTTAGGGAGAGATTAAAGGTTAATCACCACCACAAAACTTTCGACCTCTCTCTCTTCTCTCTCGGCTCTCTCTCTCTAGTTCGTGATCCTTCACGAACTCTTTCTCCCATCATTAGCTATACACCCTAAAGGGGAACCAAGGCTACTCACAGGATGGACAACCTGACTACTGCTGATCTCAACCAGATGCTTACAGGTAATCTTTATTATTATTATCTGTATATTATATTAACGATTTAGGATTCGATCAACAGTATACAAATGATTTTTTTTATATCGGTTCAAATCTTGAATGTCAGAGGTTTATAATACTCTGACTATTAAGGCACACGTTAACATGTTTGTATATATAAGTCACCATTCACCAGAGAAATATAATCCATCAATTTGACTACTGGTCACAAGAGTTTTCTTGGCATGCAAATCCTGGAAATAACAACTATGGTCATCAAATGACACACGCAATTTGTTTCCACTGGTGATAAGGGTCGAAGTTCGAACCAAATAAGATTAGTAGAATGTACTCGGGAACTTATTCACCTTGGGGCTAGCTAGGGCAAGTAATTAAAGTTGTCGAACCACGAAGAGTCTGTGGTTAGTGTTGTTATTCACTTGACTAATTATCTAAACTAATTACTGAAATAAAACTGATAGATTGATTGGTTTGAGCTAAAACTAAAGTGCAAACAAACACAACAACACAAAGTAAACAAATTTGTAATCAATGATTGGGAAATCGATCATCCCCAAGGTTCGGGTATTGTGACTAATCATGCAACCTAATTGTATTGAATCTCAAAAAGTTACATAGACATAACCCACTAAATTGTCATGCAAAGGATTCTAGCAAGCAAAGTAACCCGACCACACTACAAAAAAGAACTTAATCGCGACCAATGATGCGAGCTAGGATGCTACTCCGGTAGAATCAAACCCAAGTAAGAGTTTAATATGTAGTGAAACGACTAACAAGTACTCAAACCCTACTCCTGTGTGATCACTAGGAGATTAGCCTCCCATCATATTCTTGATCATCACAGATTTCATGTTTTGCACTTATTGGATGGAAGGAATGATGAAATCAGATGTTTCCTTGCATTCCACAACTCCAAAAAAACTCCGAAAATTGTCCAAAAACGGCTAAGCAAGTGGTGCCTTTCAAAACCCTAAAACTTTCTTAAATATAGGAGTATAAAAAATCTTTGTAGGAGCATCAGGGATGCTACCTGGAAAAACTTGAACTTGCGTAGGCAGCCCCTAAAAGGGCGTCCAGACTAGGGTGCGTTTGGGACTGCGTTTATGGCATTTGAGACGTCCCCCCGCTCTAGCTTTGCTGATATCGCGTTTTGGGTTTAACAAGCTTGTTTCTGATGGTAATATGAGAATTTATAGTTCTGCCACTGGGAACATAGGTAGTCCAAGTGTGAGATGGGCTGCTATGAGTGATCAATGTTTGGTTATTGTGGTGATTTGGGGATTTGTAGTTAGAGTGGGTCAGATGGTGTAAATAAATGTGTGTATGATTATAGCAAATGAAAATACGAGAAGAATATACGAGAGATAGAGAGAGACGTGTGAGAGGGAGAAGAAGATGTTAGAGAGACTGAGAGATGTGTAGATTTCTTTTTGATTTTTTAAAAGACAGGGGTATATTTGTCTTTTTCTATAAAACTAACTAAAAAACTAGAGGTGGTTAAAAATTGTTATAAAAATGAAATCTCATACATCAAAATCGTATATTATAAAAGTTTAGACTGAAATTGTTAAATGAACCAAATCTCGGAGATGAAAAAAGTTCACTCTAAAATTAGTTGAATATTTTATAGGATTTGCTGTTAAATTAGATCCATGTATGGAGATTGAGACCGTCGAATATGGTCGTACGAGAACTTGATGTTGAACAGCATGAAAAAGGTATGGAAGTTCCGTCTAAGATGTTTAAAAACATTTTATTTTAAAAGTCAGATGTTATCACTTATTAAAAAATATTTAATTGATTTTTTAATCAAAACAAGCAAGTAATCTACATCATCAGTTATCAAAATAATAGAAGAAAATTAATATCACATCATCATGGTTAAGTGATCTAAACGAGATAGATTTGATCAAATTATTGTATTGATCTTTAGTCCTTATTGTTTAATGAAATCTCTTCGCCGTTTAAGAAAAATAAGATAAAAAAGATCACGTGACTTAATTGGAATGAAACTTCTTTTTTTTTAATGGAATTTGGTTCACTGTTCCGAGTCCGAACTTAATCTTTTCAACACAAGATAGGAGTTTAATCACTAGTTCACTACACCAAAAAAAGAAAAGAAAAAAATGAAACTTAATTATTATTTTATTATATTATTCTATAAGGTAGGGGTGTTTACGGTTTGGTTTAGAACCGTGAAACCGCCCAAACCGATTATTGGTTTGGTTTCATGGTCGGTTTTTTTGCTAGACTTTCGGTTGGTCGGTTTCAAAATTCTAAACCGTAAGAACGGTTTAACTTGTGGTTTTAAATATTTTAAACCGTACAAAACCAGACCAGACCATATGATTTTTACAGTATCTAAATTTTAAAACATTCATATTATAAATAGTTAATTGTATTGTATATATAATATAATTAAGCGTAAAGCGTTAATTGAGTGTTTGAGCTCTTAGCCGGCTTCTCATCCATCATGAAGGCGAACTTTCGCGAACGATGTTTGTTTGGCCATTTTTGTTAATTGTTTTTTTTTATGATTATGTATGGTGATCCCCCATCATAGCTAAAGAGTTGTCAGTTGTGTTAATAGGATTTTTTTCAAATGTTCCTTATGCGTTGATGACATCAATCTTGGTAAATATGATTTCAAATAAGCATGAAAAGAAATTAAAAATTAAAAACATGTGTTAGTAATTTGAATTTTGATTAATGATCTGAATTTCCACATTAGAATAGGTAAACCGTGAAACCAAACTGGAACCAAACCATTAGTAACGGTTCGGTTTGGTTCGGTTTTAAATTTGAACGGTTCGGTTCTGGTTTTTATAATGAAAAAACCGTTATTAACGGTTCGGCTTATGGATTGACCTAAAAACCGTAAAAACCGGACCGCAAACACCT
>JBCNJP010000027.1:21251340-21450761 GCA_039602395.1 Deinandra increscens subsp. villosa | reverse complement strand
ATAATAAGTTTAAAGAAATAATTAAAAACGGTTTGGTTTGATTATTATTTTTGTGAACGGCGTTTGGTTTGATTATTCGAAGCTGACATTTCGCACACGCTGCGCGTACATTTCCCCATCATCCACGGTCTCCTGATTTTGAAGTTAATTTGAAGCAATCACCTTAATTTGTTCACGGGTTATCATTACTATTCACAACGCCAAATCAAGAATCCTTAATTGTTACCTTTCTGTACTTTTTACTTAACTGAATCAAACACTTGTACCACAGTGATCTTGTCGCTTGCGTTTGGATTTCGGGATCTGGTTGATGAAACCGCGTTTCTTGAATCTCATTCGAGGAGACTCTTGAAGCCGTCAACGGCTAGAGAGGGTCAAGGTAGTGTTTCGTTTCTTGATTTTGTCATCTGAGATGCTAAATACATGTTCTACATTGATTTTGGTTTACGCTTGTGTTCGTTCTCTTGCTGGTTTGACTGAAGTGGTAATAGAGGGTTTGCACTCAAGGTGTTTGATGAATTGTCTCTGAGGGAAAAGTGTCTGTTTTACAAGGCAAGTTTTTGGTTTTGTCTCCAAGACTTTTACAGTTATAAGTTTAGTGGATCGAGAGATGAGTGTTGGTTTCAGAAATTTGTAGTTTTGATTCTTGTATTATGAATGGCAAGCTTTTCACCCTCGCCCAATTCTCCGATTCCGTTGGTTCCTTCACCCCCTTCCACTGCCCCTCCACCACCACCAACACCGCCTCCTCTGCCCACTTCACCTCCACCGGCCACCGCCCCACCTCCATCAGCACCGCCTATTTCTTCACCTCCACCGGCTGCTGTCCCACCTCCATTAAGACCGCCCATTTCTTCACCTCCACCAGCCAATTCCCCACCCCCACCATCACCAATTCCACCAACCATATCTCCACCACCACCAACCAGTTCTCCGCCCCCATCATTACCAATTCCACCAACTAGTTCTCCACCACCACCATCACCATCACCAATTCCACCAACCGGTTCTCCGCCCCCATCATCACCGATTCCACCATCCAGTTCTCCACCACCAGTTCCACCAACTAATTCTCCTCCACCAGCATCCCCTCCATCAACTAGGCCTCCACCTCCATCTAGGTCCCCACCACCACCACCACCATCACCATCCAATCCACCAGCTAGTTCACCTCCATTACCATCTTCTAGTCCACCACCAAGCTCACCTCCACCCCCATCAATTCCACCAAGGAACCCACCATCTACTCCACCACCAACAATTTCAAACCCTCCTCCAACACGTACTCCACCATCCTCAGGACCTACTACAAGTTCATCACCTCCGCCGCCAATAGCAGCCACCCCTCCGCCTTTCAGGCGAACGCCTCCATCACCTTCAGAAAGCTTAATACCACCTCCAAACAACCCAAATAACAATGATTCAAGTCCCATTACACCATCCAGCAATGGAGGCATTGGTACCGGAGGTATTGTTGGAATTACTGCAGTAATAGGTATTGCACTCCTTGCAGTTATCGGAATAGTGTCGTGGTGTCTAATCAAACGGAAGAAAAAGATTGCTGGACACGATGGAGTCTATGATACACCAGCCTCAATGGGCAATTCACCTCGGTCAGGTAAATTATATCAAATTATCAATCTTTTGCATATTTACAATTCTACAAATTGTTTGTTATGACTTGTGACGTGTGGTTTGGATTTGTTACAGATTCTGGTCTACTAAAGATACAAACATCAGCAGTTGATTTTGGAAATGTATCTGCAAATGACTTTGTGTACAGTCCAGTGGAGCCTGGTAGATTGGGGAATTCAAGATCAAAGTTCACTTATGAAGATCTTAGTGCGGCTACAAATGGGTTTTCACCACTGAATCTTTTAGGGTCAGGTGGATTTGGTCATGTTTATAAGGGATTCTTAGCTGATGGGACAGAAGTAGCAGTAAAAGAGTTAAAGATTGGAGGTGGACAAGGGGAACGTGAGTTCAGTACGGAGGTGGAAGTTATTAGTCGGATACACCATCGTTATTTGGTTTCACTTGTAGGTTACTGCATCTCCGAGAACAAGAGGTTGCTTGTCTATGAATATGTCCCTAACAACACACTTTACTTCCACCTTCATGGTAACTAACTTTTACCATTTTTCTTAATCAAGCACATATTTACCAGAAAGTGCTTTCTTTATTGTTTAATTTTGTACTAACTACCTTTTAATCTTTTATAGTGTCAGAGGTGGTCTTAGATTGGCCAACTCGCGTAAAGGTTGCTTCTGGTGCAGCACGTGGTATCGCCTATCTACATGAAGACTGTAAGTGCTGAGCATATGATAATATGAACATGACATTTTCTAAATCTACATTGACTTTTAAGTCATGCACAAGTATTAATCTAGTTGTTCAATTTTACTGCTATCAGGCCATCCGCGCATTATTCATCGAGATATCAAATCATCAAATATTCTTTTAGATAAAAACTTCGAAGCTCGGGTACACCTTTTTATTACAAGTTTAAGTTTGTTTTGTACTCTTGTATTCATGGACTGTTTTTTTTGGATTAAGTATTTGACATTTGTTTGATTCTTACTACACAGGTTTCTGATTTTGGGCTTGCCAGATTAGCTGCTGATATGCATACTCATGTAACAACACGTGTTATGGGAACTTTTGGGTATGTTCGAATGTTATTCAAATATCTAAAATGCCCACACAAAAAAAAAGAGAAATCTTGTAGAGCAACATCATTGCTATAAATAATTTGTGATGATCTTTTTTGGGTAAGGAGGATAGATCCGGACAAATTAGTTTGTGATATATTGATGATCACTAATAGTCAAAGGGTTAAACTTCGATTTAAACAGAGAAATGTTGCCCTTCTTTGGCACAAGGGAATATCATATACTCATTTACGCCTATAATAACTACCTAATTACCCTTCTGTATTTTTATTTAACTTTCAGCTGGTTCTGTTTCAGATACATGGCACCTGAATATGCTTCAAGTGGCAAGTTGACTGAGAAATCCGATGTCTTTTCCTTTGGAGTTGTTCTTTTGGAGCTAATCACAGGACGTAAACCTGTCGACGCATCTCAGCCGTTGGGGGATGAGAGTCTTGTTGAGTGGGTAAGTTACTGTCACACTGGAGTTGTTCTTTTTCCTGATAATGTGTTTTCTACTAGTTTTGGGCACACATATGATATTAATCTGCATTACCCGTTCCTCTGAATTATTTCTTGTGAGTTGTGAACCCGTTTAGAGTGCATTATTGAATCTCTTAATACTAGTTTTTAAACCATATTTAGTTCCTTAGGCGGCCTCTTTATAAAAATATTAGATTAACATTTCATTTTTCAGGCTCGGCCACTGCTTAGTCATGCATTTGAAACAGAGGACTTTAAACCGTTGGTTGACCCCAAGCTTGGTATGAACTTCGTTCCCAATGAGATGTTTCGCATGATTGAAGCCGCAGCGGCATGTGTACGACACTCAGCTACAAAAAGACCAAGCATGGGACAGGTTTATCTCTTTACTTCTGTATCTTCAAAATCCACACCAGTTTGACCTCAAAGTCAAAATTCAGTACCTTTGTTTCAAGACTACAATTCATATTTAACTATTGTTATTACCTTTGTCAGATTGTGAGAGCTTTTGAAAGTTTGGAGACTGAAGATCTAACCAATGGGATGAGAGTTGGAGAAAGTGAAATATATAACTCTGCACAACAAGATGCAGAGATTAGACTGTTTAGGAGGATGGCTTTTGGCAATCAAAATTACAGCACTGATTTTTTTACTCAAAGCAGCTTTGGACCTAACAGCAACGAGCGGTAAATATCAAGACTTGTATTCTTTTTGTCGCTGGTTTTCATGCAAAAGATTCAATCTTGAATCCTGGGATCGGACCCGTATATAGTTTGCATGGCTAGACCGCGTATGGTAAAGCATATATATATTCTTCTGGCGGCACATATTTTTGGTTCCTGTAAGTAACATAGTTGGGTTTTTTTACCTTGATTCATTCTTTAGCCTATTTTTAACCAATTGGTCATAATTTTTATAATAGATTAAATTTGCTGTCAAAGAAAGAAATTTTTTTTACTGACAAGAAACTAAACTTTAATCTACTGTAAATCAGTTTGTTTTCTTATATAACAAATTTTTTATTGACAATAGGAGACAAGATCCGTTCTAAAATGAACCAAAAGTTGAGTTGAAGGTAACCCATTAATGGAAGCAATGTAGCAAAAAGCTATCATATTATTCTATTGACACCACCCACATGTTTGCTTCCACCCTACACTTTGTTTCACCATTTTTAACACCATCTTCCAAGAAAAGAAGGAACCCATTTTCATCACAAGAAAATGAGTCATCTTCTTTCCTTTCTTCCTCTTTCTCCCCCTCAATCCTTCATCAAGTTCAGGCCATGGAAAAACAAGATTGGAACATGATCGCTGCGGATTGCCTAGTTTTATCTTGTTGTTGCCAATGCTTGATTCTGCAACTCCTAGCCTTCATGTTGCTCAAACTTCCCAGCAAATTGATCAAGAAAACAAAGCATTACATGAAGAGGAAATTTGGGAACAAAGTGCGCAACGGTGAGAAGATGATGAGGGTCAAAGTGGCTCGGTGTGCAGAAGAAGTTGTGGGGTGCCAAAATCCGGGAGACACGATAAGGTCACGAGCTCGAGCCGAGAGTTTTCCGGTAGATGGGTTCGGTGGGTGTTTGGAGGAGGTTGAAGAGGTGTTAGAGGAATTGTCTACAAAAGGTGAGTTTGGATTTGGGAGTTTCTGGAGAGGAGATGATGGTGTTGAAGTTCATTTCCCAATTTGTCTTGTAAAGCAAGAACTTGGGTGCCAATGATCATGCCATTTGGTCCTTTTATTAAGGGCCCTTAACATAAATTTAGCTAATGAGGTTTTGGCATTTGGTTCTTTTATTAAGGGCCAAAATAATAATACATATATCATTTTTAGATTTCAGACTCACTCCTAACATCTTAAGAGAATATCTATAAATTGACGAGTTAAAAGATTTTTTCTTTTTTATGAGTTGGTTGGTAATTAGCATTTTGTGTATTATTCTTTAGAAATTTTACATTTCCCATGTAGTACGAAGAAAAAAATTACTATTTCTAGACGGTATTTATAAACTTGTTCAATAAAAGTTCAGATTTGATTACGATCACGAAACAACGGTCAATCAATTAACCTGCCTAATTAGTACACTTTAATAGGAAATGAAATATGTTGGTCTCGTATCAACCGTTAGGCTTGGCGTAATGGGTGTGAGGGAGGGAATATGACGCCCCCATAGCGTCTTAACACCATCCCTGGGACGTTATGTGGTAAAAATCTGATTGTCTCTCGATGCTCATGGCGTCCTATCCATTTGTCTAACTCAACCCTTATTGGTCCACATCATATATTGTAGACTGAAAAATATATATAATTAGGTAATAATGAGAGGGGTGTTACGGGGCTTTATGACTACAAGCCTTAACGCTATAAAACCCCTTGCTGACTAAATTGTCACATGGCACTTCACATCCCGTGCAGGAGCTTTATGACTACACATAGCCCTATAACATATTACACATAGCCTTATAACATATTATTACATGTATTAAGATTAACTTTGTGTGTGTTTAAGTCTTATAAAATAGGTATCAGATGGATTTTAGTAATAAAATTTAAGGTATCTGTTTGCCGTTACAAAATATACTTGCATGTTAGCATGAATTTTGTACTTCGGAAAGAATTTATAAGACCATTGAATCGACAAGGCGTAAATTTGTGTGGGGAGAATCGGTTGAAAAAAATAATTGTTTGGATCTCGTGGAACATGCTTAGGGGAGGGGGTATGGTTGTGGCATGGCTTGGTGAAGCCATGTTCACCAACCAATTATAGCCGGCCAACTCAAATATGTAGTTTTGAAAGCCATTTGGAGCCACACCACATAGTATGGTTGTGGTGTGGCTTCACCAAGTCATCCGATATTTTTTTTTTAATTTAAACTATTTTAAATAAAATAAACAATAATAAAAGTAAACAATATTCATTAAAATAAAAATAAAATTACAACTTAAAAATAAAATTAAAAAAAGTTACAACTTTTATTAAAAAAAAAATACACATCTAGGGTTGAGGATTTGCGTTCACCTCCTCCTCGGTTAAAAACACTTCCATTGTGTTTTGGATGTGCTCGGTGATATCGAATCTGAGTTTAAAATGAGTCTCACTATCTCGCAATTCGAAAATAACATTCGGGTCAAGAACCCGGTTAACTGGCGGATCTCGAATGTGGACCGGTGATATAGCAAGGCCATCGTCTTTGAGAGTCATGTTGTGTAGAATGATGACAACGTACATAATGTTCTCCATTAGTTTTTTTTTTATTGGACGACCCTTTCGATCAACTATTGCCACTTTTTCTTCTTTATCCGACCAAACGCTCTTTCGACGTCTTTTCTAGCCCCCTCTTGTATCTTCTTCATTTTCTTCTCTTTAATCTCATAAGGATGTGGAAATGCATTCACAAAGACCGACCAAGGGGGGATATATGCCATCCGCAAGGTAATATCCACGTTTGTACTCTCGACCGTTGCAAACAAATGGCATTCTAGCCTCTAGGTGCAACTCCATGCATCTCATTGTTGAACAAAGGTGACTGGTTAAGAACGTTGATGTCGTTGTTGGAACCTGCAACACCAAAGAACGCATGCCAAAACCACATATCTTGGGAGGCAACCGCCTCGAGGGAAATTGTTGGTTTTTTATGATCGCCACAATGATATTGTGCCCTATACTTTCTAGGACAATTTCTCCACTCCCAATGAATACAATCGATACTACCTATCATACCCGGTAAACAATGTTTTGTTAAATGGGCATTATATAAAAGAGTGATATCGTGGCTAGTAGGTGAACGCAAAAATTCATCTTTGTAAAGCTTAATTACGGCATCACAAAAATAGTGTAGGCATTCACGTGTAGTTCTTTCAGAAAAATCTAAAGATTCATCATATTCATCAGGAACGTTACCGTAAGCGAGTTGACGAATAGCCACCATGCACTTTTGTAAAGGTGTGAAACTTTCCCTATTCGTCGCATCCAAACGGGATGTGAACCACGGAAAGTTGTTTGTGATGTCGTCAACAATCTTCAGAAACAACCGTTTAGACATACGAAATCGGTCTTTAAAAATTCCCTCATGGTAACGGGGATTTTCGGCGAAATAAAGTTCCACCAATCGTTGGTGACCGTTTTCACGATCACGGAAAATACGTCTCATCCGTTTAGGAGCGGAAACCTCTTCTTGTTCTTCTTGTTGGATGACGTTAATACACAGGTTAAGGTAATTCATCGCGTCCTCGTATGAACCATCGGAGCTACTTGACGAAGTCCCAATCTCGGGTGGTGGAATAAAGTCGGCCTCATCGAAAAGACTCATTTTATAAAAATTTTGGTAGAGAAAGTGGAGATGAAATGGGAGTATGAGGTGTGGTTTATAAAATATTTGGGTGTGTATATATAGTAAAATTAGAAAAAAGAAAAAAAGAAGGAAAGAGCCGTTGGGCTCAACGGTAAAAAAAAACGGATAGATTTTTGGCCGGCTCTCGCCGGTTTCTTCAAACCGCACACTCGAAAAAAATGGAGCCAGGTGGGGGAGCCAAGCGCACACGGTATTTCGGTTTAGGACTCAAAGTCATACGCTATGGGCTCGTGTCATTCATGCGATTCATTTTACCAAAAGTAAAGGTTTGGAGTTACCTTGTAATGGCTCAATTAAGGGTTTATGGTCCAAAGTGGTGAAAACTTATGAGGAGGCTTTTGGGTTGGGTCTTGATCCTAGTACCGGTCTTAGATGCAATGTGGGGGACGGGTCTTTATGTCGCTTTTGGGCCGATAGCTGGGTTGGAATGGGTTGCATAATAAACCTTATTCCAAACCTTTACATGCTAGAGAAGGTAAAAGAGTGTAGGGTGACAGATAGGTTGGTTATGGTGGGGGACATGTCTGTTTTCAAAGGTGTTTGGCACTCAGGGACCTCCCAAGGGGTGCTGATTAGTGAGGTTAGAAAGTTGGAGGAGATGATGATGATGGATGGGGTTGTTCTAAAACTTAGGATCGATAGATGGGTTTGGGGGCCCTAGTTGTTGGCGGATATGTACGGGCTAGTGCGGTTTGGAAGGTGGTTCAAAAGTGCTTGCTGCATTCGTCCCCGGTGGTTTTTCCGTGGTGTGCATGGGTTCCATTAAAATCCAATGCACTCGCATGGAGGGTGGTTTTAAACAGAATTCCTTCGAAGATGGAATTGGCCCGGCGGGGTGGGGGAGTGGATCTTCTATGTACTGGATGTAATCAGGAGCCAGGGGTGGTCCTAGGACATGGGTAAGGTGGACGATCGCCCAGGGCCCGATAATTTGGAGGGCCCGAAATTTTTAAAAACTTTTTTTTATATATTAAAAAAAAGTATAGTTCAGGAGTCTTTTTATATTAATTCTTGACTTTGTATGTTAGGGGCCCATAATTTTTTCGCTCCGGCCCCAAAATTTTTTTAGGAATATCAGGATCGGCTCTGTCAGGAGCTTGAGACCACATACCATATGGTCTTGTCTTATAGTTGGGCGAGCTCGGTCTGGGACGCTATTTCCAGTTGGTGCAAAGAGCCGCTGATCCGGGTGACTTCGGTGGAGGACTTGTTAAATCGTATGAGGTCTGGTTGGAGAGAGCAAAGACTAAAAATATCATTCTTTGTGTCCTGACTTCATTGTGGTGTATGTGGAAAGCAAGAAATGACCATACCTCTAAAAACAAAAGATCGAGTGTCGAGGCAGTGATGAAAAATATATTATCATTTCTTATGGATTACGAATAGGGGTAGATTAACAATATTACATGGGTAGATTGGTATATGTGCCCTACTAGATCCATGTTGTAATTATCTAGCAGCTTGGTAGCTTTGTTTTTATTGAATTGGTTGTTAAAAAAAAACCTTAAATAAGGATAAACAATATGTACCATTGGACTAATGCTCTTTGGTAACGTTCATTTAGTTTGTTTAGACTTTTGAAGCTGTGGGGTTTAGTCTAAAAGTTGGACATGTAATATAAAATATAGGTTTTTTAAATCATAAATTCCTATTTTTTTTTTTAATTGACACATCTCAAACAATTTGTAGGACTTAAACATCTAACATTTTAAATGAGGAGTAAATTACGGATTTCGTCCCTGTGGTTTGCCGAAATTTCACCTATCGTCCTAAGTTTTTAAAAATTATGGATTTCGTCCCTAACGTTTGCCAAAACATTACGGATATAGTCCTTCGGTCTAACTGCAGTTAATTTTTTCTGTTAAGTGAGTGTGAATTGACATTTATACCCCTCCCTTAATGTACTAAAAAAACTAAACCCTAAAAATTTGACCTCCACCCTTGGCCGGCCGGTGAAGTATCTCCGGAAAAAGAAAAAAAAATTGGTCGGCCGTTTTCTTCACCACAAAAACCAACTCCTCCCACCGCCTCCCCGCCACCCGTTTTAATTGACATAAAAATCTCTTTATTAATCACCATCTAGATAGGTAACTGTTGTGTTGTACCCTCAACAACTAATTTCGATTCCAAAAAGAAACGGGGGAAGAATAAGGAGAACCCATTTGCTTTAATGGTGGTTCCATCTGACGATAGATATAAACCATATGTTTTAGAGAATCCAACTGGGAATCAAATTGAGGCGACCACGGCGATGTCGGAGATGGAGTTTGGCGATGTCGGAATTGCTTGTTGGATGCACGGAATTGCATGTCGGAATTGCTTGTTTGGGGTCTTATTCATGGTTTCGGTCGTGGATTCGGCGATGTCGAAGATGGAGCTCAGCTTCGTGACGCAACGACGATACTTGGGATTCCGCTGCACCGCCGTCTAGACGCCGTCGTTTCGCTCTGCTATGAAGCTTTGTCGGAGGTCGCCGAAATCAACGGGAAGGGGAGGGGGAGAGGAGCCGGTCTCCTCTTCTCTCTTCTTTCTTTCTTATTTTTTTTGTTTTATATTAAATAAAAGAGCATGGGTATAATAGTCCTTTTACATCAACTTAACAGATTTTTTTAACAGAAGTTAGTGGTAGGGACGAAATCCGTAACGTTTTGGCAAACGTTGAGGATGAAATCCATAATTTTTAAAAACTTAGGACGATAGGTGAAATTTCGGCAAACCACAGGGACGAAATCCGTAATTTACTCTTAAATGAGACATACCATTTAATCAATAAAATATATCTACTCTCAGGACATAGATCTTTGATATATATATATATCTAGTCGAATATGTTATCTAGGGGCAACTTTCCTTTCCACATAAAGTACGTATTAGGGTCTTACATGGCGGTGGTCTTTAGCGGCAAGACAGCTGACCACTAGCTACAAAAGTGTTCTAAATTTTACTTGCTTTCATGTGACCAAATCCAACTTTTTGTAACTGCGTGGTCAAACACAACTTTTGACCATCCAGCATCCCTTTTGTAGCGTGTAAACACGACCCGCCCTGTCCGGTTAACCATTTAAAATAAGAAAATAATTACAACATCCTTTCATAATAAGATATGAAAAATAAAACCTTTGATTAACAATAACATAGAGAAGTTTAATTTATAAGCTACTTTGTATATACCATTACATATACTCAGTTATATATTCTCCGTGAGAAATTATCATTATCACATTGATCTTTTCCGAACAAACCAGTTTAGAGAAAAATAAGTTTAACCACAAACCAGTTTAGAGAAAAATAAGTTTAACTCGAAATGGTTACAATTAGGGCTTAAAAGATAAATGGGAAGTTCGTACATACATATCTCTTTTAGGCTATCTGGAGTTATAACCCCGTGGAGGATTGTTATCTGTCATGTGGCAGTCCGATTATGACTGAAATGTGTATTATCCCCGTCGTCGTGAGTGTCATTGTAATAGTCATCTTCCTTGTCGCCGTGAATGTCATCGCCGTCATAACCCCCTGGAGGGGAGTTATCAGCCATGTGGCAATCATCGCCGTGAATGTCATCGTAATCGTTATCTTCCTCGCTGCCTTCAACATCATCATCTTCGTCTTCATACCCATGGTCATTCTGAACGTGAATTGGACAAACCATCCATGCATGTTCTATTAAATCTGACATGAGAGCGTTAAGTGCTTCTTTACTATGCATGGACGCCAAATTTTCAAATCGTACATCTATAGTTGCTTGTGGTAGTTTCTCCAAATCTTCGGGATTATGATCCAGGCAAATTGATAAACCTCTATCCTCCCTAATCATATTACGCAAGATGATAATAGCACTCATAACACCTTTTATCTTATCCTTGGTACATAATCGACGAGGATTTATCATAAAATGTCATTTTATCTGAAGAACACCGAAACACCTTTCGACGTCCTTTCTTTAAGACTCTTGGACCTTTTTAAAGTACTTTCTTATTTCATCAATGAGGTCTCAAAGGTCTTGACGATAAATGAATACCCCGAATATATACCATCACCCAAATAATATTCATGTGGGAGGTAATTTCCATTTGCATAAAATGAAGCCATAAGTGTCGTCCCCAATATGAAATCCTCAATGACAGACGACCACTTCAAAACGTTGATTTTATTGTTAGATTCGGCAACATCAAAGTGAGAATGTCAAATCCAAATGTCATTTAAAGCAACAACTTGAAGAATGAGCATCAGTCCATTCTGGTCAACCTGTGTGTGTCGGCATCGCCACACGGTTGGACAGTTATCTCACTATCAGCGTATGTAATCTAACCATGTACTTCTATATGCTATTCATATATACGTTGTAGATCATTCCTCATCGGCTTTCTTAAATAACGTGACCCATATAGCTTAAATATTCCTTTAAAAATAAATAACATATATATAACTAAAAATGAAATGTTATTCAATAAAGAAAAAAAAATATGAAATAAATTATACCTCTAGCGAAATGTTCCCAATTGTCTCTTGTTGATATCGGTTGTTGTACCATATGTCATAACACGTATTACCAAAGTACACTTTTGAATAAACGTGAATCCTATATTTCCTCTTCCATTACATCTTTGTTGAAAATAAACATTCTATTGTTCGAAGTCATTAGCTATATGTAAAAACATAGATTTTCTCGTTCGGAACCCTTGCTTAAACGTATTTGGGTTGTGGTAGTGTTAACAAAACCACCTTTACGGTTTCAACGATCAAGTATCTACAGTTCCACACACCATTAAAAAAAACAAATTACTCCCACCAAATTCGTTATATTTTTTTCCAACTCTCCTTCCATGAAATATATAATAAACAATGCAAAATAAATTAAAAAAACCAAAAGAAACCACCGACGACCCACCCAAACCATCATCACAAGAATCTTTCAACCTTCTTGGAAATCAGTAACCCAACCCCATCTTCATTTCCAAATCGCCGATAAAGTTTCCCACCTCTCGTTGACGAAACATAACCCATGGTTATGGCTCACCTTCCTTCCGACCAAGTCAAACAACTCAAAGACATTTTCGCCCGATTCGACATGAACTCCGACGGCAGCCTCACCCACCTGGAGCTCGCCGCCCTCCTCCGGTCCATCGGGCTCAAACCCCAAGGCGACCAGATCCACTCCCTGCTCGCCAGCATGGACTCCAACGCCAACGGATCCATCGAGTTCGACGAGTTATTGACCGTCATTTTGCCAGATCTCAACGAGGAGGTCCTCATCAACCACGACCAGCTCATGGAGGTTTTCCGGTCGTTTGACAAAGACGGCAGCGGCTACATCACGGCGGCGGAACTCGCCGGTCAGATGGCGAAACTGGGTCAACCGTTGTCGTATAAAGAACTCACGGAGATGATGCGGGAAGCCGACGCGAATGGTGACGGCGTCATCAGTTTCAACGAGTTTACGGCGGTTTTGGGGAAATCTGCGTCGGATATTTTTGGCGTCACGGCGGCGTAGAGGTTTCAAATCATGTCGTTTTCACGGCGGTTGACAATTCAATGTAGGATGGGGTTGACTGGTTCCCGTTGACTGTTTCGTATTTCTTTTAAATTTTTATTTTAGGAGAAGATATGTTTTTAGTTTTTCTTCAGTTGTATGTTTATAGTTTCATAATTGTGACATTTTTTATTATGTTTTTATTTGATTATTTGACATAAAATTCTCAACTATGCAATTCTATATAGTTAAGGGAATTGTTGTTTGAGATTGCCTTTACCTACCCAGTTATCTTTTTTTTTTTTTTTAATTGAAAGAGGGGTGCCAAAAGAAGTTTCTCATGATGGATTCAAGTTCATGAATGATTGTTTGAAAATAGATAGATAGTATATGGGTGAACTTCCGAGGACAGATTTGAGGAGTGTAGCTTTACTCTTGATGAGTGAGCTAAGGATTTCCCAATTAGATGATCTTGAATGGAAGTTGTCTATAACCGGTTTCTAACTTTTGTGAAGTCTCATGTTAACACCAACAAATAACCCAGATAAGTTAACGAGAAATGATCAATCTTGGAGTTGAGAATAGTTGCAAAAGTTGTAATGTGGTGTTGGTCAATCCCTAAGGGCACCCGGTATGGGTGAAATTACCACGGCGCCATGTTGATGTGGCAAGGGAAAGCGCCGCCAAAAGCATTCCTCCTCTCCCCCAAAGATCGGCGCAATACCTTCGGCGTCAAATGTATCACGCCAATTTTGGAGGCGCTAAACCATGTCCAACATGCCTCAATCAATTATTTTTTGACACCTCATTATATATTCAATATAAAAATAAAATAGAATTCACATCACACCACACCACATAACATGGAGTATACCTCATGTGTGTTATGTGGTGTTAAAGTCTAGTAATCGATGACGTGGCGGTGTTAAAGTTTAACATGACATGGAGTATACCACATGCCCTAATCCATAAAGCTTGCACTTTTCGACGAGTTATTTTCTTGTATTTTTTTTAATTTTTATTTTTCTAAAATGATTTAAAATCAAGAACTGCGTGAATTGTAACTTGTAAATAGTATGTTCCTAATGTCAAAGAAATTGGTTCAAATCCTATTCCATAATCCTTGCCTTTTTACACCGTATTTCTTTTCTTTTTCTTTTTTTCCTTTGGTTTTCTACTTTTCTTTAACCAGGGCCGTTCTACGTTGCTGAACATTGTTGTAAGTTTCGTTTATAATAAAATTGGTTCAAATCCTATCCACCCTTGTTGCCTTTTTAGTTTTTACACCGTATTCCTTTTTTTATTTTATTTATTTTTTGCTTCGGTTTTCTTTTAACGGGACCATTCCATGTTATTAATATTGTTGCGACTGTTGTGAGTTTCGCCTTTTTTTATATATAATTTTTTACATTTAGTTTATAATTAATATATTTTTCAAGTCTTTATATTTTTAAGTTTAGGAAAAGTTAAGAATTAACGATTAAAGATTTATGGTTTATATGTTTAGTCTGTGTAAAATTTTCTCTAATATCGAGTCGTGCCAGGATCTGTTTTTTTTTAATCGAATATTGGATTTTAATAATCATTATTATTTTTTGTTAGCCGATATTAATCCGTATTTCATTTATTCCATACAATAAACCAGATTTTAAATGTATTGAAATCTATTACGCCGCCGTTAAATGGCTACTAACGTTGTTAAGTAAAATTTTAATTTTTGATGACTGAGTATTACGGCGGTGTCTTATCTGATATTTTTTTATGTATGTAAAGAAAAGTTTTCAAAAAATAAACCAATCATGATTAAAACTACAAAATTCCTAAACAAAACATTTTTTCATGGCATCAAAACATATAAAAATCCTAAAAAAACTTTGTTTTGAGCCCTATTCATAAAAAACATGTCACATAAGACGTCAACGTGATGCTAGTCATCAAAAAATAAAATTTTATTTAACGGCGTTAGTGACCATTTCATGACGGTGTTATAAATTCCATTACGTTTAAAATCTAACTTATTGTAAGGAAATAAATGAAAAAGTGTTTAATATCAGCCAATAGGTAATAACCAAAATTATTAAAATTCAAATCTAATATTTCTTTTTCTATACTCACAATATCATCACCGCACACGGCACACGACTTAAGAAAACTAGTTTCTTCTTATTCCTAATGTTTATTTTAATAAAATTGTTTCTATTATAAAATTAACATTATTGCATTTAAATGTTTTTTGATGTTTTCTCTCTTCCAAATTTCTAACGTTTAAATCGATAATCCACCTAACATTTTTAGATCAACAAATCTATGACATATGACCAACAACTTCACCTTAAACTTATCCGAATCTAGTGTCCAAAAACCTAAGTAGAAATTAAGGTAACCTAACTCAGTTCCAAGGTTTTCTTTAATTAGTCAATCCAATTAAGAGAATGCAAAACATAAAGTACACCAATGCAACAACAATTAAATCTTCCTATTTTTTTTTTTTTAACTGCGATTTCATAACAACAACCAAAACGCCCTACCTAGCAAGGAGCCAGGATCGGGCAAAACAAAACAGAGAAGGGACTTACATATTGAAAATGTCCCACTTCTCCCAAGTAAGACTCGACCATTTACCCTTATTCTTAACCCAAAGGAAACTAAGGCATTTAATTTCTTTAAACATAATATTGATGCTAGCCTTAGCCCCTTCAAAAATGGCCTTATTCCTAAAACTCCAAATTACCCAACATGTTGTAAGCATAACCGCATAAAAAACCATCTTGCCCTTTCTATCGAAGTGAGAGTCCTCCACAAGTTTAAGTAAGTCACCAAACTCGTAAGCATAGATGGGAGGAACTTTGCACCAACTTGAGACGAGCTCCCAAACCCCCGCCGCGATCTTACACCCCACCATGAGATGGTAAACCGTCTCGTTGTCTTCAAGGCAAAGTTGGCAGCTAGGGTCTCTAATCTCCACTCTTCTTCTTGAAAGCGCCTCCTTCGTAGCAATTCGGTCCTTCATAATCCTCCAAAACAAAATGTTAACCTTGTTGGGGACCAATTTGTTCCACGGCATAATCAACCCATCCGTCCGCTCGTACCAATTCCATAAATTCCTAATGCTAGCCACAGAAAACCATCCACTGATGTCGCCCAGCCACCTAACTCCCTGTTGCGTCGGTTGGATTAAAGACAAAACATCCAACCCCTCCTCTTTTAAGCTTTCAATACATTTAATTATGTTGACCCATACCCCCCCCCCCCCCCTATTTCCATTCTTCTTGGCATTGCCTCTGTCCCATTTCTTTTTTTGTGAATCCCACATATAACCTTAAACCACAGACTGCTTTTTTCACTCATGCACCTCCAAGCCCACTTTGCGATGAGACATTTATTAGAAACATGGAAGGGAACGAGGCCCAAACCGCCCTCCTCCACCGGTTTAGCGACATCATCTCTAGCCACCCAATGTATGCAATTTTTCTCCGTCTCAACACCGCCCCACAAAAAGCGAAAACGGATACTCTCCCATTTTTGGAGCACTTTCACCGGGACTTTATATAGAGACATATAATAAGTCGGAAGGCTTTCTAAAACCGCTTTAGCAAGAACCAATCTACCCCCAATAGAAAGGTTGGCCGCTTTCCACCTCGAAAGTCTTCCTTCCACCACTTTTGTAGGTTCCTCCCAACTCTTGATCCTATTCATGTTTGCACCCACCATAAGCCCAAGATATTTGAAGGGAAGGTCACCCTTCTCACACTCGATCATTTCGGCATTGTCCACCACCTCCGAGTCGGGCACATTTAAGCCATAAAGAGCACATTTCTTGAGGTTGATCTTGAGCCCGGAAGCCATACCAAACACCCGGAGGATCCGAATAAGATTCATCACATTACTAATCGTCCAATTCCCGATAACTATGACGTCGTCCGCGAAGAGGAGATGAGAAATATTCGGACCTTCATTGGGAGTTTGAACACCTTGGAAGAGCCCGATGGAGCTCGCCTTTTGTAACATCCAATGTAACCCTTCCATAACGATCAAGAAGAGAAATGGTGATAGAGGGTCCCCTTGTCTAACCCCCCTTTGACATTGAAATTCCCACGTCGGCGATCCGTTGACAAGGACCGACGTTCTAGAGGCCTTAAGACAACCACCAACCCAAGACCGCCACTTCGGATGAAAGTTCATCTGGTCAAGAATAGAATCCAAAAATCTCCAATCCACCGTGTCATATGCTTTCTCAAAATCAATTTTAAAGATAAGAGTTGGCAGCTTCCTTTTTTTAGCCCATGAGACTAACTCGTTCACAATTAAAACCCCATCGAGGATGTTCCTATTTAATAGATACTATTTAATAGTCTTAATTCTTTATTACATGAAAGAAAAATAATTAAAGTAAATTAACCATCTTATAAACACGACTTGATATATATTTACGCATATATCTTAACTTTTGATTTCCTAGTGTTATTTAAGTGTCTCTCCCGTAAAGGTTAATGGTTTAAGTTTCGTAGTGGATTGTTTGTTTATAATAAAGTCATTTAAAAGTTACTCTATTATTAACATGATCATTAACTAACATAACGAAAGTTTAAGGGGAGGAGGTATGGTGGTAGAATGGCTTGTTGAAGCCATGTTCACCAACCAATAATATTCGGCCAACTAAAATTCCCTTAATTTGGAGCCATGTGAAGCCACACCACTATATGGTTGTGGTGTGGCTTGGTGAAGCCACATTCCTATTTTTTTTATTATTAAATTTAATCCACAATTAATAACGGATAGTTTGGGCTGGCTCAAGCGGGCTTCTGGAAGCCAGGTGGAACCGCGGTAGAGAAGCCAGGAAGGGGAACCGCTCAACGCGGTATGGTGAGCCACACGGAGCCACCCGGCTCCCCTTGGAACCAGTCTCCGGCTCCAAACCATACCACCTCCCCTAATAGAACTTCTTACATTTTTAACTATATACATACATCAACTTGTGTACGTACTCTAAAGATACTCTATTATTAACATGATCATTAACCTAACATAACGAAAGTCTAATAGAACTTCTTACATTTTAAACTATAAATATTACATACATCAACTTGTGTACGTACTCTCAGTTAGAGTATAACCAAGTTACATACATTGACTTATTCCTTTCAAAGTTCGGAATGGTGAGTTATTTAGTGAAATTATTTTTATTCCTTTACTTTGTTTGTTGTTAATTGTTAATATGAATAGTAAAGCGAACTTTTATTGGATGGATTGGATTTCTAATAATTTTCTTTCGATGTAACTTTTTAAAACTTTTTTTAAGTTAGTTTGTATATAATAAAATGCTGCCGTTTCAAAATATATTAGAGTAAAACTTTAACGGTTAAAATTAAACTGATTATATATTATCTATCAAATTTAACTTTTAAAGGTTAAAGTTACGTTGCCTCCTTTTCTTTTCTACTAGAGATATTGGTATACACATAATAAGTCAGCCAGCCTATGATTATGTGTCTTTCACTTTCAAAACAACATTCCATTTACATTTCTATAAAAATGACCATCATATCGTAATAAAATAATAATAATATTTTCAACATTTCGTGATAGGGACTTGTTTTGCCCGAACATGAGGACCTACCGGCAGAACCTTTGACATCCATAAGATCCACACTATAAATCATGAACAATAATTAGAAAACATCGAAGGCATTCATTAATTTTAACCCAAAAATAATTTATAAAAGATAAATCAAGCTCATCTTAACCCTCGTGCTAGATAGATAACATTTGATTCATTGCTCATTCTTAAGAGCCTCCTATATATTCGCAATGTTCCACCTTTAAAGTCTATGCAAGACACTAAAACCAGCTGCTCTTTACCCTACGACCTAGTCGATTTATGGAGACTCTAGCTCATATGTTCATTTCTTGAAGTACAATACAATATTAACATTTTCATAACCATAGTATTAAAACTCTTTTTTTCTTTGACGGGAGACTATTTATATTTTTAAATTACTTTAAGTTTAGTCACATATGTTTCATACTTTTACATTTTCTACCCTCTAACCCTTTTAGTTATTTTTTGTTTTAAATTTTGTGGTATTCTGTCACGAAACTTTTAACTTTTATATTTTTGTTTTTTTAATATATTTTTATAGTTTATACTTTCATCATGAGATCGATTTTTAGACTTTTATGTTTCATACCCCTTAACTTTTTAAATTTCTTTTTTTATTAGACTACTTTCATTTTTTTAGTACACTTTTAGAGTTTTTGAATTTGGCAACGACTATTTTTATACTTTAATACTTCGACGACACAACTAAAATTCTGTCGTTTTGTTCCCTTAATATTTCCTACTTTCATTTTTAGTATACTTTTTTATAGCTTTATACTTCGACGACACAACTTTTAGAATTTGACGTTTTATTCCCCTAAAATTTCCTACTTTCGCTTTTTTATTATAATTTTTTATAGTTTTATACTTTCACCATAAAACTTTTAGACATTTTATGTTTTATACTCCTTAACTTTTATACTTTCGTCTTTAGTATACTTTTAAAGTTTTCGACTTTGGTCAATACATTCTTATAGTTTTATACTTTCATCACATTAAAACGTTTTTTACTCAAACTGACGGGTAAATTGATGGTCCGCCACGAAGCGCGAATGAGTCAGAAGATCAAATAAAACTGAAATACGCTGGCATTACAGGCCCGCTGCAACGCGCAGGCGGGTCTACAACTTGTTAAAGATATGAAGGTTTGTATCTTTCATCAATTCACTAATTACTTAAGAGCGATTTTACCTAAAAAGTTCATACAACACGTTTCGTTATTTCCTCTAAAAACGTTCACTCACCATCAAAACTCGTTATCGCTAAGACCACCATCAATACAAAAACTTCTAAATGTTTTTTCTCTACCCTCCCTCACCTCCATCTCTCCAAATGTATCTTTAAATGCATTCCGAGATGGTCTAATTAACTTTTATATTTAAAGATTTAAGCCGATAATAGTTGTTATAAAATGAATAGATGTCAAGATAATTGACTAAAAATTAAATGTAGTAACATATGGTCGTTTATATAGTATTTTCTGATATGGATATCGAGCAATATTATGACATGTCAAATAATTAACAGAATATTGTGTTGTGTCAAATAATTAGCGAAATCTTGTGTCTTGTTACATCATTGAGACACATGTCGAGTAAAATCTTATTGTTAACGGTAGCGTGAAAGAAAATGTGATTATGTACGATCCGTATATGGTTGTACGACTCATATAGAGTGAACTTGCACAACTTGTATAATAGAACTATACAAGTCGTATCTAATTTCAGTGAGTAAGAGACTGAGTGGTATTCATTGCAAACTTTGTTCATATCCGGATTTCTAAGTTGCTGTAACAATAACATAACCCAATTTTATAATAGTTCTTCTGATGGATCTACATCAAGTTTTGTGGTGAATTATTGTGTCGATAAATTGGTGTACAAAACATTATCTCGTAAAGAAAGAACCCCAAATGGAGTGACAAATTTTGGCTGTTAGTACTTACCACACTCTAAAATCACATCACAAGAAACAAAACTGGGAATGAAATAGTTTCGTGTTGGCTTTTACTTTCTATCCTGGACCTTTTTCCCACGCAACTCGGCGACTATTCCTTTAATCTTTCACCCTCGAACACAAAACCTTGTCTCCATAGAAGAATAGATTCTCTCTATTTATAGATAAAATAGTAAAATCTTCCTATATCAAAAACTTTGTATAACTTTTTTTTAATTTAATTTAGACTTGTTCCAACTCATATTAATAATGTCTTTAACTCTTTATCAACTTTTAAAATGAAGTGGTGGTAACCGGTCAACAAAATGCACCGCAACCTTTTTTAGATAGCAAAACCAATCATACAAAAAACAAAGTTTTGCTCCAACTCATATTATAATGTCTTTACGACCCGCTGAACCCTATTAAAAAATTTAACAGTCTCCGAGGCTAAAAAGTCAAATGAAAACGGATAGAATTGTAAGTTGTTTGTACAATTAAAGTCGAATAAATTACACTTTTCACGCATTTATTTAAGTCTAGCGTCACACTGCTAGGAAAGTGAAGTTTCCCCGCAAAGTCTTTGGCACGAAAATTATTGCCAAGAATTAGCGACAAATCTTTTTTGTTGCTACTTTGTCGGATATTTGATCGGAAATTCATTAGACTGTCCGTAGTGGGGCGTTATAGCCCCGAAAAAGCTAACATGGCGCCCAACATGGCGCCCCGCACCACCCCCCTAGGCGCCATGTTAGGGAAAAATGTCTCCGGCGTTTTAAACATGGCGCCCCATGTTTTGTTCCTTCCAAGAAATCTAGCCGTTGAACGGCTAGTTTGACCCTCTTTTTTTTCTTTTCTCAATTGTTATATATATATATATTAACAACACATATCATTTCTCCACCCTCACTCACTACCATTCCTTCCATATTTTAAAAAAAAAATGGGTTCTCCACAATCATCATCATCTTCTATTTTTTATGATTTCGACGACGAGTTCGAAGACGAGATAGTTTCATATGTGATGAACATGGAACCACCTCCCGTTTCTCGTCCGGTTATCCGAAGAACCCAAATTGAGCGCGATCGTGAGGCGGCAAATAATCGTTTGATGAGTGACTATTTTGCCGCCATTCCAACATATCGAAATCCCAAAACATTTTTTACTCGTTTCCGGATGAGTAAACGTATGTTCCTACGTATTGCACATGATCTTGAAGAAAAATATCCGTATTTTCAACAACGAAGTGACGCACGTGGGAAGCTCGGATTTACCGCTATTCAGAAGTGTTCATCGGCATTACGTATCTTGGCATATGATGATGTTCAAGACGATGACTAGTTTGTTTTCGTTTTGTAGTTTTTAGAATTAAAAAAAAATGTAAGTTTTTATGTTTAAATAAAATTTGTTGTTTAGTTTTATTTAATAATTTAAAAAATAAATAATTGAGTAATGATTAACAAAATGATGAGTTGGGGGGTTATATGCGGGTTACCATTACACCACTTTTTCTATAACCCCCCTATGATAAGGTGTCAGCCACATGTCACATAACCCCCATGGGTGGGGTTACCACTACACATAGCCTTAAAAAAACATTTCCCTTGGAGGGTTTTTTTTCAAAAACACTTTATTCGTCGCAAGTTTTGTCGCTAAATGCTATTTATGTTGATTTCCCAACGAAAGAAGCTGTAGGAAAATAGGCTAGTTTTGGTGGTGAGTAGATAAATTAATTTTAAACTATCTTACATATTAATCTTTGAAAAATAAAAAAATTAATATTGTAAAGAGTTTTTAAGCTAGTAGTATTAAGGTAGTAAGAATTCGATTGTTATGGTAGATAAAAATAATTTTTATTTCCAATAAGTTAGGTGGGGACTGCTCACCATCTTTTGTCAGTACTTTTCCCCTTTAAGTCTCTCAGTGTCACAAACCGAGCCCCTTAAACAAGGAGGAAAAAACCACAATCTTTTCACAACCTTTCACATCTTTTATCATTTTCTTTGATATCCCACTTGTTGTTTAGCTTTTGTTTTGTTTCCTAAGATCATGAGCTCAATCATGGCTGCCAAGACCCCTCATGATTCTTCCTTTTCCTTCTCAAAAAGATACTTTCACTGGAAAAAGAAAGCAGTTGAAGATGAAGAAGATGATGAACAAGAAACCCTCAATTTTTGTTCGTCATCACTCGCCTGTGGTGCCGTCCCCGAGGACGACCTCAATCTTAGTGACAAGATAAACCTCTCGTTGCCCCGGAGAAAGAAACCGACATTCATGTCGGTTTCTAAGCTCCGGTCGGCTCTTGCATTCGGCAAGAGCCGGTTAACTTCCGGTGGTTCTGGTCGTGGAAAGACGACCAGAATCGTGGGAACTCTTTTTGGATACAGACGTGGACACGTCCACGTCGCGTTCCAAGACGACTCCAAGCTCGGCCCGGCTTTTCTGGTCGAGCTTGCCACCCCGACCAGCTTCCTGGTCCGGGAAATGGCGTCGGGGCAGGTTCGGATCGCGTTGGAATGCGATAAAAAGACGGAGAAGAAGGGTTTTAAGCTGATGGATGAGCCACTTTGGAGGACATACTGTAATGGGAAGAAATGTGGGTATGCAATGAGGCGTGATTGTGGGCCGGATGAATGGAAAGTGTTCAATTCTGTTGGACAGATTAGCATGGGCGCCGGAGTGTTACCTGCAGGCGGCGGTGGTGCCGGGGCAGTTGGCGGTGGTGAAGGAGAGTTGATGTATATGAGAGCAAGGTTTGAGAGGATTGTGGGGTCAAAAGATTCTGAAGCATACTACATGATGAATCCAGATAGCAATGGAGGACCAGAACTTAGTATTTATCTTATTAGAGTTTGAGATTTGGATATTTGAATTTCAGTTCATGTAAGTCTTGGGCTTTTAGATATATATATCATCAAGATTTGGTTCTTCATTTGGTTTTTTGCTAAATTTTAAGTAAAATGATTTAACGTTTATAAAACGTATGTAAATCATGTTTAACGCGTACACGACATAAGTCCGGATTAAGTTTTAAACGTATGTATCTCTAAGTTCATCAACTAGCTCGACACTCTCTGCATCACTTAATTAAACATGAGCATTAGCCTCAATTTCCACTGGTTGATTCTTTGAAAGATCGAAGACATTCTACAATAAAACATAGAAAATCAAAATTAATAGAAAGAAAATAAGATGAAGTCAATGATAAACTAAAGTGATTGATATGTGAGAACTTTGAAGTCTATGGTGGCTATAGATTTTGTGGAAAAGAAAAGAAAATTAAGACACTTGTATATCAAACAAATGGGTTATAAGTTTATTTGGGCAGGAAATATAATTACTAATTTTAATTTGGCTTAAATTTTTAAATCAATAAAATTAGAAATAGGAGTGAATATAATCGAGCCGACGAGCGAGCCTGTAAAGTCGCTCACATTTCTCTCTTGAAACTTTCTGGGACTGGTTATGCTAATGTCTTCATCACTACATAATAGTTTAAAAATAGGCTTCGATTTTGTTCCTCATTCTATGGCATCTCAATAACATAACTATAATCCGCCATTAAAGTCGTTCCTTGATGTTATTTTGTATAAAATTTCCTACATCTCTTTTGGATTTCACTCCTCAAAAGGTGTTTATGTGTTTGAACTTTTATAATTTTAGACTGTTCAAATGATATTAAGGGCTTACTACATGGTAACATGGAGTGATGTAAAACTTTAACCGATATCCGAAAATGGAATTTTTTTTTTATTTAATTTGAGGGACTTCGTCAAATTAGTTATCATAGGGTGTTATTTTGGTCCCTTTTGATATCAATCTCCAGCAATGCATAGAGGTCACCAATGGGACTAGCGATTTGTAAAGATATTACCAATGATAATGGTGATCTTTAGCAATGCATGGTAGCAGATGAAGTGGATAGATCCGATTTAATTCTAACAAGTTCTTTATGGGCTTTCTTGACCCGCAAGATTCCCAGTAATGTCATCGTAGTCCAGCGTAAATCATAATGGATCTCACAGAATAATCAAGTATTTATGGGACTTGAATTCTGTTATGACACGTGTCATGCCCAGGATTCATCTGCATCCATCATCAGATCCAGGCTCTTCATCCACAACCGATTCTAGAAGGTACGCATGCGCAATATGCGTGGGCACCTGAGCTCAATCTCCATGCAACCCTTAGTATATATACTAAGAGTCGCACATGTATCATAGTCATGTTCGCTTTACACCTTCATCTTCACACACTTTCTTCTCCATTTACTCCGATCACTTGTTTAAGGGGCTTGGTTTGTGACATCAGACGCCACGTCATCAAATAGTTAATGTTGTTAAGTTTTTTAACGACGATTCCAATGTAAATAAATTAGGGTGAAACTGGGACCGGTAGGAGGAACTTCGAAATGTGATATTATTATTTGGCAACACTCGAAAGTTTGGATTATTTGAATCTGATTTTCGTAAATTAAAATATGTATATTGGGTTATTTAATTATTATACCTCCTTGTTTGTTACTTTGTTACAAGTTGCAGAGAAGGCATCCTGGTGGAGCCAAGAGGAGAGGGACTTGACCTATTGTATGTTAAAAGTTAAGGAGGAAATAAGGGTTATTGATCCCGATGGTGATGATTGCTAGAATTGCGTAAAAATATATTTGATGAGGATATTACAACAACGTAAATTGGATGAGCTAAAAGGAAAATGAACAAAGATTTGAACGAGTGTTTATAAAGTTTCACTAACCTACGAACTAGTTAAATTAATATTGAGTTCTTTTAACTTTATAATAAAAATTGTTTTAAAAAATTATAATAAAAAATACTTTAGTTTTATTTTACCGACTGTAATCATTTGATACTTGACATCCTGAATTAGAGGTCTAAATGATGGGTGTTCGTGTGATGTAAAACTGGTCGATAAATGACTACTTTAATTTAATCATTATCATCATCATCATATGTGTTTCCTAGCATTCATTTGGAAGTTAGTGTGGCGACGCACGCTTGCCACAAAAACCGGTCTTTGTGGCACATAATCATGTTTAGAGATTTTGAACTTCTAATCGTATCTATGTTTATAAAATTCCTTTTACTTTTATTCTCTAAATAAGTTTATTTTTAACAGCGATTTCATAAAAAACACGGCCCCGACACTAGCGAGAAGCTAGAACGGGTCCAAAACAAACAAAGCTTACATAATAATGTTGAAATTACACCAATCACTTCAACTAACATCCCATTTCCTACGCCTATTGGAAATCCAAAGAAAACTTATCGACTTGATTTCCATAAAGAGCATTTGAGCCGTCACCCTTTGGCCTTTTCTTCCGGAAAACCGCCTCGTTCCTCGCACCCCAAATTACCTAACACGCCGTGTGAACGAAGCCTACACAAGGGACCCCCAACCATCATCAGCGGGCATTGAATCGTAGACGAGGGCACTGAATACCTCTTTACCTTCTAATGTGGAGGTAAAGGGTTCAAATCCACCTAACACAAAAAATGTAAAATATTATAGAGGTGAATCAGAGGTTTTACTACAGTGAGTCTTAATTTGGGCGGTGAGTTTCCTCTGGGATGGACGTGCAACACAGAAGGTCCTGATTACTCGCACAAACTTTGATCGCACATAACTTCTCGTTTATAACATGGTTATTCATATTTATGTCGGATCAACTAATAATAACAAGCTGTATAAAACAATTAAAAACAAATCTAAACTTTTCGGTCAAAGAATGAAACTCTATCGAACGAGAAAAAAAAAGGCTACGTGGAGAGATTTTTTTTAGAGCCATTTTGTTAGATTTTTTTTTAAAGTTTTCTATTCTTATAATTTTAAATGTTTATAATTTTTTCATACAATATTATTTTTTATTTTTAATTTAAGTAAATTATTATACCTATATACAAAAGACAAAGTTAAGATAATTTATTATTTTGTCATTTAAAAAAGTTAGGATTATTTATTATATTGCCATTGAAGAGTTTTACCATTTTGTTATTTTTTAATCAAATAATTAATTCTTTTAATTTACTATAGTTAACGAGGTTAATACCCATGCCCGTTGCGCTTCGGTTGTTGCTCGGTATTACAAAATAGTAAATAAGCTTAATGTTCACGTTAGGCTTCATGGTTTTCTTATTTTTACGCTTGAATATGTTCTTGTATAAATAATTTTTCTAAAACATCAAACTCACATATATTCTATTTACACCTATATTATATTATACCTGAACCCTCACATCTCTTTTGATGTGTGGGGCTGGCTTATGGTCATAAACATGCCTTAATAGAAATGCTATGAACTAAACAACGCAATATTACTAAATAAATATAAGGTTAATAAAAAGGCAAAAGAAAAAATATAAAAGTCAAACAAAAAGTATAACTGAAATCTGACAAACGTAAAATTAAAATTCTAAAACTAGAGCATTTGATTTGGTTGGTTAAGTTTTAACTTTAAGTTTATTAAACAATATTGGTGCTATTTGGAGAGTGATTTTTGTCGTGTGCTTAACAGGTTTCTTAGAGACGATAAGATTAGCAATGAATGTCTCTCATCGTTCACATATCTTTAATACATAAAGTAGTTGATCCTCTAGTACTCAACGACTATAGAGTATAGACCGATAAGTTTACTTGACTCAATTTTCAAAACTCTCAAAAGTTATTGCTCCTAGGTTTAATTTTTAAAATGATTGGCCATTAATGTGTCTTAAATTATACATATAAACACCACAAACCACAAATATCCCACATTTAAATTGGTTTTTGTTACACAATTTTAAGAATCAAAACCTAATTGGTTTTTATCTGAATTTTATAGGTTCAAATGAGAACTATATGTAGTTAAAAGTAAATGGAAGCAATGATGCAGTCACTCAGTGGCGAAGCTAGAATTTTTGAAGTGGGGGGTCGGGATCTAATTTTTTTTTCTAACGCCAATTTTTGGGTAATTTTTGAAAGGGGGGCGAAACCGGAGTATATCAAAAAAATTCCCCGTACATCGCAAAAAAAAATTCAGAGGGGTCGGACGCCCCCCTCCCCCCCCTAATAGCTGCGCCATTGCAGTCACTCTTGATAACTATAAGGAAATGTTGGTTGCTAGCACATGCCCACATGTCACATGTGGTGTGCTGATCTGAAGTGGCAAATTTATTTGGGCTTTGATTAGTAACTTGTGGGCTTAAAAAGGCTTACGCGAGCAACAAAGGGGAAAAAAAGGTAGATAACTGATTTTGGGCTTGACGAAAATAGTTATTTAGGTCGGTGTCAGGGCCGGTCCTGAGAATTTGGATGCCCAGGGCGCGAGTCGAAAATTTGCCCCTGTTAAAAAGTTTAAATAGTACAACACAAAGTTTTAAGGGTTTGGAACCTAGTCAAGCTAGGCGGCTCATCCCTACGTCGATTTTATTAACTAAATAAAAAGTTTCGAAATTACAACATATAAATCATCTAAAATGATGTCTACGTGCATTTTTTGATGCAAAAACCTCAATTAGTTTGTCATAATCAACATTAGCTAAAAAACTACTTTCAATACTTAAAATTGCTAACCCATTTAACCGCTCTTGAGTCATGGTACTCCGCAAATAAGTCTTCAATAACCTAAAAACTTGAATCAAATATTGTACTATTGGGCTAAAAATACTACTATTGAACTAACTAAAAAACTAAGTGGGCTAAAAACGTCTCATGATTTACTACTATGTTACCGAGACACTGAACAATCACATACTTGAATCAAATATTGTACAAATATTTGTATAACCTTTGTGAAACCAATAAAAGAAAGTCTCACTTTGGGAAGGAACCGTATTGATTTTGAGGCCTGCTAAGGCTAGAGAATAAATCATCCATATCTGTTGTTGCTGAAGTTGTGAGACCAGTGGACTTTCCGAGCCCAGATCCAGTACCCATGGCTTGACCCCTGTACAAAGAAAATGCTGCCCCCTTGAAGATTGATGCCCTGGGCTGTAGCCCAGCTGGCCCAGGCCCAGGGCCGGCTCTGGTCGGTGTAGATTTATTTTCTTGACGACTTGGGGAGTTGGGGAGACTCCGGATGGCTGAAAGAATTGGCAACCAATAAGGAGACAAAATTCAACGGTGTTCGTGATCAAGAGGAAGAGTTTCATGGATTACATCCCGTTAACATCGTATCTCTTACGTTAATCATTCGGTTTGGTTCCTTCTAACTCGTTTTTTTTATATTTAACTTGGAACATAAACTTGTTTATTTTTGTTCGTTCTTGGTTCCACTACCCCAAGTGGATGAAAACTACCAATCTTAGTACAATATTAAATACACAAATTCTCGTCTCACGGACGTAAACTATGCACCTAAATAAAATAATATAAAACAACCACCGCTATCACTGACTGCAACCTTTCAAAAACTTTTTATCTTCACTTCTCTGAAATAGACGCTAAAAACACATCAGCACACAAGCTAGTGAGACACGATCAGTTCATCTTAACATATTATTAGAAAAACGTGTATGCAGATAAGTTACATGACACAATTAATATCTTATGGCACGCCAGATTCCTATGATGAAAACTCATGTTTGCGTCCGTTAGGTGCGCTTCTTGAGCACCAAATCAATATGCCACACAAGGCTAACATAAATGGCTCATTTGAGTCAACGGCTAACTGCCTACCCGTATGAAGTAAAAAAAAAAATCAAGGACCAGTCTTAGGTCAATATCTTTAAAATAAATTATTTTATATAGTATGGATCCATGTATATGCATATATCTATCTATATATATATATATATAGAGGAAGGGTAAAATGAAAACTCTCCCGAGTTGAGAAAACTTTGAAAACTCTTTAAAAACGGGGTCAAAAAGTTTTTTTTCCCTTAAATTTTTTATGGTGATTCTTTACGTTATAGGCTATCCATAGATGAAAAAAATAAAAAAAACGCCTCGGGGATATGTTTTTAAAAAAATCTCAAAAAACGGTCTTGTTACATATGTAACACTCTGTACATATGTTTGTTACATATGTAACAACAAAACTTGTTACATTTTTAAAAAAATTCCGCGAGGCGGTTTTTTGAAATTTTTTCCATCTATGGATAGCTTATAACGTAAAGAATCACCATAAAAAATTGAAGGGAAAAAAAAAATTTGACCCCGTTTTTAAAGAGTTTTCAAACTTTTCTCAACTCGAAGTGGTTTTCACCATAACCATCCCCTATATATATATATCATTTAATTTTTATATTATTTAACTTGGTGATTCGTCTGGGCAAATTGTCTACTAGTAATTGTCATAAAGCATACAATTCTAAAAATATAACAATCTTATATATTGAAATATTAAGCGTGATATTTCAGCCCAGAGAAACTTAAATAAGGGAGGTCTTAGGTTGCGTGCTCACCTATAAAGCAACTATATGTCTCGATGAAGCGGTAGAACAAATAGGTTCTCGTGCTTCTAAACTTTGTGGGTCTTAACCTCTTAACCACACATTTCCCCCACTTAACATATAAATTATATCCAATGAGTCTTAAATAGGTCCTAATGTCACATTAACACTTTCTGGTATCCTCAGAATGCATAATCACATGTTCAAATATCATTTAACCCGCTCATTGGTTCGAAATAATGAAAATATACATTATGTCCAAAATGACAATACAACCGTATTCATATATCTTAATATGGTCGTATTTACTGATATGGCCAAATTCCTTTTCTTGAACACAAAATCGCATTGTGTCATTTTGGTCAACTGATTTTTTCGCGATACGACCGTACTCATCTTTACCCGTACTAAACGAAAATCAGAATTCTTAATATCGTTCACTCCGTGATACGAGCGTATCCATATAACCTCATATGGTCGTCTTGCACAATTTGACAAATTCCTTAAATCTCTCAAAAACACATTTTAAGCCCGTTTTTTGTCGGTTTTTCATATCATTTGTTTTCAACAGTTAATATAGGTTTTCAAAAAACCCAAAAACATATAAAAAACCATTTCTTGACCAATTTATACCCAAGTCTTCAAAAATAGGTTTTATGCTTAAAATGCTTGTACATCGAGTAGAAAGAGTTGTACTAAATGTTTCTTGCGGTTTCCAGAATTTAAGAGAACTGAGAAATCCCCAACTCAGCCAAAAACACCACAATCTTCTCTGCATGTCATCATCTAGGTGTTAGATTATCTTGTAAATACTAATGACATACATTAAAGCGTGAATTAGGTTTCTTACCAAAATTGATGCATATTCTTACCTCTTGTGCAGATTTTGTCTTCCACAATGACTTGATAATGATCTAAATCATTTATCACTGATTAATTCATGGATGTCATCTCTATACCTTAAGAACTTATTCTTGAGCCAAAATCATCAAAAGTTGCATGGAATTTATGGATGGAGAGCGGACTTAGACTAGTTGCCCATCAATAATCAAGCTCCTCAAATGGAGGACGGACTTAGCCCATTTGCCCGCAAGGTCTAATCTCATTCTCTAGCACATTAATATCAATTCTCAACATTGCCCACATTGTGATGAGGTTATGGAAACAAGTGATCACATTTTCGTGTTATATTTCGATGGTAGTTTGGCAAATGGTAAGTTCATGGTGTAAGCTACCACCAATATATGCATTTGATACAAGAGATCTTATTCAACTGTATAAGAATGCTACATCTAATGGGAGGAATATGAGAATCATTCTATCGATATATTATTATCGTGTTGGTGTATATGAAAAGCTCGAAATGACATCATATTCTCAAACGAACATGTCTTCGTGGAGAAATTATGTATGTAGATTACAACTAGGAGATTCTTTGGATTAAGTAAAGATCAAGACTTGAAAACTTGGAGTGGAGCAATATCCTTTGAGTGGTGTAATGTAATGTAATCTAACTTTTATGGGGCGGTTGGTGCATATTTAGCTCCTCACTAACCATTCTTTGTAATCTTCTAGTGTTTGTTTTAACATAATGCAACGGCTTTCTGGAAAAAAAAAGTTGGTCATTGAATACATGTAGCATTCATCAATGGAGCCACATGGCCCAATAAAAAGCGAGTTTTATTCATCTTTTTGATAAATATGTGTGTATATATATATATATATATATATATATATATATATATATATAGAATTGGGGTAGAATACATCCACCAAATTCCCTACACCCACTCTTTTTTTTCAAAAAAAACACCAAAAAAACACTTTCTTTAAAAAAATATATTTAAAAACATCATATGTCAAATCGCTATATATTCTTTCTGGAACACCTTTTTTTAAAAAAAATTATGGCGTTTTTATTATTTTTTCAAAAAAACGCCAAAAGATACAAAAAAATAAAAAAATATGTGTTTTGATGTGTCTAGAAGAATGGTGTTTTAAAAAAAATAATTAAAAAAAATGTTTTTTTGGTGTTTTTTTTGAAAAAAATAAACCGAAAAAAAACACCAAAAATAAAACACCACAAAAATTAAAAAAAAAATTGTCCTAAAAAGCTAACATAGCGATTAGAGGTGTATATCAAGAGAATGTTATTTTGAATTGATAAGTGCAGTTTATGTATCAAGACATTGTTATCTTGAATTGTTAAGCGATATTTATATATTAGGATAATGTTTTTCGAAATAACAAGGTGCTATTTACAGAAATGCAAAATAACCAATGTATTTTCAGAATTAAAAAGTGTTATTTATGAGATTGCAAAATAGCACTGTATTATTTTTCTTCTTCTTGAAATTGAAAACCACTATGTTTTTCTTCTCAAACCAAAAAAGATAAAATCATCCTAACCACATAATCACAAACCAAAAATGAAGTTTGTTCGATTTTTCATTAGAATTTCTGATTTACAGTTTGGATCCCATAACAAATTTATGTGATTTGCAATTTGAAGTATCCAAATTCTGATTTTGATTTTGAGAAACTAGTTCTATGTTTTAGTAGTTGCGTATTTTAATTTGGATAATTATGCTTCAATTTGGACTTTTTTATCACTTACAAAATAAAATTAATTGTGCTCCCATAAGGTTTGTCAACTTAAGAATGTTTGGTCAAATTCTATGCTAATTAAATTCTAAAACGAATTTAATTTTTAATTTCAAAATGAAATTAGCACAATTACATTTAATAGTTAATTGACTACGTGAAAAAAAAATCTCAACCACGTATCAATGGATCTAATAGTCTAGATTAGTTCTTACGTTTTTTACGTTTTTTTGGATAAAATAAGTTTATATTGAATCCATCCCCTACTAGTTATTACGTAACAATCTAAGATAAATTTAAAAGATGATTATGTTATTTAAAAGAAAAGGAAGTTGCAAGAAATAGCCAAATAACAATTTTCGTCTATACACCGTTGAATATTGAAAGTTAGGTTGGTCAAGTCTATCAATGACTTTTGCAAATTAATTCGTTGAATTTCATTTATCTTTGAAATGCTTTAATATATATTAAAGAAAATTAACTTTATTTAATTTTTAAAATTGTTATCATACGGTCAATTGCTCAACAATAACTAATTAAACATGCCAGATATTGTTGTTAAAAACTAAAAATAAATTGTATGGATTTTTCATTATTTACAAGAACAGTAACAGATGAAAGAATACAACTTTTAGTCCGATAGTTACTTTTTTAAAAGATCTACCAACTAAGGGTCTAATTTATTTTCTTTAAAAATACTCAATTTTAATATATAACAACTTCGGATAATATTGGAGGGTCAATAGACTCTTTTAATCCTGCATTGGTTCCCTAGTCATAATAACTTCATTTTTTTAACTAAAGGGTATAGACATCGAGAACACTCTGGTTTTCGGTTGAAAAATCACAAAGAAACCATGTCACTTCTTACATCTACACAACTTTGGCCAAAAAAATCGCAAAACTTGTATGCAATATTGAAGATCAAATAATAACTTATAATTTTATTAGTCAATAATTCAATATTACATTCAAATAAAGTATACGAAGATTGTTCCCTAGCTTTCCATATTGACCAAGGTAATATTTACCTACGTAGTCAATTACTCAATTACAACTATATACCCTCACACTATAGATCAAAAAAGCATTGTGTCCTAGCTAATTTCCATGAAAATAAACTCAAATTTGACCTTTATCCCATCTTAATATATAGGTACCTCAACAAAAAGAAAAATATATAATCAAGAAAATGGAAAGATTATTCAGAGGTGCGGTGTAGAACCGATCACGGAGTTGTGTCTCTTTGAAGGAGCAGAAGGAGGCACGGCTTCGCCTTTAGGCAGCATACTTAAAAGTAATCCAAGCTGATCGGCCGCCTGTGAACCAGTGGAGTCGGGTTTTCTCTCGTGTTGTTCTTGTGTCATTGTGGTCATCATGACACCGGGTCGAATCGAAAAGCCTGGACTGACAACAAGGGTTGCTAGTAAGAGCATAAAGAAGAGCTTCTTCTTCCCTAATGTAGTATTTTTGTAAGTAAAGGCCATGGTGGGTTTGAAGTATAAAAGATTTGTATTTATATAAAGAGAGAGAGAGGCATGAAGTGAATATATATAAATATGCATGCGAGTGTGAGGATATGTATTATGTAAGCAGTGGCCAAATTATAGGGAGTGAATGGCACGCCAATGAGTACGACTATGTGTGCCCTTCCATGTCAACTATGTCTTATTTGAGTTATTTCCAAGGGTCACCTATTATCCTTTTCTAAGACTTTTACTTATTTTATTTATATAGATAGTGTGGTTTTGATACAAACTATTAAGTATATATAAGTCCAATTTTGAGATTAGAAAATACATAGTCTTTATTATTAAATATTATTAGAATTATATGACGCATAAATAGACATAGAAGAAATTATTATATAAATCATTGCATTAATGCAATCTGATACGTGATTAGGTTTGGATTGAGGATTATAGTGAAGATTATGTACAAATAAATCAAGAGAATAATAAATGTGAGTTTCTTCTCACTCTGGGTAAATAATTTATAAAATAGGATGTGCTTGTTCTGTATTTAAATTATATATTTTAACTACTGATAGTATGTGTATATATTGAGGCCGATAGAGTTAGATACGATCATGGCAGATGGTGTTTAGTAAGTCGTACAAATATGTAGTACGTAAATACAATGACCCATTTACTCGAAACAAACTATCCTTGTATCAGTTTTCTATTCCCTGCCATGGATATATTTACATGATGTTGTAGGAAAAAATTTAATCTTTAATTTCAAATGGCATGTTTGTTTTTTAACTCACCAGTAGTTTGATGAGCCCCAAATGTTTTCTTTTGGACACACATCATAGGTACCATGTAGTAGCATGTTGCTAAATGTGGATGATGAAGAATTAATATATAAGTCTAAATTTTTGTTGGTTGAAGACATAGACTTATAATATAGTATAGAATTGAAATGTTGTATCATTTTAGTTCACTGTAAATATTATGATTTTTTATATAAATAAAAGTTAAGACTTTCGTGTAGACTTTGATTTATACCATGGGCTTTCTGTTATCGATGCATAACACTCTCTAGTGCTTATCATGGGATGCGAGTGTTACAACCTTGGGATAAAAAACTGTTTGTGGGAGGGGGTGCGTTGGGATAAAGAACTGTTTGTGGGAATGACTACGTTGGGGTAACAAACTGGTTTATAGGAGGGGCTGCGTTGGGGTAAAGAACTCTTTGTGGGAATGACTACGTTGGGGTAACAAAATGGTTTATGGGAGGGGCCGCAGAAAAGCTAATGTGGGATGTCGACTAGAAAGTTTGTAGGAATGGCTAGTCTCAGCGTTACAGTTGATCTAAAAGTAAATAAATTAAAATTACATTTTAATAATAACGATTCTGTAACATTGTAACATAAATAAGTAAATAAAAAATAATTTATCTAGCTCAAAGTTTAACCATGATGGTTGATAAAGGTTTCACTTAACGTAAGGTACTCATCAAGAAAAGCTCAACTTTCGAATTTCCAAAAGAAACAAACCTGCGATTTAGATTAAGAGAATACATGAATAAAAACATCAAAGCACCACACGCTTTCTAAATGCAAGATGATAACCCCCCCCCCCCCCATCATTGTCACACCCCAACCGATGACGAAAGATGTCAGGGCATGATGATTGACCAGATGCTCACAACCAAATAAATTTAATTTACGATATACTTAATCATGCTAATTTCATTTCATTGCAAATTACTTAGTCTTACAATGAATATATAACAAACAAAACCAGATTAAAGTTTAAACTAAGTCTAACATTTCTTAATGTGATAGCACAAGAAAGAGTCTCAAACGGCATATCTTGCAACATGTATAACATAAATGCCAACTACAAATAGTTGGTGAGTACATATTAAGTGTATAATTAAGAATATGACATACAAGTATTAGAGATAATATCTATGCGTAAAACAAACCTTGACAGTTTAGGTTCCAGTCACCCATCAACAAGAATACGTGTTGTTATTGATAGGTGGGTTGTTAACCAAATACCAATAGTTATTAATGAACCAAAGGTTTGGTGTTGTTAATTTTTATGCAATATTAAAGTTTCAAGTTTCACAAGTCTTAAGATTCACGTATCAAGTCTCACACAAGTAAACATAAAATGAACTTTTCATTATATATATATATATATATATATATATATATATATATATGTATATATATATTGTTATGAGTTTGAGTTAGGATACATATTTATAATAACCTCAAGGTTAATAAACAATGATTTTTATATTTTTCAAAACCCAATTTGGCATATATTTCAAATAAATACCAAATTCTTTTATATTGTGAAATAAACTTAGGGCTTTTGTTTAGTATAATATATTGTGATGTATTCTATAATATGAAGACCTAATTCAACTCCATGTGCTCAATTTTGACAGAACAACGTTAAAAAAACCCTAATTTGACTTATTTCTAAAATCAATACCAAACCTTTGCAAATCATGAAATTAACTTAGGCTTTCTTAATACATGATATTTTATGATGTTCCTCAGAAAATCAGAGTCTAATACAAAATAGATTGTCCAATTTGTACATAATATATTTAAGAACCTAGAATTTGAGCATTTCTAAACTCTAATGAAACTGAAATGATATACGAAATCGATAAAGGGGTTTTCATTAACATACCAAATAATAGAGATCTGCAGAAAATGAGCTCAAGAGCACCTCTAGATCATCCAAATTTGAACAGTGAACATAGGAGTGGATTTTAGGGTTTTCTATGATGAAATTTATGAAATTAATAATGGAAATGGAGCTCTCTGGGTTGGTATATATACTGGTAGGGTCGAAATAATGATGAGACACGAAAGAGGGTGACTAATCGACCGATTTTGATACGAATCACCCTTAAAACAAGACTGGAACACATAAAAGAGCTAGAATCCCATCAATAACCTACAAGGTGTACCGCGAAGAAGGAAGAGAGGCTGATGCGCGTACCGCGCGACCCTCATTTGGTATTTTTACATATTCAGTCTCTGAAGTTTCATATTATGCAGCTTTGGTCCCCCGAACTTTGGTATATTTACACTTCTAACCCCAATATGGGTTATTATTCGTATTCACTTGATTTCTAGCTTTGAAATATGTATTATGATAATTATAAGATTTTGATAATTCGCGAGGCTCCCAGTTAATACCGAAATCATGTTAAAACTGAAATTTCGTTGTTTTGCGTTTAAACTTTGAACTCTCGTCAATACCTCATTAATATATACTTCAAAAACTTTGAAATCGGGTCGGGTTAAAATGAATATGAATTGACCGAGTTGTCACAATCATCTCCGAACTGCGCCTCCACAACCTGCCTTGTCATTGACCATCTTGCGTGAACGAAACCAATGTTTTAGTCATTTTTTTCTTGGTAAACAATTTTGATTCGGGTTCACGTTTGGTGCTTTTGGGATTGGAACGGAAAGATTAACACATCTTGCTTTGCATATATTGTTGTTTCACATTTTAAACATTTAATATCATCACTCATACACTTTACAAGATTTAAACAAATAACATAACAAAAAGACACCATTTTTATAATCAAACCATCTCTTAAATACTTAAACCTAACCTATTTGAATAAAATGTCAATAAAATGTCCTTAGATAAATTTTTGGATGATCGACATCACATGGTATGCATGACACAAGTTTAGTTTGATCAAATAAAATTGAAAATGGAAGAAAATGGCCACGATTTCCGGCAAGAATATTTGACTTGGCTACGTGGGCCACTAATCAAGTCCCAGACTATAACATGTTTCTTGATTTTTAATAAAATTTCGAAGTAAAGTTCGTCGGTGTTTTTTTTAACTCCAAAGGCCGGATATTCAAAATTATCTAGCCAAATGAATCACTCTTTTACTTGAATAATAGAGTATAGAGACCCGGTCCATCTATCACATATGAGTAAACTCACAACTAAGAAAAATCCGTGACTGAACTCAGAGCAAATTACTTTTATCTTAATCAAGAGTCGAACTCATGCCCTCCCACATGAAAAGTCACACTTCCATAAATGAATTTCTAAAGATAAGAAAGACTAGAAAAATCAAACAAGAAAGAAATATCGATCCCACGTCTCTTTAATCTATATGACTTTAGACTTTGGTCCACCACGAGGAGGTGAAACCGTTCCCCCGATCATAGATTGAATGTCCCATTTAATAATAAAAACATTAATATTTACTCATGATGTGTCACTTACCAAATCTGAGCATATCTTAAGCACTATATTATTCAAAAGGTGACCGTTTTGAGAATCATTTGTACTATTCTTCAAGAAACTAATGAATACAAGTTGAAAGTGATGGCCATGTTCATAATCAATCTATCACACTCATCTTTCTTTCATTATTTATTGTAAACAATTAACTTAATATGCGGAGTAATGTTCGTAAGTAAATTACTATATATATAACAAAATATAGTAGGAACGGGAAACAAATTGATCAATACAAAAGGAACTCGATCACAATAAAATACTTATAACAATCGAAATAAACCACATACGACTAAGCGGTAGAATCATAATCGATGAAGCCATGTATTGGAACAAATTTTTTTTAAACGGATTTCACATATCTTCTGAAAACGTGTTTGTCTCCTAAGATATAACAAGAAGCCATTATTGTAGTGTTGGAGATGACCACCGAACCGGTAACTCGAGACCATATAAATTCTATAAAAGTTCTACTTCTTAGAAGCAATTCAACCACGATAGCATCTTAATTAGTTTTACACTCAAACCAAAATATATGGTAACATCTTCAAGCATTTAACTAAATTAAACACATGAATTATCAGCGTCTTTAACAACAATTTAATAAGTTTATGATAAGTTGAATTTGTTCAGCTTATGTCTCCACCAGTGTCCATCAGCAATAACTATAAGAAACCGAGTAACGGTCAATCTGATTCTTTAATTCAACCCGGTCAACTTAAATTTGGGTTCAAATGGAGACTTTTAATTTAAGGGAATGGGTTATGCTTAAATTGACCCCAACCAAAATGACTCAGTTTTTAAATTGATCGATCCTGACCCTCCTGACCTGAATCCATACCAAACCTGACACCCCAACTGACCAAGTGCGAAGCTTAGTTAGGGTCCCCTCCCTCCCCCTCGGGCCCTTTTTTTCCGCTTAGTAATGTTAAGCTTTACTCCGTTTCTTCGAATTTTTTTATAAACTGAGCTCCCCCCTCCCCCCCCCTCCCCCAATTGAATTTTTTTTCTAAAGCTCCGCTAATGAGACCGACGTGACCCGCCACTCCCACCAATGAGGTCAACAATAGGATTGAAAACAAGTTGAGTCAAACAAACCGGTCTCGGGCTTGAAGTCAAACGAGCCAACTCGACTTGATAAGTCCTTGAATTAAGGCATTGCTTGAAGGTAGAAATGTGATATATGTTAGTGTGTTATTTGAACTAAGATCAATTTTTTATGATGTGACGTGGTAATAACAAGAATACACGTATAAAGTACGTACAAAATTACACCCTCCCCTTATATACTCTTTACGGAACCGATCAATCCATTCTCTTCTTATTTCTGGATCGGTTAGAGAAGCAGGATATGGATAAAGAGAGAGAAACCAAGAGTTTGAGATAGAGATCTAGTGGTGAACTGGTGATAACCGTGTACATCTATGATGTTGGGTAACTAGAGATGGCTACAACCTCCTTTAGAGACGAACTATAATGACATCCTTTCACAATAACAAAAAATGACGGTGTAGGGGGGCGGTCCAGACTTTTTTAGGCTCAAATGAGCAACCGAGACTTGAGTAAAACGTAAGTTGTGTTTGAGGCGAGATCTATACGCGCCATATTTAATGTTTTTAAGAAGTTGGTGCCAAACTCTGATATAGATGGTGATTTGGTGCATTTGTAACGCACGCAACGAAAAGATGAAAATATGTTTAGAAAAAGATGTGAACGATGGTATGATTATACAATAAATCAAAATTTAAGATGTTTTTGTATTAATAATCGTTTGGGGTAGAATTTGTTTTCAGATGTGTCTTTTTGTGTTGTTTTGATTATTACTGATTAGATGGTGTGTGGTGTCGTCTTTGTAAGTTTCTTGCTTGCCTTCCGTTAAATAAATTACCTTCAAAAAGTTATTTTAATATAAACATATCCACACTAAATCTATACATTATGCCATTAAACTTCCTAAGTTAAGGTTATTTTAATACAAATATAGCCACTCTAAATCTATAAATGTACCAATAAAATTCCTAAGTTAGGGTTTGGTTAGATTATTTCTATGACTAATTTAGAGGTGACAATTCTCTAACATGTTTAAAAAATCAAGTTTTGAGTTGGAATTTCTAACATGTTAAAAAAAATGTCATGTTCGGGTTGGCCTGTTTAATTTAACGGGTCATGTTTAGGTTGACTGTTTAACCCGTTTAGTTAAACATGTTGACCCACAAACCTGTTTAGAGTAACATGTTAACCACAAACCTGTTTTTTACCCTTTTTCGACATGTTTGTTCCTGACTCGTATAACCCTCCCAACCTCCCAACATGATTAAGACATTCATGATTTGATTATTACCCTCAACCGTGTTGCTATTTTAGTGTAATTAGGATTGACTAGTAATTAATCGTACTTACAACTAATATCGATGGTTTTGGTGGTGCGGCGTAATACACGCTTGTATTGATAAGTTGTAAGTCAGGAACCTCAAAGGGGGTTCCAAGGGGGAAACGCTCCCGAGATTGTGTAATTTTGTCCCGCAATTTACTTATTAATTTCGTAGGGACCAATTGTGTAATTTTGAAAGTTCAAAATTACTGATAATTGCAAATGCAGTTATCTGATCGACGCTCCTCTTCCTAAATTGACAATCAACATCAAAATTCACATAGGGTTCAAAACCTATTGCTCTAAAAGATTCTCGAATCCATATTGTTCATCTGGATCGTATCCGATCGATAATCTCGAGTGAACTACGAGAATATTCGATCTGAAAGTGCATTCACGCTTTCTAGATTATCCAGAAAATTCGCAATTTCTAACAAACCGTTCAACCTGTTTGATCCGTATAGGTAAAATGAGTTACGTTCGGGTTAAATAAATAATAAAAATGTGTGAACTAGGGTTAAAATTTTGAAAACGAATCATGATCGGGTTAAAGAATACAACCCGCCTATTGACACCCCCTCTGCTTTGCGGAATCTCGACTGAAATAGCGCACACAAAGGATCCCCAATTACAAACCCTAATCATCATACCTCACTGAAACATCGGCCAGCTTCACAATCTCTCTTAGTTTCGCTAGATAGTGGAGTATTAAACGACTATGGCGAATGAAGGTTCTAGATCTTCAAATTCATCCGTCGATTCCTACATTGGAAGCTTAATTAGCCTGACTTCCAAGAGTGAAATAAGATATGAGGGCATTTTGTATAATATCAACACAGAGGAATCCTCCATCGGATTGACTAACGGTAATCAATTTTATTCAATCTTGTTTGTTGAAATGTTCTTGTTGCTCACAATCCGTAGTTTATTGGTTCCTGTTTGTTTGCGTAGTTTGCTAATTTCAATAATTTAACCATAGAAGTGAAATGCTTGCCATCTAACTTGATTATATTGTTTTGTTATTCGCGATATGAGAGTAGGTGTTAGAATAAACATCTTACCACAAGGTTCCCCTAAATGAATCAGATAGATCTTCTGGAATCCTATTTTCTGTCTTCTAAATATCACAATTAGTAAAATAGCTTTCTAGAAGTATACTTTAAAGATATTCTTATCAACTATGGGTAAATTCTGAATGGTGTCACAGTTAGTGTTATTATGAACTTTTATTGGAAGTACTGATATTCTATCCAAAATTTGGCCACTTCAATTAACAAATTTTGATTTTCACCAATGACTTAATGAGATTTGTGTTCTGTGACCCCTACTATAGTTGTAGCTTGTTCTCCGGCCATCTATAAGGAAAGTGTACAAGTTCTTATAGAATTGTTTGTAATTCCTTTTGATTGATTTGTGATTAAAGGTTTGTATGAATGAGTCTGAAAACACGTGGTGGCATGGCGATATACGTTTTTTTTGTTACTAAAGGATTACACAAAATCTTTGCTATGAGTTTTTTGAAACATGTACACAATGTTGCAGGTGTACCATGGAGTAAATTTTTTGACCGTTGATATTTTTTTGGTAAATACCAGGCAATGTGTTCATGCGAATTTAAGGTTCATGATCTAATAAAACCAAGGATTTCAAGTGCAACTGCACTTGTGAAAAGGCAGAATATCTTGCTTAGGGCTGCTTAAGCTACCACCTATTTGCCAACCATCCCTCACCAATTTGATTACTTAAGGCTCTTTAATCAGCCATATAAGCATCACCTACCTCTATGTATCAACTAATCACTGAATTAACCATTTTATGGCCAACACATAGATCAGGACCATTCTACACATGTCCTTTTGGCACTTAAATTATCTCAACCTGAACGGATTTCCCAATCTTTAGAGTAGTATTGTAAAAAAATTACGCTTACAGAATTTCCCAATAGAATAGTATTGTAAAACAATGATCATGTTAACACAATCTGCATCATCTTATAAAATGAAATGAGACGCTTACGGTTCCGCTAAGTCCTCATTTAGGTGACTAGATACTAGATCTGCATGACAGCAGTAAGTGATGCTATGAGTTAAAGGTCACGGCTTTTGGCCAAAAAAAAGACAAAGTACCATATTAAGTAAGGCTAGTTGCAATATGATTAAGCATCCAGATTAACAGTCATGTAGGTAAGTAGTGAAAACCAACCTTGCTAAAGTAACTATCTTGTCTGCAACAGTATGCGCTTGATTTGTTATGCGACCAACTAATAGTTCCATCGTATTACGTTAATTCTTGATTTATTCTCTCCAAACTTGAATTGAATTAATACATTATTACTGAAACTCTGCAGTAAGATCGTTTGGAACTGAAGGGAGAAAAAAAGATGGTCCTCAAGTCATGCCTAGCGACAAGGTTTACGAGTACATATTATTTCGTGGAAGTGATATCAAGGTACTTAATTCTGAAAATGTTTTACTTGCTCTTTTATGTTTGCCAGGTCATATATCTTACTCATTGCATGACGTTGTGGTTTATTTAATACTCTTCTGTTGTCTGAAATAAATATTTATAAGATACTCATTGATTTTGATCGCATCTTTTGGCAGTTGGTTTCCCCTTATTGTGACTTGCAGATATTGGAGCATATTATAAAGTAACAAGTTGGTCTTGCATTTCGGAATGGACTAAATAATAAGAAATAATCATTATAGTAATCAACTCAGAATAATCAATATTAGCACCATCAAGTGGCAAGTGTCTACCTTGTTAATATTCACTTCCATTTTAGTATCAGTATTAGAACTCATTCCTCAAGGTCCTCCTTATTGTTCACTCTTTTCGTCAAAATAAAAAGAAAAAAGAAAAAAAGCTTCACATGTTCTTCCTTGTTGCTGGTGAGGAGAAGATCTATGTTTATGACCTATTACTGACTCTAATTTGTGGCCAAAAAGTAATGTTCTTTTGTTTTTTTCTGCCCTTATTATAAAACCTACAAAGTTCAATAATCAAATTTGAAAAAGAAAATGTCTCAAAAGCAGGCAAGGGACTTTTAAGATTTTTGAATGAAAGCTACCATTTTGAATCTAACTTGAATTAAATGAAATGAGAATGTTTAGAAAGAGACTTGTAAGATTTCTGAATGTAAACTACCATTTAGAATCTAACTTGGAATCCCCTCATGCACGCGATGCAGTGGGATTTCTTTTCTTAGAATGGCTTACACACACCCCCTCTAATCTAGGGTTACAATGTTGTTGGATCCATGCCCGCTAACTAGCCCAAGTTGGCAATAAGCCACCATACCCAACTGGAGAACAGGTGGGGTAAGGCCACAATGTTGATTGAAATTGTTTTTGTTTTTTTTCATTTTTTTTAAAAATATATTTAAGAAATGACAGACATCTCAAGAGATGATTGGAGTGAACTCTATTCACTCGTAAATTGTTGGTAATAGAAGTTTGAAATGCAACTTAAGTTGAGATTGGAAATCTGGAATGGCTACTAGTATGTAGTATAGTAGTGATGATGAGGCAAGATAATGTCTTGAAGTTTTCTATTAAAAGGGATAACTCAGGCATTGAACTCATTGTTAGAGTGGACGAGTAGTTTATGTTGAAAATTGAGATAGAAACTAAACTGTTGATGAAAATAACAGATAACATGATTTTATTTATTCTCTTACTTGTGTTGGCCAAAAACCAGCTACATGAATAGTAATGGGTCCTGATATCTACTTTAGACATAGTAAAGTAAGAATTGGAGACTTGTTATGTATAGTAAAAAAGTTGGATAATCCACAATAGTAACGTATGAGATTGGAAATAAGTGATGGCAATGTATGCTTAAGGCTAGATTAGCTTTAGATGGCTTATAACTTTGAACATACTTTTAAATGATTGTTGCTTATCATATCTAATGTGATAAGATGAGCAATGTAAATATTATTCATAGGGTATACATATGAGTTGCAAGAAAAATCAACATGCATTTGGAAATAGTGATTTTGTAAAGTGGGGATGTAGCATTTGTATTTCTATGATTTTTGTCTGTTCATTCCATCTCATTTGAAGAGTGATGTTATATGTGTTGTGTTGTATGAGTCATGATGTTGACTTTAGACTTTAGTTGCCGGTTCATGAATATAAGTGAGAATGACTATGCTATTTGTTGATCAATTAATTGAATAATCATATCGAATCATACCACACTTTAACTTTTTTTTAACAGATTGATATAATATTTGATATTTCAGGCTTTACATTTTGACTTTTGGACAACGAAGATGTTACAGTTGCTTTTTGATTTTGCAGGATCTTCAGGTGAAATCATCTCAGCCTGTTCAACCAACGCAACCCATAAACAGTGATCCTGCCATAATACAGGTAATTAGGATAAAATCAGAGATATATTTACAACTTTTATTGTGTGATAATCAGAAGACTTCATTTTAATGCAGTCTCATTATCCTCGGCCACCACCACCAACATTTTCAACCTTACCTCCTGTTGCTAGCGACTCTTTGTCCACTCCTAGCACCTATAATTCACATCTAGGTCAACCCGGGTCAACTTTTCAAGGTGGCCTGCCTTTATATCAACCTGGCGGAAATGTTGGGTCATGGGGCACATCACCACTTCCTCCAAATGCAAATCCAAACACTAGTGGACTTGCAATGCCCATGTATTGGCCAGGGTACTATGCCCCCCCACCAAATGCACTTCAACAATCATTGCCTCGACCACCACAAGGGTTAGGAATGCCGCCTTCTTTACAGCAACCCATGCAGCAATACCCTGGTTTCAGTGCATCTTTGCCATCTGGTCCACCGAATACAGCTGCCAGCTCTGCTACTTTAACATCTAACTCTTTACAAGGACCCCCCACACTACCTTCTTTGCCAACTGCACCCCCAAGCACCAGCTTGCAACCACAGTCTACGGCTGCTACTGTTACTGACTTAAATGCCAGCATACCTCCAATTAAGCCTAATGTGCTTTCTGGTGCAAGGTTTCCTTATACATCCCAGTCAATATCATCTGTTGGGGGTGGTGGTGCCCCGGTGGTTTCTACTGAACCACCAACACCATCACTTGTAACTCCAGGTCAGCTGCTGCAGTCTGTGCCAGGTGGTGTTGCTTCACCTCAAGCCCCACAACTGCCTCTAGCTGTTCAGGATGATGTAGAATTGGTTCAAGTGTCTCAATCATCTTCATCACCACCACCCGTGCCGGTTCCGGTGGCAACAGAACCTCAGCCGCCGATATTGCCGCTACCACCTCAAACACAAGTTGCTCAAAAGGTACGTATGGCTCTTCACATTTGATCTAATAATCAGTATTTGATTTATTTTTATTTTTGTCTGTTTAGTTTATAGGCATAGATAGAGCAATAAATGAATTGCTTAAAAACATATATCCTTTCTGATGTTTTATTTCTTTTGTTATATTTCTCGCTGTTCTTTAGCCCAATGGTGCTGTTTACCAGAATCGCCCAAATTACAGTTACAGAGGGCGTGAAAGAGGCAGAGGATCTGGGGTAATTTTTAAAAATCTAATGTCTTGTCATTTTGTATTGTAATGTGACCTAATTGTATGTACTACATTTAAACTCATTAAACTAACTATTCAGGGCTCGCGACCAGTGATGAAATTTACTGAGGAGTTCGATTTCAATGCAATGAATGAGAAATTCAACAAGGATGAAGTCTGGGGCACTTTGGGAAAAAATAATTCAAAGGAAAAAGTTGAAAATGCTACTGATGAGGATGAGTATGAGGAGGAAAATGCTCCCAACTTGCCAAAAGTTGATGTTAAGGTTACCTATTTCACCATTATCATAAATAATCTCAGTCCTATCAAATCTCGGTACTAAAATACACCCTCTACAGCCTGTTTACAGTAAGGATGACTTTTTTGATACATTATCTAGCAACACATCTGACCGTCAGTCAAATTATGGACGGACTAGATTCTCTGAACAGATGAAACTAGATACAGAGGTGAGATCTCCTTGTTGTCGTCGGCATGTTTTTTCTTCTTTTCCTTTCCCTTTTTCAGGTATGCTGATGTGTTATGCTGCAGACATTTGGAGAATTTTCTAGGTACAGAGGGGGTGGTAGGGGTGGGCGTGGGCCCTACCGTGGAGGGCGTTCTCGAGGTGGCGGTTATTATGGAAGAGGAGGCGGATATGGTTATGTAGGGAGGGGCCGTGGTGGCGGGAGAAATCCAAATGCAACCAACGGCTATTGAAGTGTTGGTGTTATTACCAAGGGTTTAAGTACATACCAGATGGGAAGGATACAGTGGGTTTTTTATTCCCTTTTTCTTTTGAAAAGAACTAATATTAAATGGATGTTTATTCCCAGCTTCCTTATGGTATGGTTCTATCATACGAGTAGGATCATTGAATATTTGTAGACTAAGGTCTCAAAATGTTTGTGATCTGAAGATCAGTAGCATGTTTCTGTGTGTTAACAGTATCATCTACCTTTTTTTTAAAATATGCTTTTTGAATTCTAAATTTTAGTTGGATATCAGATGCTCCCTTCGTTAATACCCAATTATTATTATTACTATTTTTAAATCTCTTTTACATGAATGGACTAATTATGTGATCCCGAAATATAATGGACCAATGGGCGCGATGGCTATCATTTCTCTTGCAAATTTTTTCCTTACAGGGTCCTCTAACCACTTTTCGGGGTGGTGTTACGGGGCTCTCTGACGCATACATAACTCATACTATAAATAGTCTAACAGTGAATCTAAGTGACAGGATATTCATTAAAAAGGTTCTCATCTAAGACTATGGGTTTAAACGAGCTGAGCTGTTCGTGAGTTATACGAGATTGAATCGATAAAAAGTTTGAAGCAAGCCTGAGCTGGGCTTAAGCTTTGAAATAGGGCTTGTTTAATAAATGAGCTCGAGCCCAAGCTGTCTTGCAAGTCTTAACGAGCATTTTATTTATATAGTTGTTATTTAATTTATTAAATCTATTTTAAAAATAACTATTATTATTTATACAATTATAATAAAATAAGTAATTTATATGTATTAGTATTCACATAAAAAGTATAATTCTAAATATATATAAATTTAATCATACTAATATATATATATAAATAAAAACTAATAATAAACGAGTCGAGCTCGAACTTAAATAATTTATGACGAGTCAAATTTATATTTTAGAAATAAAGCTCAAATCGAGCAGAATTCAAACTCAAGCTCCGATAAATTTAAACGAGTCGATTTCAAGCACGACTCGACTCGTTTATAGCAGGGGCGGCTATGGGAAGGGGCGAGAACGGCGACCGCCTAGGGCCCGGGATTTTAAGGGGCCCGGAAGTTTTGTAATATGTTGTTATATATATATACATCAAATTGTGTATAAATATATTGTAGTTTAAAATTAAAACAAAAAAATCATTGGCACAGATGGTCCTAATGTTTGATATAAATGTGTTACCTAGATGTCTCTGGTTCAAATCCTACCCAATCCATTTTTTTCTTCTTTATATTATAAGGGCCCGGTTTTTATTTTCGCCTAGCGCCCGATCTTGTTTTTGCATTTTTGAAGCCGCCACTGGTTTATAGCATACCTAAGACCATTAAGTTTTGCATTTTTGGAGCCGCCACTGGTTTATAGCATATCTAAGACCATTGAGTACTCAGTTTATTTATTTGTTTTTAAATATTTACCGTAATGGCGGCTTTGACCTTTATTTAATTTTTTATGTAAAATATTTATAAAAAACACAAGTAAGAATCTAGCCAGTGCCTCCTTCAACATCGGCCAATGTGTATCATAAATTTCCCTGAGTAATAAGCTGTTCAGCCCATTTTATTAATTTATTTGTTTTTGTTTTACGTTTTGTAATTTTTTAAATGAGAAGTTTATTTTAAGTAAAAAGGATAAGAAAAAATTTTCATTGAATCTTGAATTTAATAAAAAAAGAAGGCGTATTTTAGTCTTAATTACTTTTGTTGATTTTTTATTTAGTTTTTCTATTTTTTAAGCATTTATAACTTTTACATATGACATTTTTTTATATTACACCATAAAAACGAGCGTTTTTTTTATCTTTATAAACGTGTATATTGTTGCTATATAAAAAATATAAAAAATTACTCTTTCGATTTTTGACACAATGTTCAGATTATTGTGTCAAAATGTTCAAATCATTGTGTCAAAAGTATATATAGTGTTGCTATATATAAAATTAAAAAACAAATTACTCCTTCGGTTTTTGACACCATATGACAGAATGATCTGAACATTTTGACACAATATGACACAATGATCTGAGTATTTTTGACATAATGACACAATGACCTGAACATTTTGATACAATCGAAAGAGTAATTTTTTTAAATTTTATATATAACAACACTGTACGGGTTTTAAACATAAAAACGCTCATTTTTATGATGTATTTTTTTTTAAAATAATGTTGTATCTAAGAGTTATAAAGGTATAAAAATAAAGAGAATTTGATAAAAAGTCAAAAATATCCTTCCATCTTTTATTTTTTTATTTTTTAGTTTTTTTTCTCTCTAATTTTACACATGAAAACTTTAAGCCATAAATCTTCATTTAGTTGAAGATCTAACGTCTATTATTTCTTCTTATTATTTTTATCCAAACTAAACTTCTCACAATAACCTTATCTTAATAACTCTTTTAAGTTCATTCACTGAGACTTTACCTTGTTTTTTAAATCAAAGTTGAGCTTCATAACTATAGAATTCGAAAGCCCTTAACTTCTCAACTTATTGCTCGCTATTGTTCATCATATACATCCCCTCTCATAACAAGTTTTAACTACATGATCAACAACACGTTTAGTTTAAATCAAAGTTGAGCTTCATAACTATAGAATTCGAAAGCCCTTAACTTCTCAACTTATTGCTCGCTATTGTTCATCATATACATCCCCTCTCATAACAAGTTTTAACTACATGATCAACAACACGTTTAGTTCCATTAGCATAATATTCATAGTAGTTTCATAAGAACAACAGAAAAAGTTTTTTTATTTTTTTTATTTTTTTATTTATTTTTTATAGTAAATTGGTGTCTCTTGTACAACAAAATAGGTCACAAAGAATACTTTTTGACAACTTCTCAACTCTTAATCGATGTATATGACATGATTTTAGGATTTTCTTTTCACTTGTGAATTAGTTTTCTTCTTTTTTTTAAATGACGAATTTCATTGGAATCAGAAACAAATAGGGGTAGCAAGAAGCTAACCGCCCAAAATACCAGTTATAATTTAAAATGACATAATTTCTCCCGGTCTAAAGACTCCATATTAGATCTACGCTTAACCCTAAAGAACCTCGAACTTTTAATCTTCTTAAACACACTCCACAGTCCATACAAAAGTGTTTTTGCTATTAAACACCACATCATTCCTATCCTTCCATAGGCATCGACATATAGTCAACACAATCACGTGAAAGACCTGTTTCTTGAGCAGCCACATCTTCATATGGCCTTTTTCTTGATTTGTGATGGCGAAAGCATATATGGCCGTAACATTACACCATCGAGAGACCAGATTCCAAATTGTCCAGAGTTTAGAGCATCTGATAAAAATGTGGCATGCTAATTCATCGGCATCACAACACACCAAACACATAAGATTAACATCCCTTAGATTTCACCAACAAACTAACCTCGTTGACTATCACCATCATTCCTCGTTTAAATATATAAAAAACAGGATAATTCTAGCCGTTTAAAAAAGAAAAAGAAAAACTTTATAATTACACAAAATTACACCACTTGCCTAAAGAACAATGCCTTTACCAAGTGGGCTACTAATGTCAACTTTATTAAATTATAAAAATGTAATGTAACGTAATAATAGAAAAGATTCTTCTCATTTATGACGTCAATCCGTCCCTTGGATTTAACAGCCCTTTGCTGTCGGTGGTGGCTTCACTTCACCAGTTCACCTCACCCATGGCGGCTGCTAATCTTTCTAAACCCAAGACCACCTTCTCTCTCCTGTTTCTGGCCCGACTGTCTGCTACTCTCGTCGCCATTCTCGTCCTCACTTGGGCTCTCTACTTCACCGCCAGCTTCCTTCCTCACACACTCTCTCACCAAGATCTCATCTACTCTGTAAGTAATTAGCAAATCCACCCCCCTTTAATTTCTAGTAATTACATATTCCAATTAAAATGCTGGACTGTTCATCTTTCTTAATCAACAGGTTTTGCATCCATTATTAATGGTGATTGGTTTCATCATCATAAGTGGAGAAGGTAGTTAAAGCAAAATAATAAAAACTTTTATCTTTTTTTTTTTTTTTTTGTTTTTCTTGGAAATGTTGAAGAAGAGAATTTAATTATGTGAATGTGAATGATTTTGGGCAGCAATATTGGTGCATAGATGGTTACCTGGGTCAAGACAGAGGAAGAAATGGGTGCACTTGTGGCTGCAAGGGGTGGCATTGGCCTGTGGAATATTTGGGATTTGGACAAAGTTTCAAGGGAGTGAAGGGGTTGTGGCTAATTTCTACAGCTTGCATTCTTGGATGGGCATTCTTTGTGTTTCCCTTTTTGGAGCTCAGGTATTTCTTACTTGTCTATGAATTGAGAGTAGTCTAATTAATTGGTTAGTTAAAGTTATAGTTCAAATCCATACATAACATAACATGGTGTGATAGCACACCATTAGTTTAGAAGCAGTAGAGTAAGGTAGAATTAATTAGTTGTTTTCATAATTATTAATTATCTTGTTTATTACATTTTATTTTTTATTTGTTTTAGTAAGATTCAATCCATAAACAATTTCATAAATATGTTTGCATAACTTCTTTAAAGGGCTGATTCATAGAATTAGTGTTTTTTAATTGTATTTCATCATTAAAATTGACTAGGCAACTATAAATAAAATACCCTAAAATATATTAATTTAGTGAGCTTTCTTTAACACAAAACTATTAAAGATAATTGGGACACACAAATGCCTGTATGGTCCCTCTCCACTAATGAATCAAAGCTCCATTATTGCTTCTATTATGTATCAATCATTTTTCATGTATATAAAACGTTCAATTATTTATTTAAAGACTCTAGAAAATAACCTTTAGATTTTCATGTATTAATCCTTTATCGTTTTTATTGCAAGTGGCTGATGGGTTTTATAAGCTTTTGGCACAAAGGCGAGGTGCGAATAAGCCGAGTGCGTGTTTTGCCTTGGCATGTATTTCTTGGTCTCTATACATATGGATTGGCAGTAATAACAGCTGAAACCGGGCTTCTCGAGAAGTTGACATTCTTGCAGTCAAACGGCGTGGTTTTGAAGCGGTGTAGCGAGGCAATGATTGTTAACGGGTTAGGGCTCTGGTTGGCCATGCTTTGCGGTGTCGTAATACTAACCGCGGTCTCACCCAAGCAATATTACCACAGTATTCCCACAACAAAAGGCGTGTACTCTGATAGCAAGTGTTTCACTTCCTAGCGTTGAGTTTATTTTCTTCAATGTTCTTTTTTTTTTAATCCAGAACTTGTGTACACTATTAAACTTGTACAAAGTTGCCTTTTCATATTGTTTCTTTTCACAATAATTAATATTCATGTGGTGTGATCAGATTAGAAAGGTGTAATCTTGATTTCAGATGTGAAACGACCTTGAAACTTCGGGAATTAGGAGGGGTGTCTCCGAAAACTCAAAAAAATTCTAGGTCTTAGGAGAGATAAAAAAAATGGTTCCTCCTTATAATATAAGTTTACAAACTCATATATAAAAAGTCAATAATGCAATGACAATTGTAATGACAATAAACAAAACCAACAATATTGTAGAAAAATGTTTGAATTAAATAGTTAACCAAATCGTGAGACTCTTATATCATTTTTAGTAGCAGATTTTTTGATCAAGCATTCAGAATTAGTATTCTCTAATATATCCTTCTTAATAGATAGAATTGACAGTTCATTAAGCCTTTTATGGGACATTGTAGATCGTAAATAGAACTTCAACAATTTCAATTTTAGAAAGCCCCTTTTAACCGAGGCCACTGTACTCATCAAACTGTTTTTTCCTAGGGTAAAAGTAGAACTTCTGGTTCACTTGAAGACTCACTGAACTATTGTTTTTCCTAGGAATCAGTCGTCTTTGAGGGAATAATGGATCAAGACCAATTTCAATGGCAATTTCCTTAGCATCATTAATCGACTGAGAAAGATTGAAAGAATAGAAGATGATTACCAACGCGTTCGTCAGAGTATGTCTTTAGTTCAGTCGTCGGTGACGGTCGCAACCTAGTGGCTTGGTCCTTGGTCAGTTAGTCGAAGTGACACAGGGGATGAAGGGGATGATTTTCTAGGTATGAAGCTCCATATGTGTGATAAGGGGTAAAAGGGGATGGTCATTAAGATAAAAAAAATTAATTAAAAGACTTTTAAAAAATGTTCAAGACTAGTCCTTCTAGTATAAAAGTTCAAAAAAAAAAAAACTAAAAACTTATATACATAACAAATTAATATATAAAAAAAACTCGGGCCCTTCGAAAAACCGAGGCCTAGGCAGGGACTAGTAAGGTGTCTTGACTCTTGGGTAAGAAGTAAGAACTATTTTGTGTCAAGACACAAAATAAATAGTAAACTTTCATTGATTCAGTGACTAACGATGATATTACTTGTAACGTTAAATTAAAAATATTTATAAAGCCTTTGACAACCGTTCTAAGTTCGGAAATAAGTTTTTCTATTTATTTTTATTTTATATAAAGTAAAAATAATATACGATCCAAATATACTTTATCACATGTTATTGAATTTAATTTTGGGTTATTTGCTTTAAACAATCTTAACTATTACTTTTTGGCCGAGAACACTCCCAATTAAGAAAATAGTCAACGGCACTCTCAACTATCGACCTATTTTCTTTCACCACTCACCCCAGTTAGATTTTTTAACGTCGTTAGTTGAGCGCCTACGTGACAGTCCTACGTGGCTTATTTTTAAGGGTTATTGGCTTCAAATAATCTCAACTATTACATTTTGACCGGGAACACTCCAACTATCAGCTTATTTTCTTTCAACCCCCCCCCCCCCCCCTCTGCCCAATAATTTTTTAGGTCAATTTTGGGTCCATTTTTTTAGGTCGATTGAACCAAAACACATAATGTTTTGAAGTCCATCTTCCACTTTGAGTTTGTCATTCTAAGCTCCTCTTTCAATTTTTTAACATCCTCTTGCAAATCTTCCCTTTTGAAGTAATATGTGAGATTATTTGAAGCCAATAACCCTTTAATTTTATGGACTTGAAACCATCATCGTCAAAACGTAGTTCATACACAAATTATTTTGACCCACTAATGTAACAATCTCAAATATCTTTCATCCTTAAATCACAAGTATACATAATGTTAAACCTGATAGACTTTATGGATTTTGATAAGTAGTTGGTACAAACTATGATGAAATGTATGGCTCTTTGTATTTCGATTGGTGTAGATCGGTGGCCCAAAATATTTTCCATTATATCATAGTACGATTAGACGGGAAGTCCCCAATGCCAAATACTATAACACCATGAAATCATTAGAAACATCCATTTGCAATCGTATGTGTAGCGTCTAGAATTTAGAAATGTATGCTCACTCAACTTGTTTGTCTTTTTCAAATGTTGTTATAGATGTCTAGGGAACTTATGATGTTTACGAGATTAACAAATTATTATTTTTATAGAATTTATAGTTCTTTTGTATAAATAAATATACTCTTCTATTTATTAACTTAAAAGAGTAAAACTAAATACAAGTGGACAATCACCCTGACGGGCAAGGGAGGCGGGCAACAAGCTGCACCGCCAAGACTTTCTGGATAACAAAACTAAGCCTCGTGAAAACAACATCCCTAGTACCAGAGGTCACCACATTACCATGCATGACCCGTTGAACTCTACTCAAGGTTTCCACGGCCTCAGATGCGAGGGACCCAAAAGTGTCAAAGGCAAAAGGAACAAACACGTGTTGATTTTCAATGCACGCTTTCCCATGCTTGTTCACTTTCCCTATCGCAGCCTTAGAAACCGCCTGCCCCACTTTGAACTCCCCGGCCCCCAGGCCCACTAGAGAGGAGATCCCAGTGAGATCCAGGCATGCATGCTTCCCCCTATCCACCCAAAGACTAAGATGTCTGCCGGTCTAAGAGTTGATCGCCCATCAGACGGGTCCGTCAGGAAGTTGACCGGAGCTTTATTCTATTAAAATTTTAATTAATATAACAATATAATTAACTAAATATAATAAACCAATCCTTAAATAGTGTATTTTTATGGTTTTTACATTTTGCCACACAAAGTCAAATATTACATTCTCACATTTTGACACCTCCAACTTACCGTTTACCCCCCCCCCCCACCCAACCACCCTCACAGAAAAAGGAACCCACCCACCCTCACAGAAAACCCTCGCACGTTTCTTTCTTTGGTCAGCGCCGAGATTTGGGGGATTTGCACACCACAACCCATACCCATTCTTCAAGGTCCTCTTCTCTCTCTATACGACTGCCTTTCTCTCTCAAATCATCTGGTTTCTCACAACCACAAGGCCACAATCATCGTTCATTTGTTCATCTACTTCATCAGATTTGTTCATCGGCTTAATCGATGTTCTTCCCAGGTTTTGGCAGCAGTTTCTACAAAAAAAAAATATGAGCGAGGGAGACCGGGGATCGGCGTACGGCGGCGCTGCTTCCACCGGCCGCTCGGCGTCTGGTGAGTTATTTTCGTTTGGGGTTTTAGTTTTGGTTGATGTTTCCTTTTGGTTTGTGTATTCACTTACGATGGTGATCTCTTTCGTGTTTCAGTTGTAATGCATATATGGTGTTCGATGAAATGTCTATGTGAAGATGGGGAAGAAGAGAGTTATGTTTCCGGTTACTAAAGTTGATTTAGCCACTTTCAAGTACAATCCTAGAGAAACTGAAGGTATTTCTCTTATTTTGCAGTACTTCCTGGTGAAAATTTGTGAAATTAAGTTTTTTATGACGTTCTAATTGTTGGGGTTATTGCAGCTCCTCATATAACTGGGTTATGGCCAAAGATTTTTTGTCAAGTTAGTTTAGATGCCTTTTTTGGTTCTTTGATCATTAGTGAGTTGAAGAAATATAACAAAATTGATGATGTGTTATTTTTTATTATTAGTATTATCAGCTCTAACTTTATACATTCCAGCAGCTTCGGAGGCTTTGTTGAAGACAACATTACGAATCCAACATAAATTTGCAACTGCCATTGTTAAACAGAGGTACATGAATGTGCAACAATCAAAAGAATGTGTAAATGTAAGTCTTAAGGATACAATATTGAAAAGCTTAAAATTTTAAATCTAATATTATAAAGGCTTCTTGCAATATGTAGCAATATTTGTAACATTGGCTAATACATCGACTCCCCTTTATTTTCCAGAAGAGTGGAATGTATTTCTTCTCATGATTCCAAATGTGATCTTAAATTAAGAACCACCTTTAGTACTTTGGTGTAGTTTAGTAATGTACTTCCAGAAAAGCGGAATGTATTTCTTCTCATGGCGCTTTGGGATGGCCTGCATCAGATTTTGTCAATACAAAATCAAAATGTTGTTTTGGCAAAAATGCACTTTGGTGTAGTTTATTAATGTTTAACCGTTTATTTTTTTCACCGCGGATTTAGGATCTGCAATTTTTGGAGGATTATAATGTTTACAGCTCACAAGGTGTTTATTATGTTGGTGATTCTACATCCAAGGGTTTGATATCAAAAGTCGGGATTATAGATCAACACGTTTTGTTTGAAAATCCTAATAAGCTTGGAAATGAGGTTACTAACAATATTTTTATGTTGCTACTTACATATCTTATTATTTTGGTATTATTTAATTGTCTGATCTTAACTTTGTTGTTTCTTTCTTCATTAGTTTAAGCTAAACTGTTACATTTCAGTCGGTGTGTGGGTCGAGACCAACGGTGAGCTGCCTTCTTTACCATGCTTAGCTAAATCAAGTTTTTCGTTAAATTCAGTTTTGTAATTCTATTGATTCCTACAGATATTCAAGAATTTTATCAGCAATGTGATCCTGGTTAGGGTTCTTTCTCCTATATTTATGTGTCGTCTCTAGATTTGACCAATTTGTTATTTTTGCACCTCAACTTTCATGGTTTGGAATTTGCTTACTTTTCTATTTTTAGGGTTGCAGTTGATGTGGATCGTCTAATTAACTTGATGAAATCATTGAATTGTTACCTTACATGTTGGCGGTTGTATTTTCTATTGTCTTTTTCATTTTCCCCCTGTTTTATTTTTGGGGTTTAAGATTTGGGGCAACCTTTGGGAAAGAATTAATAAAAACCTGATGTTGAAGATTTGATGTCTTTTTTAATATTATTACCTGACCACTGGATAAAATGGAGTTTATTATTGTTGTTATGCATGATATGAACATATTTATTAGCTATTTGGAGTGTGTTTTTGGTGATTACATATGTGTTGGGAGCTTAGCTATTTTTGTGTTTCTGTTTCAGCCTATACATGAAGTGATGACAATCTGGAATCCCCTAGAGACGGTGAACAAATTGACATTGCATATTACTTTCAGCTTTACATGAAAAAAATTCTAATGGTGCAATAATGAATTATTACTTTTATTTGATTCATGACTTTATCACACACACTGATACAAAGACTTCATTTAAATCTATATCCCGTGCCTTCTCAAATGGGCGCTAAAATTCGATATGAATATAACCGAAAACAAAAGAATTTAACAAAATACCATAAGTTTGGATGTTCGAATAAGGCTTCATTGCTTGCATTGACATATTTTTTCATGTTTGAGGTGCCAAGGAGTATTTGGCAAGCATGTTTCTGTGAGCTTTTCTCTGCCCAATGTCCTAATGATTTATGGCTTATGATACATCTTTATTGCTATTCTATGCCTAGGAATTCTGTTAGGTTTGCATTATTTTATAACGGTTAAGTGCTTAACTTCTAATAATTATGTATCAGTTGTTGCTCAGGTTTTAGCTAAGATTTTTAACTCAACATACCTGTTTACTTTTCAACACCTAAAGTGAATGCCTTTTTGTTGTTTAGGCTAACTTCTAACAGCTGGTCCTATTTTCTTAATCTCATCCTATTCTATTTTTAATGCCTTCTAATAAATCTTAGTATGTTTTTTACCGGGATGCCGAGCTTATCTTTTGGTTATTGCTATGCAATCTCAGTTAATCACAACATATCTTATTAGATGGTGTGGCCGTCGCAACGCGATACAAAGATGGTGAAACAGATGGTGACGCGTGATAAAAAATGGTGAGACCGCCGCAACGCGCGGCGGGTCACCACCTAGTACTTAAAAAAAACCATTGCTTTTCATAAGGAGTTATGGGCCTATAGAGTATAGCCTGCCTGCCTGACCAGAAGAGTTAAATGGGCTTTATAAGAAGTAGCATAATGGGCTTTAAAACGGTTTATCGCATATTGGCATTTACAATTTAACTTTTGTGTTGTATATAAATTAACTCGCGTCCACCTTCGTTTTCAACATAAACCGACGCGCAAAGTTTTTCCCCAAAAGCGAAGTTCATTCACAGATCGGAGATTGATAATTAGAGTCGAAGATGGTACGTGCTCTAATTTGCTATATTCTTTTTCTTATCATCGTGATCTTATTCATCGTATAGATAGATTTTCGCAATTTGTTTCATATTTCTGATTCGTGAATTTAGGGCTCGGAGTTCCTTAGTTTTATTCTTTGGATTTTATGTTGTGTTTTAATTTCATTGGGATATTTTAGGGTAAATTGCGTGAAATAGGTATCTGGTTTAAGATCTTCGTTGCTTTGTTATGATGTTATAGAAGCGATACCTGTCACTAGTTGCTAGGATTACATGATGTATTGCATACATATGTGGAAAACTGTTTGTTTCTGATTTAACTTTCCTGTTTTCAACTTTGTTTTTGAGCTGTTTCGATGATGAAGTAATAATCTGTGGTATTGGTTGGTCATCTTAAAGGACCTTAGTGATGGCCTAAATTTAGAAGTAGGATAGAACAAAACACACTTGCAGATAATCGTACCAAATAAGTTGATTTATACATTTCTGGAGTAGTAGGATTCAGGAATGTAACTCTCACCTCAACCACCATTTCATTTAACCCAAAGCTTTTTTATAACACTAAGTAAGATTCAACACTTTTGAATCTAGATTTTATGTTAGTATCTGTTATTGCTTAGTCCCGAGACCATCCATATCCCTTTGAGGCCCTCAGCTACCAGTCACCTGATTTTTACATATCTTACAAATCCTTACAAAACCATAATTTCACCTCTATCCCTACAAATATCTTTACATATCCTTCATTTCCACATCATCACTCATTTTTTTTAGTTTTTATCTAATTACCCTAGTTCTTTTATATTACTTTTCTTATATAAAATTTTGTAATAGAAGAAATAAGTATATAATAAATAATTAAATAATTTTTAAATAACATAAAAAATAAAATTAAAATATCATTCATGCTACCATTTGAAACGGAAAATAAAATATACAAATTGCATTACATAACCAAAGAAATAGTCTATAAAACTACTCTTTATTGGCCCAAATGTGGTCCTCCAAATCGCTTCAGAGTGCTTAATGAGCTTCCTTACTATGAAACTACTCTCTATAGGTCCAAATGTGTTCCACCAAGTTGCATTACATAACCAAGAAACAAACGTTATAAAACTACTCTCTATAATTCTTCAAACTATATAGTGGCAAGTTCTATAAATGATTTTGAAGTGCTCACTTTTGTGTGGGGATTTAAAGGAAAAAAATGAGTGAAGTGATTTTAAATTGTAAGTAAGTGTGGTGAAAAGGGTATTTATAGAATCATTTAAAAGAATGTAGGTAACCGTTGTTCTCAAAAAAGTAGAACAATTGAACTTTTAAAAGTAACAAAGTTGCAAATTCATTAAAAGTGGCATGTGGATGCATTTCATTCTTCCTTGGATTTCTGTTAAACGGATATCCTCCATCGCCACCTTAATTTTGGATGGTATCCGTGTTGGACAACGGACGACAATAAAGTGATGCGATGTTGATAGTGTGACTGATTTTACTTTTGTTCATACCATAACTTTCATTTCACAAGTTGATCCGATACCAGCTGTATTATCTTAATGAATTGTGAATTCAGTGTACAAATGTAGCTGCACTGAACATTCTTTAAAAATGATTTGCCTAACGACAATAAATATTTTCAGAAAATACTGAATTTTAAACTAATATATACACAATCACTTGAAATTTGTGTCGCGGGTTGCTATTAATAGTCTTTGATGCATAAACCCTACATGTAAGCACACAAAAAAATATGAATAACATGTCTGACGATCAGACTTATTAATACTACTGTTAGTTGTTACAATGATGATTGCTTGATGGTTTTTTTATCTTTTTTATTGGGTTTTGTATATATGCTTCATGTGTTAAACTTTTTAATGACAAATAGTATGGTTTTGACATGGAGATTAATTCCTGTATATAGAGAAAAGAAAACCAATTCTATAGCCCTACAATAACTTTGGGGGTTGTTCATATATATTATTTGGCTACCATATAATATAAGAAGGTGATAGTTGCATTCTATGAGACACTTTTATGTGTTTTGTTACATTTCGAGGAAAAATTTATTCATTTACTTGAAACTGGTGTCTGTGACTCATCTGGGAAAGCATAACCCCCTTTCTTGAGCTGGTGTAGGGTTTTTTTTATATTCTGTTCACAAACTTCAGTTGTCACTCATCCATGTTGGGTTCTACGGTTCTACCCGCATCAATATCTTGTGGTGTTTAATTGTGAGAATGGAATAATGACTATTATCTTTTTGCAGTCGTCACTCGCAGCTGCTAGGGCAGACAACTTCTACTATCCCCCAGAATGGGAACCCAAAAAGGTATGCTGTTAGACTAGTTAATTATGCATTAACTCCTACTATTTATGTGTGGCGTTATGTTGAATCACATCTATATTCTTTTACAGGGTGGTCTGAACAAGTTTCATGGGCAACATGCTTTGAGGGAGAGGGCAAAAAAAATCGATCAGGGTATCTTAGTCATAAGGTAATTTTTTTACCAGCACATTGTTCATTTGTTTGAAACATGTGAGCTAAGCATCTCTTTTCAATATCAAGATATAAAATATATCATGTTTACTGGAATAGAATTTATAAATAGACATCTTTTTGTTAATATCGATTTTCTAGGTTTGAGATGCCATACAATATCTGGTGTGGTGGTTGCAATTCTATGATTGCAAAGGGTGTAAGGTTTAATGCTGAGAAGAAGCAAGTAGGAAATTATTATTCTACAAAGGTAAACTTATATTTTAAAACTTATGAATAGTATGGCCTGTTCACTGTTTCATACGTAATTCTTCATACTATTCTTGCTCTCCTTACTCAGATATGGAGCTTCACTATGAAATCTGCATGCTGTCAACATGAAATCGTCATTCAAACTGATCCAAAGAACTGTGAGTATCTTGTCATTAGTGGAGCTCAAAAGAAAGTTGAAGATTTTGATACTGAAGATGCAGAAACTATGGCACTCCCTGTTGATGAAGGCAAGTATTGTTAGTTATATAATTAAGAGTTGACCATTTTGTATGTTCATATGTACCTGAACTTTTTTATTCTTGCAGAAAGAAGCAAGTTATCTGATCCTTTCTATCGGCTTGAACACCAAGAAGAGGATTTAAAGAAGAAAAAAGAAGCAGAGCCATTGCTGGTGTGCCTTCAAAGAGTATCTGATGCTAGACATTTGGATGATTACTCGATAAACAAGTCCCTCCGTGCCAAACTTAGAGTAAATACTTTTTTATTCAATTTTCAGTATAATATATCTGGTCCTTTTTATATGTCTTTTAATATATTTGTTTGTAAACAACAGGGTCAAAAGAAAAGAGTCGCGGAAGAAGAGGTGGCTGCAAAGAAGATGGGACTTGGGATACGATTATTACCAGCATCTGAGGAAGATATGGCGACTGCTAAACGTGTCAAGTTTTCTTCAAAATTTAATAAAAACAGGGATGAGAAACGAGCATTGATCAAATCTATGTCAATCTTCTCAGATTCGTCTTGTTCAAGTTCTAAAAGGTTGGAGCTTGAGGCAAAAAGAAGACGAATAAATGCAGCAACAACATCTAAGTTGCTGGCTGGGGGGTTTAAGCCATCTTCGTGGTCAAAGGTTGCTGGATCCTCATGTCATAAGAGGAAACTTTAAGATTACAATTCAAAATAGGCATGCGTGTGCTTGTTTTGTGTCGACTCATTCAGTCATTTGCTCCATCTTACGTGAAGGAATGGTTTTATGCATGTGTATATTTCATAAGGGAAGTTTGATGGATGTATCAGGTCAGTAAAGAGTTAATTACACAAATGGTCAACGCAAGTCGCATCTCTAGAGTTTGGGGTTTTGATTTCATAACATGTTTGTGGTTTAGACCAACTGATGTTTAAATTCGTCTTAACTTTGTGTGTAAAATGATGGCTTTGCTCTTTTTACAAGTACCAACTTCAGAGACTGCTTATGTACAAATGATATTTTAAACACAGGAGGGCTATAGATTGAAACTATATGATAAGTAGCAACATGTTTTATCATTATCAAAGTTAGTTGATTATGCTCATTGGTAAAAGTTGCATCCTCAAGTTTTGGTAATTGTATATTGGATTGTAAGCTGAGCATTCGCTCGTCTGTTGTTTGTATTATGTTTTTGTTTTAAGTTTTTCAGTTTGTTATCTTGTGTTGTATTTGGGGCTGTTTTTGAAAACGTTTATGTATGATTAGATGGTTTATTTTATTTTAATTGTATCAAAAATAAGACGAAACGGAACAAGATGCGAAAATCAAGGCAAGTGCGTAAAGCAGCGTAACAGGAGAATCCGAGAGTCAAGAAATATGTAGTAGGGAAGTTTTGGAATATAATAGAAAAGTAGCAGAGAATAAGTAGATAGAAGAGTGGTAGTGAAGAAACACCCATAACACATCGGTTTGTACTAGCCGCGAAAAGCAAAATAGGAGTAGCCGAGCAAACTAGCCGCGAGAACGGAGATGATGTAGCCATGAAGGCGCGAACTAGCGGCTCTTCACCCCGTGTGCCCTTCACTTAAGATTGGTGCCTTAAATGACTCTTGAGGCACCGCAGAAACTGAAGGCTCACGTTTACGGTAATTATTATGATTGTTTCATGTATTTTACCTGCCTGAATATGAGATATTAAATGCAAAATGAATTTTATAAACAAACAAAAATTTTAGAATGGGTTTTTACAACTAAAGTAACACGCTTTAAACAACAAGAGATTAAAATTGGAGTTTTAGTTACCTTGTGAAAGTTTTAAACTAATGAGATAGTTTTATGAAAAAGTTGAGTTTTTAGAATAGATAAATAAAAAACGGTTTTGTTTATCAAAAGCTCAAATAGTTAATAATATAATTTGGTAACTAGAATTGGCTGTGTAGTGGGTCGTAAAACTGTATTGTCTAGACAAAATGCAAGAACCAAGCTAAATAGAGATTTGTTATAGAAGTTTTTAAATAAGTTATGTGTTTTAAATAAGTTATGTGCCAGCTTTTAATCAAAACACTTGAAATGGTATACATGAACCCCTGAATTTACTAGTCCAAAACTCCAAATCATATATTTGGGCCTATTTGTGCCTTGACAAGGTGGATCACACATTTGCAAAAAGATGGCATATAACTTGGTTACTTGACACATATGAGAAGTGTTCGGGTTCAATCATAGACAAGAGTAGACATGGATCTTAATCTTTAATAAATTAAAGTTAAAATGCCATTAAATATATATATATATTAAAGTGATACTATATCAAAAATAGTGAACCATGAAATTTGCTTTTTTATATGTATTATGTAGAAATCAAAGTTGATAGGGTTGATTCAACCGAATCGGATCTCTAATAAATTTTTCGTACCATCGTATCTGGATATGATTGGATCCGGAGCAATTGATGGAACAACATGAATGGAATGACGAGATAAGACCAGGTAACAACACGTTAAGGCGTCACAGTGAGGAGATTGTTCATGTAACAACTCTCCGACGTGAAAATCAGTAACTCGAATGTAAAAGACGAGTGTGTGTGGTTAGGGTTTAGAGAGATTAAGAGCATATAGAAGAAAACACCTCAATACGTCTGTATCTATAGATGCATGAGAATTAGGGTTCTCCTAGTCAGGATAACGTCAGCCCCCGTGGAAGCGCACACATGTACCTTTTAGAAAAGAGTCACGCCTAATTCATGTTGTGTTCATGATTGGTTGAATGCACATATATCACGGATGCATAACACGTGACATAACCATTTATGTTGGTCCCCACGGATCGCGCAGGTTTAAGCTTGACCAAGTTACAGGGTGTGCGGGCTTGACCCGGCCCATGAAAGAAACGCTTATCAAAACTCCAAAATTATGGAATCTTGGTATCCACCGGTTGAGATTCGTTTGATTTCTATGAATCATGCTTAAATGGCAATATAATAAAGACATGTTTTTTCAAGGTTATGTGAAAGAGCCAAATATCTACTGGGTCTCACTCTAATACAAACTAATGTGTGTGGTACCTTTAGGGTATCAAGATCCGGAGAGATACATTATAGAATTTACGGACGAATATGGTCGATTTGCCGATTTGGTTATGTTTATTGACAACAATATGAACATGAAAGTTTTGAGATGTTCATAGCTTTTCAGAATGAAGTTCATAATAAACTCTCGATAAAACAATAAAAAAAAACTCATTTGATCAGAATATGAGATCAAGGTTATTAGTTATTAATATCTTAGTTATGACTTTAATTAGTATAACCAATCACACGTATATCTTACATTACTCTACTTTTAAACATAAATACATGTCTATTCATAAATACATGTCTATTAAGTTATATTTTTTTTAACGGCGTTAGTTTGAAACTACCCCAAAATTTTTAATACCTGAGTGAGTATTCCTAAGATCTTATTGTAATCATCTATAATTTACTCTAATATTTACGAGAAACAAAATAGCCATAATTTTTGAAATCTAGGGAATAGGGATGAAAGGTGAAATTTGAGCAAATCAGAGGGACAAGTCCCGTGAATTACTTTAATATTTGCGAGAAACAAAATAGGCAGACACGTCGCAACTTATGAATTTATACGTACCGAAACTATCGGTTTAGTACCGGTACCGATATTAATATCGATGTTTCAGTAAAGTTCCGCTTTAGTATCGATTTTATTTTTCCCCCTAAAAGTGAAGATCGTACAAGCTATGGCAACAAATATATAATCTGTGACCACAATCGATATGATGACTACAAACTAACAAATATATAATTGGATACACAAGCACCCTTAAAACTAACAATGAGCATTTATAATCAAACATATTTTCTTGTAATGGTGGTGGTAAATCGAATAAATTAAATAATTAAGCTCCTCAATAGCAAGGAGTAATTACATAAATCGAACATATTTTCTTGTAATAGGTGGTGTTTGTATCATTATGTACAATTCTAGTTATTATCCAGAAATCATGATAAAAAGTTAAATACAAAAGATTGAATGAAACCATAATTATCACATATAATTGACAATGTCAAACAAATCAAACATATTAACTTGTAACCGGTGATCGATGCAATTTTTTTGTTTTTTTGTTTTTTTATTAAACAAACCTGCTTCTTCTCTAAAATAATAACTACTAACTAGCATAAGAATTATGAATGAATCATTTATGTTTAAAAATTAAAGAAATACCATTGATCAAATTCAGGTACATATTCGAAAAATACTGGTTTTTAATTACCGGTTAGGTTTGGTGTGTCAAAATTAAGCTCATCCCTAGTAAAGAATAAAAATGTCACATCACAATAATCGCCAATATTTATCGGGTCCTATGCCTCATGTTCCCTTTGGTCTCATGACCCCTCATAATCGCTTTTTGACCCCTCCGCGTCACATCTAGTTTTTATTGTAAGACAGTTATCTATAAACATTATACAAATGATTAGTAGTTTGTTAACGATAAAAAATTACATAATATGACGAGGAGCGTGAGATCTTGCATTGCTGGAAGTATCGATTGACATGTATCACCGGTAACGGGACATCAATAAAGATATTTGTGAGTGACCCCGAAGTCGACAAGGATGCCCTTCTTCTAGCTTCCAGCACTATGATTTCAGGGTCATCGGTTATGGACTTTTTCGTCTAAGCCTAGAACTAGGCATGAGCAATAAATGAACTTTAAGCAAGTGAAAACCGATTGAAATGGCGGGAGAAACCTCGATTTTTTAATGTAACAAGCAGCAAGATTAGAAGAATGAGAATCACAATCGTCGAACACAAGTGATCGAGATGATTTTTGGTTGATGGTAGTCTATCTTTGTAGCGGCCAAAATTAAAATGCATTTTTTTTAGTTTTGATGTATTAATTCTCAAAGTCCCGATCAAAAAATCAAGAACACGATATTAGTGAACACACACAAATCAGATATTGATGAACACACAATATTAGAAAAATAACTCAAATTAAACCTTTATTGATTTGTCACATCAGGGTTATCCACCTTGTGTCTATTTATAAGAACCCCTTAACTTGATAAACAAGACTTACATTAGGATTCTAGTACAACTCTAATGCTGTTAAATAAAACACATTATTTATCTATTAGACTAGTTACACTTAGGACCCTGATCAACTTGCTAGTAGACCATCGCCCCCTGACCTCATGCCGACTTGCATGTTTGAGGTTCTTGAATTAACGTCGGTCCAACAAATTCATGGTAAATTATTAAGTATTTTATACAAGCTAGGGTTAAATTAAAAAGGGTATTTAATTTTATACAAAAAATGGGGAGCCAGGGAGGATATATTTAATAGTAGTACTTAGATCGACGACACAATCATGGTTTTGGAAGCACACATAATTGAGTGAGTGTGAAGCATCGAGGCATGCATGATATCATGCACGTAAAGGTTGTTACATACATTATAAGTTGAATTCATTCATTTGAAGTACTACTTAAACAAACATGCATGTTCTCTTTAATTTATTTAGGAACAAACTTCGTTGCAACGTCTGTCTCATGCAATCATCAACCACATTCTATGTGTAGCTATCATCATAATTAAAATGTACCCCAACTTAAAAAAGAAATCAATATTTTATAAACATGCATAGTTTCTTAAATATATTTATTCATAAAATGATTTATTAGTTAAGAATATTCAAATTCAATTTTAGAATGTCAGGGTATAAATACTCGTGCTCGAAAGATGTCGATGATATCCAATCCAAAACTTTTTTTAGCTGTAAAATAGCGTCTCACAAACTGTTATTTCCTGGGATGTTTGGCGTTCGTTCTCTTTTGTCTAACTATGTACACTGCGCTTTTGTTTCTTATCTTCTAGCTTCTCGCTAGTTGTATCTTATTTTAATAATTTTCTTGCTGCTGTTCAAAAAAATATATATAGTAATTTCAACCTAATTTTAACTTCCAATTAAGCCAATATTAAGAATTGTTTGATAAATATTTTATATTTTTTGTAATGCCCATTCCCTTGTAACACGTTTATAAAACGTTTATAACTTTTGTCTCAGAAAATTTCGTTTGCGGAAAACAACCTCCATACATTTATAAACTTTTGTACATAAAAGGGTTATTAAATGTACACATTGCAACCATTGGTCAAGCAACCACTATCTCTAGTTGTACTATACATGTTCGGCTCATTTAGCTTTGACTTGATCACGTTCCGACTGGTTCCACTTCATGACTTGTCACAAACACTAGTAACATACTAATATCAGTGACAATTAATAAGTTCAGACTCCCCCAAACTAAACCCCGGCCAACAAATGACAAAACATAACAATTTGGCAGGTCTGGAGTCCCCCGCGTGTCACAAGGGTCTAGGCCCTTAAGTTTCGCGTGGCGGGACCGTTGTCGCGAGTCACGACCCACACACTTTCAACCTTCGCGTGGCGCGAAGAGGTACTTCTCACAGCATGTTTCCAGATTTTTGGACCTACACTTTACTTGGCAAAAACTTGGAAATTTTGGACCTTTTGGTTAGCATTGAGTTTTCAACGTATTTAACCAAACCCCAATATTATCCTTCAAACACACCTTCCCAACTACAAATGAACAACTTTAAAGCATAATGAACCAAAACAAATGTTTCAGTTACTATCGAATGATTAACCTTTCGCTTACTAAAATTTCCAACCCAAAGACCTGCTTAGTCTAACTACGTACGTACACTTTGTAGGATCATTTATATCCTATCAATTACGTAATCATGTTATCATGCATAAATGTGCTTCCATCTTAATTTGCTTACGAACATATTCTTAATCCCACATTTAGTTATCAAAATGATTCTACTTTCACCATCAACTAGCATGTAACCATACTTCCCCATACAACTATCGCTAGGATCATGTTTCCATATCCAATTATCAAGCATATATACTTCCACCTTCGATAATCTTAATGAACATACTTATATGATAAGTCATCATGTAATTACATATTTACATCTACACACTTAGTTATTCACATAGATGATGCCACATCATTCATACTTGCCAACCCGTTGACCTGTTTAAACATTTTCTTACCTTTCGGACCAACCAAGATTCAACTAGAATAGAAATACATATTTATATGCATATTCATACTTCCACTTAAACTAAGTATGTCTAAATGGTAACAAGGCTTCTAATTACATAATATATATATATTAGGGCTTGAGCTCATTCAACCTTGGCACGTTTACCGATTCAATTACGAGTTGGTTTAATTCGTTTACACTCACAAAAAAAATCATCCTGATACACCAGGCCGGTGGTTGACTAGTTATCAAAAATCCTAGGAAATTTGTAAAGTCTTTTAGGCTTTCATTCTCAATCATGTGTATTAATTTATTTAATAACTAACAACTTAACCTATCATTATATGTAGCAAACTAAGAACGAAGAAGGGTAGTAATATTCGAACTCGTGCGAAGTGTTCTTATAATTTTCATAATATAAACAGTTATTTTTCTTTGGAAAATGGAAAATTTTTATTCAAGGTCAGCAAAAGAGTAATTAATCTAGCAAGCACCAAAGAAACGAATGAACACCAAAGAAACTACAAAGCCCACCAACAAAAACTATAAACATGTATATGAAGAGCCGTCACATCCTTAGCACGATTTCTGATCTAAAGTTGTGAAAGAGTTTTGATTTCCTCAAATATAAACAGTGTTTATATTATTATTAGCGTGGGCGGTATGGGTGACAAAAAAAATCGGCAACCATGTTTCGGCAAGGAGGATTTTTCGGCAATGGTTTGGCAACCATACCCCCATGTTCGGCAACCATTTTTCGGCAAAAAAAAAGAAAAATCGGCATGTAGTTGCCGAGAAATGCCGAGGACCGTTGGGGTGATTTCGAACGTTGGCTACTAGCCAACGGCTAGTAGCATTCAATTTTTTTTTTTTTTTTTACAACTTTTTCTCCTATATAAACCCCCCAAAACTTTAAAATTTTTACACCACATTTCATTCTCTTCTTCTACTTTTCTCTCCAACAATGGATCCTAGGAAAAAGAATGCCTCCACATCCGCCCCGAAGAAATTTCGACCCAAAGTCCGGTCGAATACCGGACAAAGTTCGACAAACCGAAACCAACAACCTTTCTACGTACCTTCTCCACCTATAATTTCTCAACCCCAACCCGTTTATTACCCACCACAACCACCACAACAACAATCTTTTAATGATCTACTACGATTCGGACATCCCGACTACTTCCAACAATACGCTTCATCGGCCCAACAATCATATCAAAATACTCAATTCCGAGAACCCCGTCGTCTTGTCGACGAAGCTAGTGATAGCGAAGAGATGGACGAGGAGATTGAAGTAGATGAAGAAGAAGTAGAAGAGGAACAACATGTTGAGATTGAAGAAGAAGTAGAAGAGGAAGAAGAAGAAGAAGAGATGGAGGAAGAACCACCGGCTCGTCGGACGCAAGCTAGAAAAAACAAGAAGAAGTCGACAACAAAGGCGAATCGAACTCCATGGACTACCGACGAAGAGAAGTATTTGGCACAAACTTACATTCACGTCACCGAAGACAAAAAAGTAGGTGACCAACAAAGGTTTTCATCTTTTTGACAAAGAGTTGTGGACCATTTTAACGGTTTAATTGGTCGCGAAACAAATCAAAAGTTATTAACAACTTAAAATGGATATATATGTTATATTAAAAACAAATATTCTATGATCAGTCTATCAGAGTTGCTTTTCATAAAATAAGATTTATTCTTTTTGTCCAGACAAACCAATTGAAAGATAATTTTTATGCAGAAAATGTCATATAGGCTTTATAGACTTTATGTCTTGTTTTATTTTTATTAAAATTTTATATTTCTTAATTTTTTTTATTAAAAGTATCATAATTTTTGTAAGTCCTATTTTTAAGAATATGTTATAAACAATAAAAATATAATTTTGGGCTAACGAACTAATTAACAAGCCAACTAACGACTGAGTTGAGCTTGGCTCGCTTATAACCGAAACGATTTCTAAGCAAGCTTTTCTCTATGAGCTTCGAGCAAGTCACAAGTCACGTGCTTTTTTAACAGTCCTATCCAATATAAAGTAATTCAACAAGTCACCTAAAAATTAATTCATCTACCAATAGAAATAATTTAAAAGCTTATTCTTACAAACTTATAAAATATTATTTATCAATAGCATTGCATATTATGTATCAAATATTTGTGTTTTAAAGAAATATGATATTTTGAGAGTTCAAATAGTGATATAAAATTTCCTCATCCCTTTTATGCATGTTTACGGTTCCTAAGCCAGTGAATTAATAAACAATATGCTTAGTAATTAATACTAATTATGACTTTGGTCTATAATCTTTTTTGTTTTTCAACAAAACTTTAAGCATGCAGCCGATAAAAATCAAAACTATAAACATGTACATGAATAGAACTAGATTGTAATAAAACCTAAGGAACTTAATTTTTAAAAGAAGCCGTTCTGCCATTTGGTTTTGACCCAGTAATGTTTCTCTTTTGACGCCTTTAACGTCTTGCTACGTGTTTTGCCCATTTAATGAATTGGCCAGTTAAAAAAAATATAGATCAAAGTTGGTGAAATTTAGATGAATAAAACTGATCTAAAAGAAAGCAGGAAATTATAGATAGTTTAATACATTGAAAAGACAAAACGCTAAAAAGTTTGGAAAAAGTGGATATAGCATGGGACCAAAATAAGCCATGCGTGTGCCCACCATGCATGGGTCCCCAGAATTGTTAATTAAAGTTAGCTCCTTCCATTCCATGTCGCCCAATCAAAAACCATTGAACCAATTGACCGCCAAGTGGTAAGTGAGGGTTAATTTTGGCATTAAATTAGGAAGAATGCCACCAAAAGAGATCGACTTTGTGAGAATCACAGAAAGAAAGCTGGACTTAATGGGGTGAGAATATGCAGGCCCTTTTAAGTTTTAAAGGGAGAAACATTAGGATGATTGGTGTATGACTCCATGGGAATTCAAAAAATTTATTTTGGTTTTTTTAACAGCGTTTAAAACTATCTTAAATATTCAATATCTAAGTGAACATTCGTGAGACGGCATATGTACATTTGATTCTGGTTACTCAGTTCCTTTTTGTAGGGATTTTGTTTAGCGCGACCTTAATACATTTACCTGCATAGGAGCCCAGTTCAACCATGGATGTTTATAAGGAAAGTTGCCTATCAAGTCCTCCAACATAACTTTCCTAACGCTTGCTGTAGAGAAGACCTGATTATTGCTCCGTAACCAGACCCACTTGTCCGGGCCAGGAGAGAAGGCATAGCTAGCGTTGCATTTGTTGGGACTGCCAGCTACCTTGAGTCGCGAATTTAGTGATTTTACCGAGTTATACATTCATTGATGTATTCAAATTAATGACACACAACTCGAGATATTTGATATTTGTTGATATACTTGTGATTGATGTGATTGTGATTGTGTTTATGTTTGGATGATAGTTTGTCCTGCTAAGACAATTCTGGCACATGTTCGAGAGCTGTTTCGAGATGCATATTTTAATTGTGAGCTTTATGACATTTGTGGATTCAGCTCTGGCAGTTGTTCAGTCAGGAGCTGTTTCGATTAATTTCTCAACATCCGGACACTGGCACGCGATAGTGATAGGGGAGTATTTCAGTTCCTGTCCCCCTTTGTTCTGTTCTATTTATCATACATTAGGGATAATGTATGAATCAAGTGTGAAGATGGGGGTAAATTAAACTGAAATAGCTAAAAATTTATGAAATAAAATTATGAAAATTTTAGAAATTTTCTGAAAATTTCAAAATTTTCTTATCATCTTCCCCTGAGTTAGTTGATTTAGTCCCCGATCTGGTCTGCAATCAAATGGGAAATTATAGGTAAAACTGAAGTTTTGACTTTTTAGTAAACAAAAATAGTAAATAAAGTTGAAAGTGCGCCTAATTTGTGATGTGCTGGTACTCCCTGTCGGCTTTTGTTAAGCTTAAAAATCTTGAAAGTGTTTTTGAATAAATAATTTTTCGTGGGTTCTCATCTTAAGTGAAGTAGCAAAGCCGAAGCTATCAACTAGGTCGATAGGTACCACTTTTCATAAAAATATTTATGACTTGAAAATTCGAGAAGTAACGGCGCCTCATTTCCATCATCCATCATGAGCTTTATATAAACATTATAATACACAAAAATGGAACGAATGTAATGAATTGCCGAAGCCTACGTGTTACCTCTCGGGATGGCGACACGAGTGGTACACCCATAGGTGAGGTTGATTTATGCATAAGAATTGAGATCTATGTGCTACCCGTCGGGATGGTGACTTGAGGATGCACCACTAGGTCGAAGTTCATAAAAATAAATCGTATAAAGCTCAAAACATCATCCATCCACCTCATTTCCATTACTTTCGTGACCTATGATCGATGAACTGGATTAGGCCGAGTTGCACAAGACTTTTAGACTTTTACGTTTTATACTCCTTAATTTTTTAACTCTCTAACTTTTATTTTATTTTTTTGTTTTAAGTTTTTTTGTCTTCTACTTTGGTCACGAAACTTTTAACTTTTATACTTTCGTTTTTAATATACTTCTATAATATTATACTTTCACAACAAGACTTTTAAACTTTTACGTTTTATACAACTTAACTTTTTTTTACTTTCGTTTAGTATACAAATTCAACCCCGCAGTAACGCGCATGAGGGGTAAACATCTTGTTGTAATAATTGTAATTATAATTTATAATATAATATATTATAATTGAAAAAGTAATGTCGTAACGAGAAAGGAAAGGTAAGAAGCGGTCACTCCCTCATGAGAGGAGAGAGAAACCGAAAAGTAACCCTAAAAGATGATCACAAAACATTAGCCCAAAAACAAGAAAGTGTTTTTCACTTGATTGTTCCAAGGATCAATAGTGTCTATCAACACCCCCACCCAATTTTAGAGCAAAACCTGACATATCTAAAAGAGAGAGGGAGGCAGGGAGAGATCATTAAAAAAAACAACAACAAGCAGCTTCTATTCACAAAAGGAGAAAGGTGATGTGATTAAGCAGCAGCATAGCTACCTTCCCTATTATCACATCAAGGTTTATATATATATTTAGCACTACTTTTCTCATATATACCTCTACCATTCATGTTCATGTGTTCTAAGAGAGAAAAACAAGAACCCTTAGAAGAAGAAGAAGAAGAAGATCAAGATTTTCAAAACACACCAAGATTTGAACAACATCAAAACATGGGTACTATTAATAATAATGATTATTCATATACTTCATCATCATCAGAAGTCTCTCCAATCTTGCAACCACCATGGATCCTACCTCATCAAGCTGTATTCCACCACCACATTCCGCCACCACCGGATCTTACCTGCTTCCCTTCCGCCGCCGGAGACCACATCCCCTACCACCTCTTCCCTCCACCACCCTCGCTGACGTCATCATCATCATCATATGGTGGTAATAATTACTTGTTTAACAGGAGGGTCGTAGGTGGTGGATTGCAGTTTGCATCAGAGGGACACAACTTGAGGCTGATATCGGAGACACTGGGCCAGATGGTTCAGCCAGGTGGGCCGTCTTCTATGCCCTTTGGGCTCCAGGCGGAAATGGGGAAGATGACTGCTCAAGAGATCATGGATGCGAAAGCTTTAGCGGCTTCGAAGAGCCATAGCGAAGCGGAAAGAAGACGTAGAGAGAGAATCAACAATCATCTTGCTAAACTCCGTAGCTTACTCCCCAGCACCACCAAAGTAAGTGCGTAGAATCTCACTCAAATCAAATGTTTGTTTTTTAGTCATTTAATTTTGATCTATTTACTTACCAAAATGGTAGGCAACTTGATCTAAAGTTTCTAGACAAAAAAATACCCATATATATTCATGAGATATATTATGGAAATTTTCAAAAAATGCCCATGAATTGAAACCAAGATATGATTATATATAAAACACCATTTGTTCATATCATTTTTGTCGAATCAAGCGTAACAACTATATACTATATATGGTTATTTTATTAATAACTCGATCATGTTTTCTTTCAGTTTCCATTAATTATTTTTCTAGCTTCTACATTCATAGGCAGGCATAAATCATAAATGACAAGGTGTGCATCATATGATCATGCTGCATGCATATCATTTAGCAGGTCATGCTTGACTGATGATTATAATGGATCATGACTAAACATTTTTTAACACTATATAATCAAGCAATGTATAACATCTATCTGATCCATCCATGTTTTAGCTCTGAAATAATTAAGACGTTTGTGTTCCCCATCAAGAAATCTGATCCCACACCACCCGTTAATAAGGTCAAATCCAAGTAAAAAAACCATTGTTTGGCCTGATTTCTCATAACCCTAAAGCAAACAACACCAACTATCAAACAACCACTTAAGATAGATGATTTTTCTTTTGTTTATATGACACTCTTAAAGTAAACAGCCAACCAATATGTTAACGTAACGTGTAGGTCGTTTGAAGGTGGTGTGTGTACATAGCAATTCTAAAATTATCATGTTGCTAAATTAAGCTCATATGTAGTTATATCTAATATTATATAAATATATACACACACATACTAGTGGGGTGTACCGTGTACGTGCGATACGGCGAGAAATACAATACAGACACTTGTAAACGGTTAAATAGTTAATTGTGCGTACAATACGACAATTAACACGCTGTTTGTATGTACATAAACAGTTGAACAATTAATTAGAGATATATTTCAGTCATAAGTTATTCATAGATTTCTTACTTTCATTTATAAACAATTAATGGAGTGATGATAATTTATATATTTACTTTCTACAATCTCTTAAAATTTTAAGTAAATATAGCATGGATATATATTATGGTTATTATTAATTGGTGTAGACGGACAAGGCGTCATTGTTAGCTGAGGTAATACAACATGTTAAAGAGCTGAAACGTCAGACATCCATAATAGCGGAACAAAGTCCGGTCCCTACAGAGACTGATGAGTTGACCATTGACAACACCTCTGACGACCAAGGCAATTTGGTCATCAGAGCATCATTATGCTGCGACGACCGATCCGATCTTCTACCAGATCTCATCAAGACCCTAAAAGCTCTCAGGCTAAGAACTCTAAAAGCCGAGATCACAACACTTGGAGGCCGTATGAGAAATGTCCTCTTCATCACCGGAGACCAAGAATATTCGAACAGTAGCAGCAACGATACCAGTTACTCCGTAAACATGATCCAAGAAGCGTTCAAGGCGGTGATGGAGAAGACAAACGGGGATCATGATCATCAATCTTCTTCTGGGAGTGTTAAGAGACAAAGAACAACCAACAACATTAATAGTAATTAATAATGTTGTTTGATCATGATCATCATCGTCATATATATATGGGACATGCATGATTATGTCGTGGGAGCGAGCTTCAGGATTTGCACGGTTAAGAATTAATTACTGTACGTTGTCTCTTGTGGCTTTGGGTTTTTAAGACTTTTGTGTTTCACTTTCCGTGTGTTCTTTTTGAGTCTTTTTATGTTTTATATGAAACTTTTGTTTGGGTTAAATGATATGCATGATTGATGTGTTGTTTGAAGTTATTGTGTCAAATAGAGAAAAGACAGCAAGTACTATCTGGTCTGCGTCTTTTATCTCATAAACCATTTTATTCTAGATATACATGTGAGGAAGTTTCAGGTTTAGTAGGATAAATATCGTATAATTATAATCTGATTTTAGAATAGATTAAGGAGATTTTGTATTCGTTGTTAAAAAATATATATAAGATGTTTTTTAGTGCAAATGATAAAAACAATTTTGAACAATTAAGCCCATGGTTGTTAAAAAATATATATGTAGGATAAATTATCTCTTATAATTGTTCTATACGTGCATGTTTTGATATTTTAAATACACTCGATCTAGCGAATATATAAACAATCAAACTAAATTTTTATTTTTGAACAGCAAATAGCATTAAGACTAGCCAGGGCCTAGCGCGCTAGAGAGAAATACAGGACACAAATATCAAAACAAAACATAGTTAAAAAGATTAAAGAGAAATCTAGAATGAAAATTAACATTAACATAAACTAATACATAAAGGGACCAAGTTTTTTTTGTTTGTTTTTTTTTGGAATTGAATTTACATAAATAAAAATATATAGCATTAATAGAAAAAAAAAAACATATTTACGTACTTGGGGAGTTACTACTTCCCTCTTCGAATAAAAAGGATATACATCAAATATTGACTTTTTAACTTTTGCATTTAAAAAGGTAAAACAACAAATGAATACTTGCCTACGTTCTCTCGAGCTATCACTTTTTTTTTTTCGAATGGCGATAAAATTTACTAATATGAGACAAGAAAAGAAATTAGCAAGATGCTAGTATTACAATGAAAGAAAGAAGAAGTGACACCATGATTGTTAATCTATCACACATTTTTCCTACTCTTGCAGCTGGCATTTTCCTACTCTTGGAGACGCTAGTTAAAGACAAAAACAACCTTAAAATCTTCCCTCAAAGTGCCCTTAAAATCCCTCTCGAACACATTTTCACTTTTCCTTCTTAACAACAATTTTAGATATTTCAGGATAAATACACAAAACTTATAACGTTCGATTTGAATCTTTAACTTTTTAAATGTGACATAATTAACCAGCAACATACACCTTAAGACATTTCTAAATAAAGAACACATTTCAAGTAAGATCAAATCAGTAAGAATCCCTCAGTTATATGACCAAATAATACATAACTATATATACACCAAAGTCAAACTAATTATTCAATCAACTGAAACCATAAATAATGTTACTATATGTTGACATCCCCTTAGTAGAGGGTGTGTTTTCGCCAACCTAAAGATGGGAGACGATAACGAATCTGATCGAGGATGGTGTTCAACCTTCTCCCTCCCCCTCTTCAATCACCCGTAGTCACTTTCCTTCTTTGTTACAAGTCTAATTCGAGAGAGGTGTCCCATCTTTCCAACACAATTAAAACAACCTCAATCGTTTTCGTATTCTTTCTTCTTCCGTACCCTCAACCCTTAGTTGATTTACTCTTAAGAAAGTATGAGTAGGACAGATTGTAGCTAGCTAGTATAGTTTTAATATTACATTTCCATGAAAGGAAAAAATAAAACTAACAAGCAGAGTTGTACGTACATGTATTATATGTGTGTGGTGTTGGGCAAACAGGTGACATATGTTTATAATGATGAGAAGATGACGTAGGAGTTGACGCCAGCAAACAATAAGTGACAGTAGTCTTGATGTGTACATTAATCGAGAGGCCCCTAGACAAAGAGGAATGTGAGCGAATCAAATTAAGGACTACTGACGACCGCATATATTTGATGGTTCACAGGTTTGTAATCATGAGGACTCTGATCAACTTCTGTTACCCACCTTGTAGTTTTGACCATGATCTCATTTTTCTGATTAATGTCTTACCCTTTTTTTTCCTTTTTGTTATTCTTGTAGCAACAGAAGAAGGACTAGAATTTTTACAAACTTCATGTTTAATTCAACTAAATAAAGAATATAACATTATTAGGAAACGAAAGTTTTTTTCTATTCAAGATTAACTATTAATTGCTTTGTCTAGTGTATGCTTTATCCCACTTGCTAAGAATTGAATATCAGTCAAAAAAGTGTGATAGTCTCGTTTACGAGTTGCCCTTTTTTTGTGATTGGGAGAGGAAATGATCAATGTTTTAGAATCATATTTTTAAACCGGATCGGACTTGTGTTAAAAAAATTAATAGGTTGACCCAGCTTGATCCGGGATGATCGGACCAGATTGACTACTTAAACGTGTAAATCTATATAATACATCGACTCCAGCACTTGAATAAATAAAGCATTAGCAGTGGTTAAGGTTCCATGTTAAACATATTATGTGTCTCCTTTAAGAAGAATGCATATGTCTCCAGGTACAACTACTAAACTACTAAAACGGTAGTTGTGTACTGCCAGAGATTGTCATCGCATCTGAGATAACACCGATCAGTCTTAGTGTTTATTAGTTATGAAAAAAATCAGAAAAATAAGAAGTGGCAGTGAAGATGAACAAACAAAGAGTACTCCTCCCTGTTTTTTTATGTGACATGAGTAGGGGTCTAGCTTTCTCTACTAACAAAATGAAACTACAAGTTCATGTTATACCCAAATGAAACTTTCTCTACTAACAAAATGAAACTACAAGTTCATGTTATACCCAAATGAAACTTGAAACATAATATATATCATTTAATCTTGTAATAAATAAACAAGACATAATTGTACACATTCATATGGGTTTAAGTATCATAAGTGGTCAAACCAAACTTTTATATTCATTCCTAAGATTTTTAAGAGTCTAGTAGTTGTAACCTATGAGAAGTGCAATTCACGACTTGCAGCAATGGCTGAAGCCTGGAGCTAACCATGCATGCTACTGACTAAAACTGTAACATCTGGTCCCTCATACCGTCAATATCGTTGGCTTTGCCTACTAGATTACTCTCACTCAAGCACGCTTAACTGTGGGGTTCACCTCTCATCCACAGTCAATGCGTCGAAAACGCGTTAATAGTATTTAAGTCAGGGCATTCCTTATGAACCAATAATCTCACATGTCCACAACTGATATGGGATTTGCCTAGAGTGTTACAATCACCCCCCCCCCCCCTATGGACTCATCGTCCTCGATGAGGTTTGCCCAACCATCCTAATTAGGGATGCCGGATTTGCCTAAGGTGTCCCTCTTAACACCCCGAGCACTCATCATCCTTAATGAGGTTTGCCCCGCCATCCCTAACGACATAATTTGGCTCTGATACCATTTGTAACATCCGGCCCCTCAAAGTACCTATTGTCCGCTTTGTCCACTAGTAGCTAACGGTTTTGCATTTGGTCTCCTGAGTAAAAACTTTGCAGAGGGTCACCCATAGATTGCTTCACTCGACCATGTTGAACTTTGGAGTTCTCCTCACAATCATAGCCAATTCGCTCAAAATGCATTGATAGTATTTGAGCCATGGCATATCTCATACATAAATCAAGAATCTCTCCTATCTACGATTGATGTGAGATATCTCTAGGCTGTTACAAGGATCAATTGAGGCATCCCGAGTTATTTTATCATAAATGTAGAGTGAAACTATGTATAGATAAGAAAATATTAAATTTCTTGAAGAATAATTATTATAGTTTCTTGTGTACTTGGACTCCGAACATATATGTCACACCCGTCAGATGCCCAAGAAGTGACTGGCTGATAATAGCTTAGTAACAAAAAAGACTTTTCATATCTCATAGTCATCATCTTTACAAAGATGATACCGAGTTTTACAAGCTTATAATCTCTAGTATGTAGCTTCCGAGTATTCCATTACCACCTCTAAGGTTTCTTGTGATATACATTTTTGAAAACGTAAAACACATCGGCTGAAAATCTTGGTGAGTTAATATCAAAATGACTCTTGGTGTATATAAATCATTGTCTTGTTTATTTTGTTTAAAAGAAACAAAATGGTTTATCGAAATTTTATTGATAACTTGAGCAAGGAGATTATACAAGTTAAAAAAAAAAAAGGATACGCCCAGCATGGAATAGTTATAGAAAATATTGGAAACTTCAGCACTTTTTCTAAGAGTGTAATTATTTGTACTCCCACCACCTAATATTTGTACTCCCATTGACCAATATATGGGTCATATATTATTTATGAAAACACGATAAAAAGTACATAAATTAGTAACAATCCGACCCATATACAAAAATATCGGGCCCATATATAATAGTATCTAGCCCATTTATTAATAATACAATGAAATTTCATAGATTAATAATAACTTTTTGTTTTTTAAACTTTAGCTACGTGACTTTGGTGCTTTGACACTTTCTACCCTAAACTTTTACAATTTATTTTTTTTTCTTTTTAACAAAATAGTAAACTTTTGGTTTTCATATTTTGCCACATATGTTTCATACTCTTACGTTTTATACCGTTTAACTTTTAAAGTTTTTTTTATTTTAAGTTTTGTTATCTTCTATTTTGGCCACGAAACTTTTAACTTTTCTATTTTCGTTTTTAGTATATTTTTATAGTTTTATACTTTCCTTACAAGACTTTTAAACTTTTACGTTTTATACCCCTTAACTTTTTTGCACTATAACTTTTAAACTTTTTTTTTAAGTTTTGTTGTTTTATACTTTGGCCACGAAACTTTTAAATTTTCTACTTTCGTTTTTAGTATACTTTTATAATTTTATACTTTCACCACGCAACTTGCAGACTTTTACGTTTTATACCACTTAACTTAGTATATTTTTATAGTTTTATACTTTCACCACAAGACTTTTACGTTTTATACTCTTTAATTTTTTAACCCTCTAACTTTTAAAGTTTATTTTGTTTTAAGTTTTTTTGTCTTCTACTTTGGCCACGAAACTTTTAACTTTTCTACTTTCATTTTTTATATACTTCTATAGTTTTATATTTTCACCACCAGACTTTTAAACTCTTACGTTTTATACCATTAACTTCTTTTACTTTCGTTCAGTATACAAATTCAACCTCGCAGCAACGCGCGTGGGGGGTAAACATCTCGTATATAGTTACTATAATTCTTGTATACTAACTTATATGGCCCGTATAGTATTTTCTTATCCTTTTGTATCTATATTGTATGTATATTGTTAATATCCGGCCCACATAGCTTTTATCTATACTGGCCGTATGTATTTATATCCGGACCGGTAGCTTTTGCAGGTTTTGTGGAATTTCATGATTTTATACAGCCCCTATATGTATATGTATAAGGCCCCTGTAGAGGTAAAAAGATGAAATGAGAGTACAAAAAGTAGGACGCATTTCTAAACGTTTCTAGAAATATGTTGTTTGTATTGTGATTGTCGTTGTGGATGTGGTTGTAATTGGATTTGTGATGTGCAAATTATGGTTTATAGAAACACTACTAAGTTCCTAACCTAGACACACCGAGTTAAACTCTGGAAAACCCTAAACTAAACCACAAGACAGACAAATGTACCTATCGACAGGATCAAAGCCTAAACAAAGTTCGAATATCGAACCCAAAGGACGTTGAATAACAAAACTAGACTCGAAAAATGATAGACAAACTAAAGAAAGATTGAATTGGTTTTGTTTTGAAATTGGTTTTGAAAGATTTAAATAAACTAAGGTAAAAGAAAAATTAAAACGCTAACTTACTAAAATTAGAAACTACTAAGAACATAAACGGCTAAGAATGGAAATTACTAAACTGAGAAAGTAAACAAACCAAACGACTTAAAAGCTAGATGAAACCAAATGTGAGAAAGAGTACCACTTAGGCTATGAATCCTAATTGCAACTATCGACTTTTCTCGGCTATGAAAACTGTGATGGAACCATGATCTTAGACAACAACCTAAAGAATTGCTAATGGATCATTCTCCACGCGTGACGCAAGAGGAAACTTAAAGATCGTATTACACATGCTGGTTAGTGAGGTCACATTCTGGATTTTCCTAATAATATTCTAGTACTCGAACAAATAAAGCACCTTCCGGAATGTTTCTATCTTAGACACCCTATGATGTAAGGAGTAAACTGAATACCACCCGTAGTGACATGTAGTAACAGAAACACTGAAATATCCAAGGAAACCCTCTTCCAAAGCATTCGTAACTAAAACCCTAATGCACCCGATTACCCAATTAACATATCACCTTCCGGATTTTCTAAGCTAGGGTGAACACTAAGACCAAGGTACCAACCAATTACTATTTCTATGGATTGTGACGTCAACAAACCATAAATTAACTACAAACACACAGTAAGCAGTTTAACATGCAACCATAACTGAACAACATTATAATAGTGGCATGTGGAATAAGTAATCAATTAACAACCTGATTTAAGCACTCATATGCATGAAAACAGTATAATAAAGGCTCTTTGCCAAAATATTAAACCATCAACAATAGTCATAAACCAAGAAAAACCGACAATTAACAATCATTCATCAATTAACAATCATTCATCGTCTAGCATAGGCAGTACCAGAGATTTAGCCAAGATGCATGTTCATAATGCAAGGTAGAACAAAAACAAATTAAACCAAAGTTACAATTCATCGAAAAAGAAATAAAAATTAGTTCAGTTACTTGCCAGTTAGCTTAAATTAATTCAAGGGTGTGCTAGGCATCTTAGCTTAAATTAATTTAGCAGACAACTACCTACTTACGATTCTACATAATTGCTTTCTGTTCGTCGATAAGTTCTTCGAATAGCCGTCCAAAAAAACATATTGTTCGAAGGATTCTTCTCGTATAAATGTTGTCAGCCGTCTCCAATTAATTGTTTTGACCTCTTATTTATTCTCCTCCGTAAACGTCCATAAGTCTTGACCTTTTTTTTTTTTTTTAATTCTTATTTCAGCCCACATGATTTCTATTGTTTAAGCCCAACTTCACTTCACCCTTTAATTTTGTTTAAATCAGCCCACATGAAGCCCAAGTATCCCACGTGAGAATTCAAAGATGATGTAAAATAATTTTATCTTGGTTGAATTATAAATATCTGAAATACAAATATGAACTAACTAGAAGTAATATTCACTAAAAATTATCTTCAATATTATTTAAAGTGTAAAAATTATTTGACTAAAATATATATATATATAGATCAAGACACGTCAGATTGAAATTTGTATAAAACCAACATGAGATGACTAATTAGAAATTGTTAATCTAAAAGTAGAACTTATTAATAAATAAAATAAAACAAAATATAAAGCTGAGTCTCTCTCAAAACACCCTCTCATTTAGCCCACTTAACCTCTAGGCCCAAAAGGTGAGGTCTTATCGGGCTGTCTTCGGCTAAAAGGCCTCGGACTTGTTCTATTTTTACTTTAATGGGCTTCTGGATTACACACGTTCGATTGTTTGAACAAGGTTGTCATCTGAAACCGGATCAAGTGATGATCTGAATTCAAAACCAGAACCGGTCTGGTACCAATCTAATACGTAAGTCTAATACGTAAGTTTGAGACCTGTATGAGTATTTTAGCGGGAAACAGTTTAGGAACCGGCCGGTTTGAAACCCGTTTAGAAACTTGTTCTGACCATTTGAGAAAAACTATAGTGATTACTTACCATTATATGTTGGCTATTCGACCATTCATAATTTTAATTTTTTACTAAGGGTGTAAATGAGTCAAGCCGCTCGCGAGCTAATGAAGATTTGATCGATAAAAAGATCAAAACGAGTCGAGCTTATAGAGCCCGATCCGATCTCTAATAAGGAAAACCCTTTAGTGTGTAACTTTGTTTTTACTAGGGATGTAACTTTAGTGTGAACAAATGAGGAAAACCCGCCGCATTGGCAAACAATTATCATCTAATCAGTATTAATTGCACGTAAACAAAAACTTAACGACTACTTATCAAATCGAACCATGATGATCAAGAAAAAAAACTTACTGTAGAAATTATTAAAGCTCAAGCTTGTGTCATGTGTTCTCTAAAGAAATATCAAGTTCCATGGTAGAGGAGAATGAGGGGTTTATTTACAACTAATTCTCCACTACCAATTTCATCCCTGAATTCTAAGGAAAACCACCTAAAAGGTTTTTCCATCCCTATACCCCATTCTATTGTATTTAGGGAAAAGCAACTCACCCTCAATGTTTGATTGTACTATTCATTTTCAAATCTCTTATTTAATATTATTTGTAAGTTGATATGAATAGTAGAAAAAGAAAAAAATAATAGAAACGTGAATAGATAAGTATTATTTAATTTAATAGAGATAGATAATGAGATGTATGAGATTTTAAAAAATGATAGTTAAATTTAAAAAATAAAGTTTTTTAGTAAAATTATAGGAATATGGAAGTATGGAACGGGCTAACGAGGGAAGACGTTAGCCATTGAGGGAAGGAGGGAAGATAAAGGGTTAACAAAAGTGAAAAAGAAAGAGAAACGACAATCTTGAAAAGACAGATTTTCCCACATATAAAGGGCATATGCATAGGCTAAACGTTTGGTCTTAGCCAAAGGAATAATATCCGTAAATCAAATTTGTAAAAGACAAAAAAAAAAAGAAAAAAAAAAAAAAAGAATAGAGCTTGTAATATATAGAGTAAATTACATAGAAGGTCCTTTATGTTTTATCCTGATTTCGAATTGAGTCCTTTGATTAAAGATGTTACACTCGACATCCTTTATGTTTTCAGCATGTTTCTTAGTAGGTCCTTTATCAATAACGGTGTTAAAACTCATCGTTAAATCAAGGGCACTATAGTCATTTTAGAAAATCTTTAAAATAAAACATTTAAATCAAAATAAAAATTTCTGAGTTAACTCATTGCATCCAAACACCATCAATAGCATCAACTATCTTCATCTGTATCAAACTTAATCACTAACATCATTCCCATCACCGATCTATAACATACAATCAAGAAATCTGAGCTTAAACAAGGAACAAGACCAGAAAATAGAAAGAAAACACCAAAGTTGTCCTCAAACTTACCGAGTCGGAACCAGCCTCGCCGGAATCGTGACTGGGGTCGCCGGATTCTCGGCTAAGATCGGTTCCCCACTGAAAATCGCCCCCGATCTGAGACTATTCCGGCGAAATCAATTTCATCCGGACACGACCGGATCATTACCAGGTCATCTCCGCCTCTCGTTGCCACTGATAGTCGCCGGCGTGAACCTGCACAACAAGAACATCTGCCGCCGCGACTAGAAAAGAGAAAGGGGGACACGACTGTGAACTAAACGCCGCGACTAGAAAAGAGAAAGGGGGACACGACTGTGAACTAAACAGAAGAAGAGAAGGAGTCATCGGAGCACCGGGACGGCTAGCTGCCGTCGTTGCGGGGTCGCCGGTCGCCGGAGTCGACGGCAGGAGCCGGGTCGCCGACCCCTTTCTCTTCTTTCTTTTTTCTTTGTTGACTTTTCTTTCTTTCTTTCCTTGTACGACGTATGTATGTATGTTGTTTGTATATGTGGACCCAAAAAAGAAGATATTTTTTTTTATTTAATGTTTTATTTTACGAATTTTGTTAAATGACTAAAGTGTCCATGACTTAACGGTGGTTTTTAACATCGTTAGTGATAAAGGACCTCCGATGAAACATGTTGAAAACATAAAGGATGTCGGATGTTACAACTTTACCTAAAGGACTTAATATGAAATCAGGGTAAAACATAAAGGACTTTCTGTGTAAATACCCCTAAACATAAACATAGAGAGGGATAATATCTATAAGTTAGTCTATTTCAAAGGGAATTAAAAAGAATGCTTGAATTACAGAGCTCGAATATGCAAGGATGCAAGTATCAATTTATCCGTATATATTTGTGATTTTGTATTAACAAGTTCACCTTTTTCAAACATTCTATTCGCTCTACTTTTCAGTCAAACAAACAAAAAATCTGAAGATCGATGGTGCCCTTGGTTCTTTGATCTGGGTCACCCATCACTCATCACTCATCACCATGGCTGGGTAAGCATCCCCCTAATGAATCTTCACTAAAGCCGGATGATGAAAACCGAAAGCGGTTAACTTGCATTGAGTTTCTTGATTATCTTCGAATTTTATAACTGTTATAAAACCAAGATGCGATCTTTTTACATGTTGACCAAAACGCAGTTTCTAAGTTCATTTGATTCACTGTGGTTAGTTGAAAACCCCAAAAATCTGATGAAATTTAGGGATTTTAAACTTACAGTTTGATCAAGTATGTGATGTAAGAGGTCAAATGTGAGCCACCCTTTAGATCAAGAGGGGTCTAAGATCTTCCATTCTTACTAATGATAGTGGTTGATCAAGTTTTTACAGTAGAGCTATGTTATACTGATATTGTCATTAGGGTTTCTTTTTATCATGTATAAAGGTTGTTTTGGAGCTATATATTTGTTAATTCATTGATGTTTTTCAGATAGGGATGGCCTGTATACCATTCAAGATATACACTTTTGGTTTCTCTATCTCTCTGAACATTTGTTTCTTGCAGTTGCAATCCAAATTTACATGTTTGCCCCTTGACACAATGACAGATACTACTGAGGCTATTAACTTTTTTCTAGGGGATAGAAAGAAGGGTTCATGTTGTGAATTTGTTCATTTTGGGATTCTTATTTACATTAAGTTTGTAATTAGTTATCCTTCATGCTGAAATATGCAGACCATCATGGTTGGTGAATAGCAACAGAATTGCGACAAAGATCAGAAGTGCCTCTGGTGCATGTGATCCCGAAAATATCAAATGGGAAAGCAATCCCACAAAAGCATGCCCAAACTGCCACCATATTGTCGACAACAGTGACGTAAATTTCTCTTACATTTCCACATTATTATTATGACATTCTTTGTTGCTAATTGAATTGTGCCTTAATTTCTAAACTTGGTTACTCATACCCTTTAAACTATTGTACTAACTCTATAAAGATAAAAATAATGTCTCATTAACAGACTTTACGGTTCTGTTTCTAGGTTAATCAAGAATGGCCAGGATTGCCACGAGGGGTTAAATTTGACCCGTTAGATCAGGAAATTATTTGGCATTTACTTGCTAAAAGTGGTGCAAGGGGTTTCAAGCCTCACCCTTTTCTTGATGAGTTTATTCCAACGGTTGATGAAGATGATGGAATCTGTTACACTCATCCTCAAAAGTTTCCAGGTACTCATACGTTTTTATTTTGTATTTCCTTCTATATGATAATGTACATTTTGTTTATACAAGTCTTTTTTGTTTTGTTTTAGGAGTCCAACAAGATGGCAGTGTATCTCACTTTTTTCACAAAGCAATTAAAGCTTATAATACCGGAACTAGGAAACGCCGTAAGATACACGGTGATGATTTTGGGGATTTTCGTTGGCACAAAACTGGCAGAACAAAACCCGTTGTTTTAGACGGAGTTCAACAGGGGTGTAAGAAAATCATGGTTCTTTATGTAAGCCCCGTAAAAGGTGGTAAAGCGGAAAAAACAAATTGGGTTATGCACCAATATCATTTGGGAACAGGGGAAGATGAAAGGGAAGGTGAGTATGTGATTTCAAAGGTCTTTTATCAACAACAACAACCGCAGCTAAAACCCAACGGAAAAGATGAAGGGATTGTACTTGCAGACATTGATGCTCATATTGTAAAATTTGACCCTGTGACCCCTAAGACTGTGACCCCCGAACCGCCTTGTGCTGAACGCCGGGTCCCAAATATTGAGGGGGGTCTTGAACAAGAGCTTGCTGAAATCTTTGCAGAACCTGGTCAGGTAAATGCTTTTGTCTGAATTCTAGTTTTGACCACTGTACTATAAAAGCTATTTGCTTGACAAATTTACCTCATTATAAGACCATTTTTACTTGGTTCTTCAATTGTAACCTAAAATGAAAGAACTTGACTAGTTTGTGGTTATTAAAATGATGTTCTGTTGATGCTCATGAAGGACATATGTGTGCGAAAATGAAAGTGTTTGCTGAGAAAGTATAACAAGTCCAATAGTAGAGCGGCCAAAGATTATTAAACTCAATGGTAAAAGGGCCAAACAAATTTGTTGTTTTGCTTAAGAATATTGTTTTCATTATTTACTTCTAGTATAACAAAAAGAATGAAAAGAAGTGAGTATTAGATGATGCCATGTCTAAGGTTGTGCTCATTTTGGTCAAAATTTATATTATTCTTTGTGGGTCCTTTTTCAAGGCAGCAAAATGGGCTTGGAGGGTAACGATTTAAAACAGTTTTGGCTTGAAATGGGTCGTTATCAGTACGGGCAAAAACAGGTTACAAACACTTGTCCATTATGTCAACTTTCAAGTTTTTATAAATAGGTAAATGCCTTGAATATGATTAAATTCCTCTCTGGAGGCTGTAAGCATTATATATACTTTTAACTAGTTTGGCATGTTTCCCAGTTAACCAATTTTTATTATCTTGACCTGTTTAACTTTTTAGGGATCAACCATAACCAAGATCTACCCGCTCATAAGTAAATGAGTTGTGTTTTCACCTCTAGTTGTGTTTATATGATCTGGCAAGAATTAAAGTTGGAGCTTACAAAATGAAATACAAAGAAAAATGGTATAAAATCACATCATTCTCTATGATCTTTAATCTTTTTCACTTTTTACTGCAGCATGAGAAAGAGCCTGTGTATGAGGCTGAGCTTGAAACTTCTTGCGGGAAGCTTGGTGATCATGAAGATCATATGACAAAAGAAAATCATGTCTTCGAGAAATCAGGGGCTAATAATGATAGTCAGGGTGGAGAAGAATCAAAATGGTGGGACAGTGAGTCACAATATATATTAAATTCACAACAACTTGTGGAAGGGCTTTCTTTGTGTGATGAGTTTCTTCAGAGTCAATCTCCTCAAAGAGGCATTGAAAACCAAGAATCGAATGGAAAACCACGTCTTGCAGATTATGCTCGTTTGGGGCCAGAAAATCTAAAGAAGGATTTAGAAGCATGTCAAGATTTGGTTCTTGATCCTGCAAATTTGGAACTTGATACGCCACCTGATTTTCGGTTGAGCCAACTTGTAAGTTTTCGTATGGTTGATTATATTTTTATAAAATCACTCGTTTCCGTGTTACAAATCAGTAAAGTGATGGAACTAATGATGTGATTTTTACAGGAATTTGAATCACAGGAAAGTTTTATTGCATGGGGAAGCTGTAAGTGATTTTTTTTTTAACATCTTCACTTCAACCAGATGCAAACTCTGTATGTTGCATATCTTTTGTGAAACTACTGTATGTCATGTTCCTGAAACTAACTTTGGATGAGTTGACATGGCACTTTATATTTTGGAAATATCTGTTTGAATGAATGAAAGTGAGTTTTACATACAATAATGGCAATGAACATTATTTTACCTAAATTTACAACTTCAGCAAAATTTTCAATTAACCATTTCACATGTCATAACCAATAATCTTTTGTAGAAATACTTCTATACATGTGGGAAGGTTTTTCAAGTATGAGGAACAACCTATGATCGATTCATTGATTTTGATCTGAAAACCTTAATTAATCAAAAAGGATAATTTTGTAGGTTTAGTATTACTTTTTCCTTCTCCTCTGCATAATTACAGTTAAGACAAAACCATTAAGTTCAAAAGTAACTTTCAGTTTTAAATTAGAATATTTTAAGCATGTTTATAACTTGATCAAACAGGTTACACCATTAAAATAGGCATATATCTCTAACTGGATAATATAAATTATTATTGATTCTTTTTTTAATATTTAAAAACTAGGTTTACATGTGAACAAACACTATAAATAAAATAGTTACAAACACCTTTGAATTAGAGAATGATGTGGATATTTAATTTTTTTTTTAACGACCAATCCATTAAACCAAAAATAAAAAAAGAAACACAACCCCTCCCCCCTCTAGCGAGAAGCTAGGAAAGCGCACACAGTCATACAAAGAAGCAAACCAAACACCAGCAACAAAGCCCACAAAAAATAACAGAAAAACAACAACATACGAAAGGAAATAAAAACATATAGGGAATAAAAAAGAACCAACGCCGGTGAATGTCCGCAGTAAATCGCGATAAATGGTTGAATCTTTTTAATCTAATGGAATATTAAATTCGGTCACACTTAAATCTCCTTTATGAGCTCCTTAATTTGTTGACAACATTTGTGGTTCTTGAAAAATAATTAACAATTTACAAAGGCTTTTTATTACCTTTTGTCAATAATTCAATTGTTTCACATTTGAGATAGAGTTGTTTCTAGTTTTTTTCACATGTGAAACAAATTTGATAATAAAAACACTTGAGGCAACCAATATCTCTCATCTTTTGAATATATCTCATAAACACTTTGTTTTAAAGGCATTTCATCAAACGCACAATCTCATTATACCTACATATTGATTAGATGTTAACCAACTAATTTTAAGCACCCTCCCTTGTACATTTGAATAACCCAATATTCTCAAATACAAACGGCGATGCCTCCAGACCCTCATGGTTCATAGGGTTTTGACCCATTCAAATATAAAGGATACTTGATTTCAGAAACTAGGACATTCTTTAATAAGTTACGATTTACATATCCTAACTAATTTCTAACTTTATTCTTGACTTCACACTTCTACAAGTGCGAGTGTTGATTTAAATTTTGTTAATGCATGTGAGTCTCACACTCACTGCTCCCATTTTTTTTTTGTTCGTTTATATTGATGCTCATAATTGGTTGAAAATCACTAGAATACTAGGTTGTGATATGTGACCGTGGTATCAGTCCTCGAGTTCGGAAGGGCGAGGCAGTCAAACAATCAGACGAAATTGGGATGATTTTAGTTGGTGGGAGGGGAGGGGGGGGGGGGGGGGCTCGTGTTCGTGTAGGATGACATGGTGAGGCGAGCCATCATGCTCACAACCTATATCGTTTACCCTTAGGGCATGTAAGTGTAAGATTTATCATGTAGATGGCTTGTCATCACTCATACTTACACGAGGGTATATCGATGTCAATGTTCTTTTACTATTATAGTAAATTATGAAAATATAGCATATCTATTTTTTCATATATAATTTATACTAGTTTTTGATACCCGTGCACGCACGGGTGGAATTTAAAAAATTAGTAATTATAATAACGTACTATAGTAAATATTATTCGATAACTGGAATTAAAGAAGAAAAAACAATATTTGAAAATGTAAAAAGTGTTACAAATTCAGAAATACATACCTATAAACAACATTTGATGTTTAGTTTGTCACATTTCCGTCTCCATCCAATATGAGAAGTTTTAGTCTCGTGCATCGCACGGCTGACGTTTAAAAAAAATTAAAACAATATTAATCTACAATGGTAAATTTTATTCAATTATGAAAATCAAACAAAACAAATGAGTTTTAAATAAAATAAAGAAAATGAAATTGGAGTAGCCCCAACATAAAGAACAAACAAAATGCCTTCACTTACATATATGCTACTCAACCACACATACAATTAAACTAAATGGTAAAATTACTATAAAAGTCAAGTTGCTTCCGGAAGAAGTCCTCAATCTATTTATTTATACTGTTATCTTATATATGCTACTCAAACATGAATATGTGGTTTTAAACACACTATTGAATTAATAAATAAATGAGCAGCAATTAAATCAGTATCCGGTCTCTTGAGTCTAAATGCAATAACAATAGCATCAAGATCATCTGCAATCCCACCAAATGCCTACAATCAGCCAAAAAGTATTGACCAAGTATATACAACTGTTGAATGAAGAGAGTATTACAATGTATTAAGCATAAACATCAATCTTACTTCAGTATTATCCTTCTTTAAAGTAAAAAAAAACAGTAACTAATCGTAATGATTTACGAAGTGTGCAATTGGTTGAAGGAGTTGATCGATGGTCTCGGGTGCATGAAGAAACTAGGTTGTTCACAATTAAATCAGTGAAGAAGAAATTATCCCCTCTCGGAGATGGATCTGGGCGTTTTAATTGGGTGAAGTGGGCTCCAAAAAATGTGAATCTGTTTGGTTGGCGATTGCACAAGGAGAGGCTTCCAACGAAGATCGGCTTACGACTACGGAACATCAATGTTGGCTCACTGTTCTGTCCGCTTTGCGATGAATTCGAGGAATCGGAGGAACACCTCTTTACATCGTGCATTGTCATCTCTACTATATGGGCAATGATCAATGATTGGTGTAAAATCCCACAGATTTTTGCTTTCAGCATTGGAGATGTCCTACAGGTGCATTGCTCATGTGGTAAATCGGTGAAAGCACAAAAGCTTGTTCAAGTAATCGTTCTTGCTGCCTGCTGGTGTGTTTGGTTAGCTCGCAATGATAAAGTCTTCAACGGAAAGCGAGGTCAAATCAGTGGAATTATGGAAGAGATCAAGGCGAAAAGTCTCTTATGGGTTCAAGCAAGAAACAAAAAGGAGGTGATTACATGGGAAACATGGAGACGCTTTGGGTTTGAATAGGTCTGTTGGTTCTGATTATGTGATGTAGGTTGTGGTCCTTGGGTCGTGGTGTAGTGCTGTGGGTTAAACAATTTCTGATTGTTTGTCGTTGTATATTCTCTCTGTATTTGGTTTTGTGGGTGGAATAAATTTGCTCTGGCTTGCCAAAAAAAATTTAAGTTTGTGTTATAGTCAAAATATACTTATTTAGGCAATTAAAACACCTAATTAATTATCTTTTTAAAAAGTTTGTAAGACATCTTCATTCCTTTTAAGTGAAACCGATATAGACATGATATCTACTTATTATGTCATACCCCCCGCGCGTTGCAGCGGGTAGCTTTTTTTTTAAATGTATTTTTTCATTATTTTATGTTTTGAAGTCAGCTACTTTCATTCATGTAGTAGACTTACACAAAACCGTCCCCGAGAATGTCAAAAGTTTGTAGGGCCCGGCTCGAGAAAAAAAAAGGGGCCCTAAGTTAATTATCTATAAAGAAAATGAGCACATGGTTGATTTACTTAAAGGCTTAGATAAATTGAAACACTTGTGTTTTCTAAACGTTCTTCAACCTCACAAACCTGCAAGACATCACCACGATTGTCATCAAGCACAGATCATAGCCTCTTAATCAATATTCCCTCTTTCACTGTTATATCTCAGCTTTATTCCTATTCACTTCAAATCTTCAATATCATAAATCCACCTGAAACTAAAAAAGGTATTAATAAATGAGAACCATTTGGCAACATCACCTCCTAGCCTCTTAAGAAAATACGGGACTGTTAACTAATTACCTATTAGCAACAAAATGTACCATGCAACTTCACACGTTTATAATCCATTACTAAACTAAAAACATGACTATGACCCATTATTAAAATGAATCATTGACTAAACCTATCACCAAATTAAAAATGAGACCAGAATGTAAATAGTAGGCTATTTGCAAGATGAGTCGGAGAAGAGACGCTAGATTGAAAGGCGTAGTAAGAAAGCAAATGAAGGGAAACACATAAATATACAACACGGCAACACCTATGTAGATGTAAGAGAAGACCATTTGTGTAATTGCCATGTCGGAAGTTTAGAAATCCAAAACTTATGTCCTCCTAGGTGGCTATCTTAGATACATAACCAACCAAAAATTTAGCAGCAATAACTCTAGATTGTTTTTGTCATTATTACCTCCATTAACATGCCTTTATAACCGAATCCACTATATTGCTCCATCAAGAAGTCTTTATAAGTGCATCCATTAAGTTGATCTATGGAACAAAAATGCATCACTATATTTAGTGTAATATAAAATGCTACAAAAATGCATCACTTCATGTATCTGCCTTCGTTGTGGACAACTTTAATAAAATTCTTGTGGAAAGCAATGCCTAGCTAAATCACCTATAATCAATACACATGTAAAAACTCAATCTTGAAAATCATATAGGAACACAATTGATATGTTGCTTACATCAAAAGATGCATATTTTCAAACACATAAGAATACTGAAGCTAGCAAGTCAAACATTAAGATATGCATTGAAAAATCATGAATGTTTACTCACATAAGTATCAAGTGAAGTTAAACAGGAAAATATTTCAGGATTGCAGGCTTCATTATGACACAGAGTGAAAAATCAGAATAAGACAAAATGGTAACTGGGTTTATAATGTTGGCAAGAGCATAACACAAAAAATATGTGCTTGATTTAATACTTGGAATTTACAAATGACATTTAAGAGATCTTCTACTGAAGTTTCTTGCTTGTAGCAAACTACAGTAACATACATGTCTAAAATCACTATACCAATACAAATTCATAATATATGTAAAATTAAAATAAAAGTGTAACAGATAGCAGCAGAATGAAAATTTTAAATGTTCCACCTTAATACCACAAACCATCAACTGATAAGCAGTCACTCGGAACTAATAGAACTTTTGGCTCATAATCTTCAATGCAACAGAGTTTCACCGTTAGATGGGTGATGCATATTACTAAAATCAATTGCCAATAGCACAGTAAAGCTCGAATTTGCACCAGGATGAACAATTCCTCCAAATCAAATTCATGTTTAACACTTTGTACATGCAAATCACTCTTTAGAAAAATAAAAATCATACCTTCACAAAGGAAGTGCTAAGAACATATTCCCTTTCTTCCACATTATCTTCATAATGTCCACCCTTAATGAATCCATAGAAACTAATTACACAAAACAACCACTAAAATCAGTATTCAAATACATTAAAAACAGTAATAAAATCTATATCCAATACAAATAGAACTAAGATATGTCTTCACAAAGGTATGAACATAAAGGAGTAATCAATAGTAGGATCAAATACATACCTCAAAAGTGATTGGTTTATTACAGTCATTCACTACGCTGAAAATCCTTCAAAAGATATTGCATCTGTAAGAATAATAATAAGATTTTAACTTCGTAGTATTAGGAAATCACAATCTTAGATTTGAGCTTTAACATTTATCTTTCAAAGCATAAGCAACTATTATGCATACGATTTGAAAGAAAAAAAACATCAAAATGTTTTGAACAGAACCTTCCACCCATCAATTTTAGGATTAAAAAAAAAAATTCTATTTCCAAGATCGATAGATATCTGAACCTTCACCCATCAATTTTAGGGTTAGAAAAAAAACATCGAAGGAGACAAACATAAATCTTGTCCATCGACATATGTACTATCGATTGTAGACACTGGTAGACACAGAATCAAAAGCAAAAACAAATCAATTCAGTTAAGAAAAGAAGGCAAACGATTTTGATATTAAAACAGAATTAAAAAACGATTGATTTTCAGATGATTTTGCGTCAATGGATATGAGATCTTGAAGCATATATAACTTACTTGCAATCGATCTTCGTGGAATGACTGAAATAACGAAGCGATTGTTCTTCGATGATTCAGTGGAACAGAGAAGACGAACGGAGATTTAGGAAATTGATGGCGTACCTTCGATCGAGGAAAGCAGATGCGAAATTGAAAGAGGCGATTTTTTCCGGAGGGGAGATTGAGAGGCGGAGAATAATGGATTTAATCTTGTAATTTATTTAATAGTTAGGGGTTTATTAGTAAAGTTTTATTAGGTAGGATTATTTTATTAGGTTTCCTAATTTGTGTGTAATTAGGTTTCTTGTTTTCCAAGGGTTAGGAATATTATAAATAGGAGTTCTAGGTTAGGGTTTATGAACCTTCAACTTTTATTATTAATCAACGTGTTTTTTTTTGTTAAATCCATTATTTGATTATGTTGAAGAGGGCCTGATTTCCAACAATTGGTATCAGAGCGAGGGATCGAAGGAGACGATAAGAGCCAGAGTAGCAATTGATTTGCAGGTTTGTTTTGGTGTTGTGATCGGTAACGGGGTGTTTTTCGATCGGAACGGCGGGCAAGAACAAACAGGAGCGGAATCGGATTGCAACGGGCGGCGGCGTAATCAGCACGGGTTCTTTTGGTGATCGACATCAACGGAAGCGGGGTGCGGGTTCTTGTTCGATCGCAGAAAAGACGGTGCACATAAACGGTAACGACCGGTTTTGGTTGTAGTTAATTTACGATTGGAAAGGCACGGAACAAATATGTTATTCTATTTGTTTCAAAGTTTTCTTCCATGTTGAGCAAGTTTTAAGTAGAAGCATAAAGAAAATTGAAGATTCATAGAGGCATTATGTGTTCATCAAAGTTTTAGTAACAGATTGTGCGATTAATTAAAGTTAAATTATTGATTTGTGAAGTTTTCTACGTGGCCAGCAAGTGGATTTGTTACAAAATCAAAAAGATTTTTTTTGTCAACGGCTAGGTGTCGTAAAAGGTGGAACGTAAGTAAGTAAATTCGGTTTTCTATTTACGTGTGTTCGTGTATTGGTTTTAAAAGAAGGTTCCGACAGTAGGTTGTGGGTACGTCACCGGGAATTAGAGGGCTTAACCGAGTCGCGGGAAAAACGGGCGGGAAAGATTCATCAAAGCGGGTGGCTTTGGATCTAGTTCGTTTAGCGGGCGAAAGAAAACGGTAGAATCAAGGAGCTTTGTTTTCTTGATCGGTGGAAGAAGTCTCTCTTGTCACGGAAGTGTTATGCGCAAACGGGTTCTGTGAGGTGACAAAAAATAGCCGGTTATGAAGGACTTTGGATGTGATCAAGGCGATGGTCGGGTGTCCGGGAAAAGTCTAGATGGTTCAAAGAAAAGGATGTCAATATATTTGTGGTTGATTGTTCAAGTGTTTGGACAAATCTTTATTGTGAATATCTCAAAGGAGTTAGAGAACAGTGGGTGCGGTTTTGTGTTGGTTGCAACAAAGGTGTTGATGCAGAGTAAACACAGGAGACCGTTGATTAAGGTGGAAGAACTTCGGGTCTTACTCGGTATTCAAGACCTTGGAGGAACATTACAAGATTAAGGGGGTGATTAATGGATTTAATCTTGTAATTTATTTAATAGTTAGGGGTTTATTAGTAAAGTTTTATTAGGTAGGATTATTTTATTAGGTTTCCTAATTTGTGTGTAATTAGGTTTCTTGTTTTCCAAGGGTTAGGAATATTATAAATAGGAGTTCTAGGTTAGGGTTTATGAACCTTCAACTTTTATTATTAATCAACGTGTTTTTTTTTGTTAAATCCATTATTTGATTATGTTGAAGAGGGCCTGATTTCCAACAGAGAAATCTGTGATTGATGAATTTGATTTCTTAGAATTAGGGTATATGGTAGCTATATTTTCCGATTTATTTGGTCCGATTTATTTGGGTGGCCTATTTTTCGGTAGGATCCGATCTAAATTCGCCTATCATATACGATGGAAGTTTTGAGCGGGAAAACCGTTGGGAGGAGTGTTGTGGTGATGCCACGTGGCCACCCATCTTTTCATATATATACATTATATTATAATATTATATATATATATATATATATATATATAGAATAGATATAGATATAGATATAGATATGGTTGAAACTTAAAAACATATGATTTATGTTTATATCGGGTAATCTTATAGAATAGTAGTCAAGTTTTTCCAATATACACTTAAATCACTTAATTTTATTTATTTATTTATTATTATTATTATTATTATTTTTTTGTAAAGTTACTCAGTTTCTATTAGGTGTTTCATTCTAGTTTTTTTTTTCCAAATGTTAAATTTATAGAATTAAGTTACGCAAATTAAACTTATAAGAATAGTGGTTACTATCTAGTGATTATTTCTTTTTGAATTCTAATTAATTATTGATTAGGGAATCGATTCATTTCACCATCACCTTTTTATATTAATTTGAAATAACCAATCACTATATAGATAGTAATCCAGATAATTACATGTTTCCTTCGTCTCTTTTAATTTTAAAAATGTTAATATTTATAAAAAAAAAACTATATAAAATTGAAACGCTAATAAAACGATTTTATGAAAACTAAAATTATACTTGGTTACTTTCTCAATTTCATTATCTTGAATTGTGGAGTTGGAATGATTGGATAACCCAAGCCCAAACGAACTCCCCTAAATATTTGGGCCGGTTGAATCGACCTTGGGGATCGGCCTTTTGTTATCCTTTACGTTTCCGTTCCGCCATCACCTTCCAAGCAATTGCATGCCAATAAACCGATTCTTAATTAGGTTGAGAATCCAGAATCAAAACTCATAACCGCTTCAGAAACGAAACTGCTCACTTCTCCGATTTGAAACGCTCAACAACTGCCGTACGTGTAAAAGCTGTCAATCACTTCGTTTTTACGCGTTAAATGCGAAGATAAGTTCATCGTTTGCGAGGCTGTGGATTGAAGCAAGTTTACGAACATATGACGGAGAAGAAGAGGCAGCTTGTTTTGGTGGTTGAAGGTACCGCCGCTTTGGGCCCTTACTGGCAGAACATCGTCTCCGATTATCTCGAAAAGATCATTAGGTACGCTCGCATTTTAGCTTACAATTACGGTATACGTGCTTCGAATTAGCTAGGAAATAAGTGATTAAGCTTCATAGATACACATACGATCAACTGAATTTTGGCTAGTATTGTCTAATTAATGCCTAGGTTTTGGACGTTATTGAGATCCTAATTTTTGTTATTTGGAATCATAAATTTGTTGTGTGAATTGTGATGTTACAACGCTGATTTCAAATTCGTTTATTGAGTACCGAAATTAGGTTTTTAAACTAGTGGTGAAATACTGAAATGTGTTGTAAAATCCCCATAATTCTGGTTTCTAATAATAAAACTGGATTTATGTTTGGAAATGAATGAAAACTAGTGTACACATATTGACGATTATGGAGTTACATACTTACATTATACATTACATGTGTGTAACATGCTTATGTATTCGATCAATCTCTTTCTAGGAGTTTTTGTGTAAAATTTTCTCCTGATTTCTTTGTATCTAATTTGCAGGAAGTTTTGTGGCACTGAAGCTACGGTAAGCATTTTTTCATACTGAAATATCACTGCAAATATTAATAATGTGTGTATTGCTGCAGAAACTCCTTGAATGCCTGTATCCTAGGCTTCACATAGCTAAATACCAAATATTTAAGCTCCTGTGGATATAAGTACATTATTTAGTTGCTTGACTATGCTCACTGCTACTGTGCAGGAAGCAGCTAGCTCTAATGTTGAACTGGCACTTGTGCAATTTAATTCTCATGGATCTTATAGCTGTAGGTGTATTTACTTATTGATTTTTGTGAACATCTGTATATATCCTAATCTTGTTATGATATTTATTTATTACTACTATACGCAGCCTGTTTGGTGCAGCGGAGTGGCTGGGCAAGAAATGTTGACTATTTCATGGAGTGGCTATCATGTATGCAATTCAGTGGTGGTGGTTTTCGTGATGCTGCAATTGCTGAAGGACTTGCTGAAGTTCTAATGGTATGAGCTAGTGTTTGACCCTTATCCTTTTTGCGTCGCATTGTTTTCTCATACTAACACACAAACAAACGTACCTAGTGATATTCCACTGAAAAGTAGGTTCTTGGGACGGTTAGATGAGGGCACGCATTACCTCTATCTTAGGAGATAGAGATGTTGCTCCCAGTGGAAAATTATTTTCTTGTACTTAGTTTTATTAAATTATTCTCTAAATTTTCTTATATTAAGTTTTAACATGACCAGATTTGTCCTTCCTCAACTGGGACCCAAACTCAACCAACTGATGTTCTTCAAAGGCATTGCATCCTTGTTGCTGCAAGTAATCCATATCCACTGCCTACGCCAGTTTATCGGCCACCAAGTAAGAGTGAGATGCAGTCACAAAGCCCTTTATCTGATGCCGAAACAGTTGCTAAATCATTTCCTCAGGTATTGACAGTGGATTTGTTGTTTATCAACAATTTTCTTCTGCTCATATTTATACCACACGTCATATGTTGTTGCAGTCTTGTGTTTCTTTGTCTGTCATATCGCCGAAACAGCTTCCAAAACTTAAAGCAATCTACTATGCGGTAACCATTTTTTAACCTTGTCAAATACTATTATTCAGATGGTGAGTATGCTCTTTTTTTTATTATACAGGGAAAAAGGAACCCTTCAACAACTGCTCCTACTATTGATATTGTCAAAAATCCACATTATTTAATTCTCGTCTCAGAAGATTTCATGGAAGCTTGTGCTGCTTTATGTCCATCAGGAACACCAAATTCATCATCAAATCAGAGCCCTTCAAATGTGGAGGCTACTTCAATTTCTCCAATTTTAGAACCGCCTCCGGCTTCTGTTTTGCCAGGTTATTTCAAAGTTCTATTTGTTACCGAGTCATACATGGTTATCTGTTGTTCTGGATTGATCACAACATTTTCCCATCTTGCAGCGAACAACTCTCCTCTTACCCAGCAACCTGTATCTGCGGGAAACATTCCTTTGGCAACTGTGAAAGTTGTAAGAACCTTCAAGCCTTTAGTTTTTAACCTATTAATAATAGTGTATATAGTTTCAATATGATGTTAACTTTTTAACTTAATTGTGCAGGAACCTAGCACAGTTTCTCTAAAGGCATCCCCTAAAGCAGTAAAAACTAATTCACCACTATCAATTTCTCAAGAACTGATATCCAGCAATGACAATTTGCAAGATTTGAAACCTGTTGTTAGCAATATACAACAGCCTTTACGTACTGCTGGTCCTGTGAATGTGAATGTGAGTATTCTTAATAACCTCTCGCAAGCACGTCTGGTGAGCCCTGCTAGCCCTGCTGGAGGGAAGACCACTGGGATAACATCAATTGGTGGAAGCCCTATGGTCATTCATATGTCCAGCATGATATCTGGATCCGGATCAGCACCATTAGCAGGGACTGCCCAGGTGGCACAGCATGCTGGAACAATGATGGCAGCTCCTGGGATGGCTCAGCAAATACAAGGATTGCAATCTGCTGGAGTAAATAACATGGGAACTAATGTTGGTCTCTCACAACAAACATCAAGTGCACTGCAATCAGGGCGGCCAAAATATGTAAAAATATGGGAGGTATGTGAACTTGCAGTTTTATATCTGAAAGTTATGTAATACGGTCTCTTAATGAACTCCAAGCCGCTCATTTATATTAATTGAAGTTATTAATCTTACGGAGATAATATCCAGGAAGTGTGATGGACTGACCGTATGCAAACTAGAGTTATTTATGTGACTTTATTGGTCTGTTATGTGTTTGTTTCTCCATTTATACTTAAAGTTTAGCAGATAGCCAAAAAAATAGTTATTACCACCTAATTATGTATGAACTTTTGTGAGCATAAGCTAATATATAGAACAAACAGTTTACATGAATCTTGAGAAAAGCAGTTTTGATGATAGTTGAATTCATATTGTCTTGTTTATACTTTATATTACTATAATTCTTTAGTTTGTTGAAATGACATAATACTTCACATGATGCAGGGAGAATTACGGGGTAAACGACAGAACCAGAATGTCACCATTACCAGATTAGAAGTATCTTTCAAGCCTTTATTTTTTATGTTACACGTTTATATGTAACTCGTAATACATCTTCATTCTATAAAAATCCAACCTCAGAAATTGAATCTAAACCTTTTTTTTTATTTTGTGTCAGGCTTTTGCGAGTTCACCAGCTGCCGAGTCGTAAGTGTCTAGCATTAACATTCACAAAGTGCTCACAGTTTTCGATGCCTTAAGTGCCCTTTGATAATGAAGTCTCAATCCGTTGCCTATAAATCTATAGTCTTATCTTTATTTGCATTTTAGCCACTAATTCTTTCTCTCGCAGGCTTGCAGAAGATTGGCCATCAGCACTGGTAATAGATAGGCTTATATCACAAAACCACATAAATAGCAAGTATGATCCTCATATATCTGTCCATGCAGTTGTCTCTCCACAACATGATTTATTTTTTATATTTTTTATATAGCAAAATATTTTTTACAGAAAACAAATCCCGAAGTGCGAGTTTATTGTTTTCCGGGCACTTAATCAACATGGATTTCTTGGACAAATGCAAGATAAGAAGCTTGTAAGCCATCTGGAACCCAATTCAAGCTTCTCCTTTAGCATTTAGATTAGGACCTGTTTGGTTCACATAATTTTTCTAAGGAACTGGATTCAGTCTCTAAGGAATTGGAATTTGTCAAAGTAATTGTAATCTATGATGCGTTACTTGACAATAATCATGTTTGTCAAAGTAATTCCTTAGTTATGTGAAGTGAATGTTGCATTCATTTACTAAAGGAACTCATTTCAATTCCTTTTGCTGTCCAACCAAACATATTGATCAAAACGGCCCCTAAGTTTCAAATATCACAGATATCCTTGTTTAGTTCCTGAATGCAATTCGAATTTTTAAGGCTGGCATTGTTGTAACTTGTAATAAACACGCAGTGTACAGTTGTAAGGCTGCCATCACAGACGCTACTTCTGTCTATGACTGATAAAGCATTTCGCTTGATGGGAATGCTTTTTCCTGGGGTAAGTTTTGTTTCTTGTAATCTTAAATTTTATCAACTAGAACAATCTTCTTGTTGTTTATACATATACATATACACATGTACATGTTCATGTACATATGAATATAGATTACTCTTATTCTCAACTAAATTTGAGTACCACAGGAGATGGTGGTGTTTAAACAAGATGCACTCAGTCAGCAACCATCACAACAGCAACAAAGGGTTGGGCTGGGAACGAGTGAGGGTGCAGGAGGAGAAACGCAAGCGGTGGGCCTGGGTCAGGGACAAGTTTCTTCACCAAGCCCAAAACCAGAACCAGAGTAGCCTTATAGGCTTATATAAACTGAAGATGTTAGAATCAAATTAATTATACAGTGGTAGATTTCTCCATCGTTCATATGTGCAGTCACTTTGTTATTTCTATTACTGTTTACTTTTTCTTTCAAGGAGAAAAGACAGGTTTAGGGGGAAAGTGAATGTATGATCAAAGACATGTATAAGGTAACCTAAAACTTGAAGAATGTACTGAATCACAACTCAGAAACATTAGAGGACCTATAGTCGATGATACTATGATGTTAAGTAGTATCACACTAAATGGTTGAAGGTTTGAGCTTATAATTAACAAATATATAAATCTGGTACAAGAAACTTACAATCTCGAGCTTAATAATCTAATAGTAGTATTAAAAAGTGGGTTTATTAGTCGTTAAAAAAAATATTGATTTGAAAGTATATGGAAATTTCCACTAAAAATATTAGTTATTAAATTTTAGTTAAGATGGCTTGTTACATTGAAACTCCTTTTATTTGACATTAAAAAGTGAATAAGTGATAATATATAAAATTATCTAAAACAAAATTCTATTTATTCGGAAGAAAACTTCAAGCTCATAGTTTTAAATAGTAACAAAGACTCGTTTTATTATCTTATTTAACTAGATTTCGCAACTCACATGTTGTCGCGGGATAACATAATCATACAAAACCGTTACAGTGCTATAACGCTACGTAAAGAAAAGAAAAAAAACATGTAACGACGAAAACGCTTAAAACAAAAAACATGTTACACGACTGTATCTAGGAAAATCTATATGTATGGTGTACCTATCGCACCACCAACAAAACATAAATTCATTTGCTAAACTCAAACGATGATACCAATTATACAACCAAATCGTATGTTAAATTAGTTATGTTTAAATAAAAAAAAATTAAAGTAAGTCACGTGGCATATCCCGATGTCACGATGTGGCATGAGGTTATTGGATCAATAAGTTACATTAGCTAGTTGCCTTGTGTTTTGTTTATAGATAGAACTGGTTATATCAATTTGTGTATTACACGAGATGTCTTAAAAATTAGATGTAGTTAATAACTTCGTATATAATTATAATTATATTTTAAGCATAAATTAAGCCGTAAACGTATAAGAAATAATAAAAAAAATTTAAACATAATGGATAACTAAAAATATGAATAACAAATAAATAAGATTCAGGAATTAGATTTTATATTTTGAAATAAGATATAATTAATATTTTATGTCTTTGAACGACCAACTAAACGAGATTTGAACTTGAACCGTGAAGCCCAATGGTAAAAGGCGGCTTTCGGCGCCCAAGCCCATCAGTCAAACAGTTCTAGCGAAAACCACATCCGCAAGCGGTCGAGTGAAAAACATGTTAGCTCAAAAACTGAAACTCATGACCTTAAAGTTACGAGTCATTTCATTATCGGTCATACCACTAGAATAAGCCCTAGCTGGTAGTTTAAACCGTATTATAATTTATTACGTTTAAAAAAGTTATTAGAAAATAAAAAAAAAATTATGTATGTTATATTTAATTATTTAAATTAATATTTAATATGAGAGATGGTTGATATGTAATATGAGAGAGAGACGAATTTTTTTGGTGAGGATGAATATGAGGTTGACACGTAACATGAAATATTTTTGTTTATCTTAAAGTAGAGTGGATTTAAAGAAACTAAATTTAATTGTTACATTTGATAACCACGAGTACTTGTCTAAATAGTTACTGGGGATGAGGAGAGACTTAAGACTGAAAGATCACAAGTTCAATTTCTAAGCTCCTAGATTTTATCACTCAACTAAATAAATACTTCTAGGATTTTTGGAGTATTTGTTGCCGTTAAAAAAAAAACATTTACATTTGATATATATATTTATTTATTTATTTTGTTTCCGGATAACATATTAAACGCAAATCGGATCACTTCGTCAAATTAACTACGCTTAACTTCATCCATCCTCCTGATCTGCTCAACTGACTCTTTGTTGCCGTTGAATTTCAGTTTTTTTCCATGGCATTTCCATCCAAAACCCTAATTCTCACCCACTCCTCTCTATAAATTCACCCGGTCTCCGTGATCACTTGATCCAACAATGAATCATATGCAAAATCTCCCTTCTTCTCCAGAAGATGACTCCGATTCCATGGCTACGGCCCCACAGGTACCTACAATTCGCACTTTCTTCAATTCAATCCAATTTCTATAACCCTAGCTTTCTGTATTTGCAAAATTTTGCTTCTGTGTGATTGATTATGTCCGTTAACTCTAGGCTTTCAAGTTGTCTGAATCACATCCGATCCAGTGTGTTCATGATCGATTTTGATTTGAACTGAGTGCTTAGTTTTTTTATATACAAGTGAATAAGGACTAACTAACTTAACTGATTACTGATTAAGTTGGTAATTCTGTTGTACTGAAGCAGGGAATTAAATCAAAATAAGAAGCAGATATATGATAAAACATTCCAATACCTACAGTTAGAATCTAATAATTAGTTAGAACATTTTAATACCTACAGTTGGATTATATTATAAAACTATAAAAGGATATATGTTGTTAGTTTCGCTTGCAATTTTACTTTATATATAAATAATTCATAGAAAGGAACACTAGTCAAGGTTGTTTTCTAAACTGTTCTTATCTGAGTAAGGTGTAAATTTGAATTACAGAGTGCTAGGCAAAGCCACACAAGTGCAGATAGCGGTAATTCAATGTCATTGGAACCAGCTTTCGGAGATTCACGCCATTGGCAAGATGTGTTCTGGCTAGGAATCTTTCTTGTGCATTTGATTGTAGTAGGTGTTGCACTTGGGGTACTCGGGCTTAATAGATTTAGAAAGAAAGATAGGCTTAACATAGATCAATACACAAACAGATTGATTGGAAGCCGTGCCGATTTAACAGAAAACTACTGGTCACTATATGCTATTGCCGCTGGAGTCGGGACTATTCTTGGGTGGGCTTGGTTATTGTTACTCGGTTCACGGGCCAATCAAATGATGAAGATATCTGTCCATGTATTAACTTCTTATCTTGCGGTTCTTAGTGTTTTGTGCTTTTGGGACAAACTCGTTTTCTGGGGTGTGGCTTTTGCTATTGGTTCTGTCTTGCAGTTTTTGTATATCATATCAGTCATAGACAGGTTATATTAAACACCAAGACTTGTAAAGTTTTTACTTTTTACCATTTTAATTCTTTGTTTTGATTTGTGTTTTGACGTCTATTTAGACTTCCATTTACCATGTTGGTGCTGCAAAGAGCCGTAATGATGGTATGGAAGCTTCCGGATGTTATGAGAATAGCATGTGTATTCATGGTAATCATGTGTTTGTGGCTAGCACTGTGGTCTTTTGGTGCGGCCGGTGTAGTGGCTTCAAGTATCGGTGATGGTGGACGATGGTGGCTTCTTGTGGTGAGGTGGCTAGTTTTGCTTAACAGTACAAACTTGTGCTTAACAATAACTGAAACATGTTTGGTCTCATGTCATGTACTTAATCCCTGCAGGTTTTCTCCGTGAGTTTGTTTTGGACAGGTGCGGTTCTTTGTAATACTGTCCATGTTATAGTATCTGGTATGGTGTTTCTTGTGCTTATTCATGGCGGTCCAGAGGCGGCATCGATGCCACGCAACTCACTGCTTCAATCTATACGGTATTCTGTAACTACTTCTTTTGGAAGCATTTGTTACGGTTCACTTTTCACAGCTGCTATTAGAACACTACGATGGGAGGTAAATACAAACAACACTTAAGGGGATAACAAACAATATGGTCTTAAAGTTTAAATTTTGTATTATACCAGATTAGGGGATTCAGGTCAAAGATTGGCAACAATGAATGTCTTCTGTGCTGCGTGGATTTCGTGTTTCATCTAGTTGAAACCCTAGTCCGTTTCTTCAACAAGTACGCGTATGTGCAGGTGCGTAAATATTTTTCCATACTCATGGGCTGATTGATGCATGCATCTTTTTGGTTTTTTTTGTTGATTTCTTAAATGTTTGTTCTGTAGATTGCAGTTTATGGGAAAAGTTTCAATCACTCGGCTAGAGACGCATGGGAACTATTCCAATCAACTGGTGTTGAAGCTCTTATTGGATACGATTGCTCAGGTGCCGTCTTACTAATGGGAACACTCTTAGGTGGACTTATTACTGGAACCTGTGCGGTTATCTTGACCAGAATTAAACATTCAGACCGAGTGATAATGATGGGGTTGACATCGGTTTTGATGGGCATGATCTTGGTAAGTAACTGACAACTTCTTGATTCATTTCATCAGTAAAACCAGAATGGGTTTTCTGAAAACATAAGCATCTGTAAAAACAATATGCTTGTAGGTTGGACTAGCAATGGTGGTAGTTGAGAGTGCTGTTACATCAATATACATATGTTATGCAGAAGATCCATTGTTGATACACAGATGGGACCCGGATTTTTTTAACCAGATGTCGGAGACGTTACATGAACGTCTCCAGCACAGAAGTTCTCGAGGAACACAGGTACTGAATCGAAGTCGGCCGGTTGACCACATACAGGAAATGAATCCTACATGATCTTGGACTCCTTTTTCTAACACTTGTGCAAATTTGATGTTAATTAATTTGTAGTTTACACTGGTAATTTTTGTTTTTATATTTACAAAATTTGTAATAATTCCTTCCTTTTTGTGGGTTCCTATTAGGCCTCGTATTAAGTTGGTAGTAAAACATAGATATGTTCATGTGTATTGATGTATATTTTAATATTTGTATTCAAGTTCGCCCGAAATGTCTGTTTGGGCCTTTATTAATGAAGAATTGGCTGGGCTTTGGTTTTGATTTCCTTTTTGGGCCGACGTTGGCCCACTGTCAGCTTAGACCATCCAGATCCATGCAATCCTATTAAAAAACTAATTTCTCTCTCTTCTTCTTCTCCAGCTACACAATCCAATCTAATTTATTTTTTCACTCAAATTTACAATCAATTCCAACCTAACTTTATCATTTTAATGTATTAAATAATTATTTTATTATAACACAAATAAATTAGTATTCCAAAAATAAAAATAAAAATTTAATAAATTTATATAAAAATAAAAATTATGAATTGAATATTTTTATATTTTTTATAATGTCAGGTCTTTTAGATAACTTTTATAAGTCTAATAAGGGAAAAGACGAAACTAGCCGGTTTGACCACGGTTGGACGAGAATGTCCACACTTTTTTAAAAAAAGACCAAACTAGCCGGTTTCACGGTCGTCTAGCACCGTCCATCGACGGTCGTCCGACTGTACCCCTAAACCAGTAAAAAAACGCCACCTCAGCATTCCACGGTCGGACAAGCCCTTGGTCAATGGTCGTCCGACTGTTCTCCGGGGCCCAGCGACCGTTCCGACATTCCAACTGCCACGGTCGGTCCGACCGTCTGTCACGTTTGTCGGAGGCGTCCCGACCGTGGAAAATATTTTTTTTTTAATTTAAAAATCCTTTTTCCTACGGTCGCGGTATATATGGTCGTTGACGACTGTGTCTACAGTCGTCCGACCGTTGTGTATTTTTATATATTTGTTAATTTTTTAAATAAAAAATTAATTTATTTATTTTTTACTCACTTTATTTCAACTCTATAAATAGGAGGAGTTATGGATTCAACTCTATCAAATTGGAAAAATGTCATCTAGACGAAAAAAAAGAAACACTCGTGAAACCGATTCTGCTTCTAACTCATTTGAAACCATTGACGAAATTCCACCACCTGTTGAGAAACAAGTTTGGAACTTTCAGAGTAAAGAAAATTGGGCTCCAAATGTTTTAAGCTTTTTTTATAGTGGTATGGATTCATCGTTTTGCACAATTTCTTACATGGGATCCTATACACTTACGAAAGAATTTTAGGGCTCACTTCTTGCGTTGCATGGAAATCCTCGCATAGGAGCAAGTGTATGTCATTCTTTATTTTATATTTAAAACGTATTTTTAAATATAAATGTTGTTCCTAAATATAATTTTTTATATTATAGCACGTATCTGCCTGGACATATCGACTAATGACTTGGCGTTTAGAACAAATAATAACAACGAATGAATTGCCGAAAGGTCCGAACCATTGGACGATTCTGCCCACCCATTTTGTGAAACTAATATCTGAAACATCAAATGATGCTAATAAATATTGTGATGGCACATATGACCTATATCCTTCTTTATGGGAGGTTGATACGGTAATGTTTTATTTGTAAAGTTTGTTTGTTTAGATAAATACTAATATTAATGGTCCCACATTTTAATATCATATTTTGTCATTCAGGTTTATTTACCCGTATCTATTGATGATGAAAATTGGTTTTTGCTGAAGATTTGTATGAATACATTCAAAATCTTTGCATTTCACCCGTATGATTGCTCCCAGAGTACCTGCCATTCAAAGTGCATTCATAAGATTATTTTTAAAAATTCTTCCAACAAAAGGATGAGAAGATGAAGATGGAAGAGTATTTGTGGGTTGGTTGTTGAATGTATCAGGAACACACTCGGTATCATCAATTTGAAATGTTTCATCTGTATTATTATTTTCATACTTAAAATCCAAATCGTTGTTTTCTAAATTTAAATCAGGAAGAAAATCTTTTTTTTTTGGATTTGACCCATGAGAAGAAGCTGGTTTAGTTGGATCACAACCAGAAATAGAAGATTCAACAACGTACAAGTAAATAATTTCTTTAACATTTTGCTGAACAATTTTTAAAAATATTGAAACATCATTATCATCATAAATATCAACTGGAAAAGCATACGTCGACATTTTATAAGACATACGTGAAATATTAAAGAGACGAAAACGATTAGAAATGTACGATTTGAGTTCATAAAAACGCATGTTTGAGTTTACGCTAATCGCACGTCGAAAACAGTTAAAGGGGACATACTCGAGTGAACAACTTCTTTCTTCCCAGTTACCACCAAAACAAACAACAACATTGTTAAACTCCATTATCTCAACGTTTTTAAGAATTTAAACAACAAAAATTCGTATTTTATAGTAGAAAATGCCATGTCCGACGGTCGGCACGACCGCAGGGACGGTCGCCACGACCGTCGTACAAGATTTGATAGGACGTGCAGAACATACACGGTCGTCCCCGTCAGGACCACCGTCGTCCTGACCTAGTCAACGGTCGTCCCGCCAAATTATTTATTCAAAAAAAAATTAAAATTTTTTTTTATAATTTTCTAATAACTATACATATTTATTTAATATTATTAAATATTAAATTCTAATAAAAAGATTCAGATTAACTAAATTCATAAATTTCTTTCATAAAGAGAAAATGAAACTACATTTATTCTCAAAATAAAAACCGAAACATAATCAAAACGATGACCACCCCAATTACATAATTCTTGATTGATACGTTTGATTTAAGTTTCAAACTTTTAACTTCTTCCTCCAGCATCATCTTCTCTACTTCTATATTTGAAAACTTCAACAACATAAGTTTCAAACTTTTGACTTCTTCCTCCAACATCATCTTCTCCGCTTCTAGTTTTGAAACCTTCATTTCTAGTACTTGATTTTTCATAGCTAATAATTTTGATTTCGCCTCAAAGTCTTCAACAACAGGAGACGATGCAACATCATCTTTCCACATGAAAAAATTACAATCGGATTTACCCTGAATTAAAAATAGATTGAAGTTTATTTATATATACATATTAAGAATAGATTGAAATATATTAATTTTAATACTTACAGGCAATAAGGAACACCCGAAAAATTCATGACCTGGACGTGTAGTACCATCCCCGGCAACTCTTGAAACTGCAGGAATGTCATTAAAACAACATACATTCCCCTTTGAATCAAGAATTAATGTCTTGTGTTTTTTGTTAATACTAGTTTTGGATGAGGAAGAACGACTCATGCTTGAACGACTCATTTACCTAAAAAAATATAGAGAGTTTGAGTTATGTGGTAATGTGTGAAGTTTGTATTGTATTTATAGTTGTAAAAATGAGAATATTATATATTATATATTATTGTTTATAAAAATAAAATTAAAAAAACATTTAAATTTTTAAACGGTCGGACGACCGTGGATTCTCCGACCGCGACCGTGTTCCCAGACGGTCGGACGACCTTCAATGAATTATTTTTTCCAATTAAAAAAAAAATAAAAACCACGGTCGTGGCGCACCCGACAGTGTGTCAGACGGTCGTGCCGACTGTCGCAGACAGAATGTATCGACGGTCGTGCCGACCAATCGCACGCTCGGGCGACTGTCAAAAACCTATACGTGTCAAACGGTGATTTGGTGGAATCTCACGGTCGTCCGACCGTGGTTGAACGGCTAGGACGACCGTCGAAGCGACTATTCTCGTCCAACCGTGGTCAAACCGGCTACTTTCGTCTTTTTCCCGTCTAATAAACTTATAGTATGATGATACATGACATATAAAATAAACGATTAGTGCTTTATATTTATTTTAGAGATATATCTTTTGAAACATCTTCGTTTTTAATAAATATTATAGCAGGATGTTCATAAAAAAAAGCTAAACGAGAATGTCTATTTAGATTTTTTTTAAAAGTTACATTTTATAAGTTATTTAAGAAAAATGATATTGTATATATGAAAGAAAAAGAAAAATGAAAATATTTGTTAGCCTGTAGAATTATGCCATGTGTACATGTGTGAAAAAAGTGAAATCATTTAATATTTTTTTTAATGGCGTTTGGACTACTCGAATCAATCTTTAATATCCCAAGTGAGCTTTCCTGAGACGGGATTGCAACCGTCCATACATATTTTGACACTCCAGACTTGGGTCACCCAGGAACATCATTAAAGAGAAAACTCACCACTTAAGAAAACCTCAAGCTCTAACCTGCATCCCCATATTATTGGGACAAATGTCCATTGGTTAATCATTTAATTTGGTTTGAAGATTATCAACATAATCGGCAGAACGAACGGATCGGGCATATATAATTACTTTTTTTTCTTTTTTTAATCTTCTGGTTCCGTCATCTTATACAATCGATCACCAATGCGGATGATATTAGATACAAATCAAGATTTACGTTTGAATCCGAAGCCACCCTGCTTGTTGCTTTGTGGAGAGATGAGAGTATAAATTAATTGAATTTAAAAATTAAATTAAATTAATTAAATTGTGATGGCGTGTTGGGGAAAAGGTTCAGTTGAATTAAAAGCAGGAGATGAAAGTTACATATTTAATGCATTGAGAAAATTAGAAAAAACGAGCATCACAGTCACATCATCTTTTGCGCCACTTTTCCGATAGCAGCGGGCAGCGGCACTTTACTTTACACACATTTAATAATAGCAGTAGTTTTCTTTTTTACATTTACCTTTCACATAAAAAGCACTATTTGACAAGAGTATTATACTATTATACTAATTATTACAGGGATGTCTTTAAGAAAGACACAGAAAGTGTAGCTCTTATTTAAATTTATATATTTTTTTTAACGACAAATTTTTTAGTTTTTCTTATTTTTTTATCAATGTTAAGGTTTTAACTCTGGTCTTCACTAAAGAGACTTTGTCTCTTACCATTGGACTACAACCCCAATGGCTATTTAAATTTATATTACCACAAAATAAGTTTGAGTAGACTTCGTTTTTGGTCTCCAACGTTTGCACATGTTAACAAACTTAGTCCCAACTTTTTAAAAGTCTCAATTTAGTGTCTCATATTTCATTTTTTTTTTATTTTGGTCTCAACGTTAACAGTTGTTTAAAAAGCCATTAGACTGCCCTCATGTGGTCCCCACATGAGGTGTATTTTTGTCAATTCCGTTTGTTTTAACTCATACTTTAAAACATGCGAAAATAACATAAATACCCCTCACGTGGTGACCATATGAAAGCAGTCTAACGGTTTTTTAGACGGTTGTTAAAAATTGTAACCAAAATTAAAAAGAGAATGAAATGTGAGACACTAAATTGGGATTTTCGAAAAGTTTGAACTAAAATTGTTAAAATGTGTAAACGTTAAAAACGAAGTTTACTCTAAAATTTTAATTGTCTTCAATATATTAATAAAAGAAAAAATGAATAATAAAATTTAATATTTACAGATTAGTATATAAGATAAAGACACAAACTCTAATGTTTCATTTTTTTACTTAAAATTATGCCCTCCTTTTGGTTATAAAATTGTTGTTCAAAAAAAAAAAGGATTCGTAGCATTTTTCTTATTTAATTTCAATTAAAAAAGATAACATCTTTTTCTTATTTTTAATTAAATAATATTTTTTATACATTTATTATTATATCTTATCTCTTTTTCCCTTACAATTACTTTTAAAAGTAGGAAATGAATAGTTTTTTTATCATATATATGGATGAACACTAACATTTATACTTTCATTCACTCATAACCAAACCTCGAGTTATAAGGACTCTACTAATAAAAATACAGGGGGCTGTTAAAGCTCTAAAATTTACCAAACGGGAGCACATCACTTGTTAACATACAAGTCACCGATTTGAGTATTCTCAAATCTGATTTTTGCATCCGGCTAACAAAGATTGTTTTGGAAATTCTATTTTGTTAAAATTTATTTTTACATTTAAAGTAGCATGAGTTCAAATATGTGTCACATCGGTTTTCTCTTTTGTTTTCTACTATCCATTTAATTTTTTGGTTGTGGTGTGATTTACGTGTCAAATCATATTCTTATTCAAAAACCACAGCTGCAACGCACGTGGAAACACCTCGATGTCGCATGATCAGTCATGCTGTGTAGATTCATGTGTAAAAAAGTTACAAAACTATTTGCCGCACCGCGCGGGTTGTATTTACTTTTTATGATGATAGATAAATCGCGAGTCATAAATTGCCGTGTATCTATTGACGGGTAAGTAACCCTGACCGTGTGGTTTTTTCTCCCTTACTATGTGTGATGTTGTGGTGGTATAAATGTAACTAGGTTGTAACGCAAGAAGCAATGTCATAGTGAAAAAAGTGCGTAGTGGGTTAGTGATAGTGAAAATTATGGATTGGTTACAATGTAATTGAGCCAACGAGGTGTAACTGTTTGAGTGGTGGAGAAGAAAAGGATAAAAAAAACAAGTTCAAATGTCCGTGATTATGCTCACGGAAAGAAAAATGCCACCCCCTAAACACCCATAGAAACGGTGTTTGGAGGCGTTATCCTCCATCAGGCAGCTATAACGCTGCCATTACATACAACATACAACCTTATAGATAGTTTTATTCTAAAATCGCATAAAACTTTTCTATGTTGTTTAATTCATGTGAGGACAAGAATGAAAAATTCAAAATCTTCATGGGTGTATTCACTGATTAATTTATTTAGATTTAGATGTTTTAGTAATTCATAAAAATGCATACTCTAGATGATTTTAAAAAGTTATATTAGGATAAGAAGGCTACTAAGCAATTTTAGTCTTTGAATCTTTAATTAAATTAAGGTTATTACTTTATTATTTGTTTAGTATATTTATATTTTTCATTATATTAAGTCAATATATGTTTTTTATTTAGTTTCGCATTTTGTGTATATTTAGTTTTCTTTATTTTTCCAATGTGTATGACTAGTATAAATAGATAGGTGAGGGGTATTTATAATTTGTGATTTTGTTCATAATATAATTCAATGTATACGAAACGGGTAGTTTTTTAAATTATGGTGTTCTTTCTTATGATATATGAATCTGATCAATAATTAAAAGTTTAAATGCTATAAAATAAATGTGATTAATCTGTCTTAATAAATCTAGATGTTGCTATTAGAATTAAGAAAAAGAGGATTTTATTAATCCCAAACTTTTGACTGTTGGTCATCAATAATCTCACATTTAAATATTGTTGCCACCCAGTCGTAACTTTCAATGTAATTTTTTTTGTTGGGCCCTCCATTAACTTTTTTAACTCCATTAAACATTGGAAAATTGGATTTAAATAATACAAGTTATGCCTTGTTGGCCAATAATAATATGAGTTTCACTTCTTCCCCACAATAATATCAATTTAACACTTAGGTGCTATCAGTGATACGCCGTTAAAATTAATTTAACGGGGTTAGTAAAATGGATCTTTTTGTCATTTTGGAAAAATTAGGGGCTGTTTTGAAATTGTTATATATATATATATAAACAAAAAAGAAAAAAGAAAAGTGTGTTTCACGGGAGAAGAGACCGAGAGGGGGGAAGCCCCGGTTTTCCGGCCGCCGGCTCCGGCAGCCACACGGCGACGTTAAAATTCCATTGCCACTCACCTTCGCCACTCACCACCACCCCTACCACCGTCCGCCAACACCATCTGCCACCGCCACCCGTCTTCAACCAAAGCCTTAATCGGAAATCGTAAATCGGAGTTTCTAATGGAGTTTCTAATGAAACCGTTCACCTTCACCTTCATCTATTTCACCAAAAAAAACCCTGTTATGGATTTTGGCCGGAGCAGCTCCTCCGTTGCCATCGGTTTCGTCACCACCGGCGAGTTTGGAAGCAAATCGGAGGAAGTTAGGGATTGGAAAGACGAAACTATCTCCATCTCCTCCGTTGCCGGCGATGGCCGAGGGCCCGCCGGATATCGTGGCTCAGTTTCGAACAAGGGGAAGCGAGAGGTTAAGGTCGCCGCCGTTAACAGAGAGGAGAAGGGTGGGTAGCTGGAGGGTCGCCGATCGGAAGGGAAGGAGCAGGGGGAGGGTACGCCTGATGTTGTCGGAAAAACAGTCGCCGGGGGGAGCTCGGAAAATAGTCGCCGGGGGGGAGGAGGTCGACAACCTCCATCTTCCTTTTTTTTCTCTTTTTTGTTTTTTATATACATATAACTATTTACAAAACAAGCCCCTCAACTTTCAAAAATGACAAAAAGATATGTTTCACTAACCCCGTTAAATTAATTTTAACGGCGTATCACTGATATCACCTATGTGTTTAATTGGTATTATTGTGAGGAAAGGTCAAAACTCATATTATTATCCGCCAATAAGGCATAACTTGTATTATTTAAATCCAATTTTCCTTAAACATTTATTGACGTGGCAGATGACATATAATACTCTTTTAATTTATTTATTTTTAAAGCCCCTAATTTCCATCCTAGCAATCCATCTCCCCAACTAAAACAATTGATTCTAAAAGTTTTGAGTAAACTTCACTTCTAGTCCCAAGGTTTGCACATTTTAACACTTTTAATCCAATTTATGAAATTATAATATTTTAGGGCCTGAGGTTTGATAATTTTCTCAATTTTGATCACTTTTTAAATTTCCATCCAAATTAACGGTTGAAATCAGTAAAATAAGATATTAATGAGAGATATTTTCATAATTTAACCATCCCTTTTATTTATTTAATACAAAACGCAGTAATTGACTTCCTAAAAAAACACTAAATATAGATCCTTACGCACTAGCTATACATAATTCTTTGACTTGGAACAACAGAGTTTCATCATGGAGCAGAAGACGTTGCTTACGATGGACACACGAAATATAGATCCTTACGCACTAGCTATACATGAATCTATGTGCGAGGAAATTAGGTAGAGATACAAAATAAGAACACTCCCATACAATTAGTTTAGTTTAGTTAAGTTTAATTATGTATTTTCTTATATTTTTAATTATGTATCTGTTATTTTAGGTTGATTAATCTACTATGTATTTGTTATTCAATTTAAAAAAGTAGTCATTATATTTAATATTCATTTATTTAAATATTTGAATAATTAAATTTCTAAAAAGTAGTTGTTTTAAAACAGCCGTTATACTTAATATTAATATATTTAGGTAACTAAATTTTTTTAAAAGTACCGTTTTTTAATTAAAAAAATAGCCATTATACTTGATATTTAGTTATAATTAAAAATGTCATAAATAAAATAAAAGATAAATTATGATGTAAAAATAGACGTATGTTTGTGGGAAATATAATATTGTGGTTAAATTTGTTTTTGATAAGGATTCGAGGGATGAGTAAAAAGTTGATCTTATAAGTTGAGTAGAACTGTTTCTGGAAATGTTGCGTTGAGAACATTCTGAAGCTATGTTTTTTATAAGAGTTATTTATCATGTGGCTGATAACATGACCAGAGAGTGAGAGAGAGAATGAGGTGACCACTGAGAAGAAGGAAAGAGAATGGAGGGGGAGCGTGATCTTCATTACACAATGGACAAGTTTTAGCCCTATAACACCTTGGGGGCGGTGCCGAAGATGTTAGGGGAAGCGGTATGGTTGGAAGCCGGAGGCCGGTTCCAAGGGGAGCCGGGTGGCTCCGTGTGGCTCACCATACCGCGTGTAGCGGTTCCCCATCCAGGCTTTACTTTAGCGGTTCCAAATGGCTTCCCCAAGCCAGGTTAAGCCGGGTGATTTGCTGATAATTTGTTATGATTTGGTGTGTGCTTCAAGAAGAGAACCACATGACTTCAAGGGGCTTCCATACCCTCTCAATTTGGCTCTAAGGGGCTTCCATACCCAAATTTGAGTTGGCATCTTATGATTGGGTAGTGGGCATGGCTCGCCAAACCATGTGGCTACCATAAAACGTGAAAAGTGGGTTTAACACTAAGCTATTGATAGCCTTAGAATGATAAAATGTAAAAGTAAAATATGATGATTCAAAAAAAGAAATACGAAGTTAATAAAGTGAGGTGAAAGAGTCTTATAAAATAACCATATAAAAATTAAACCAATGAATAGAGAGCGGGAAAGTCACGCGCGAGGCTAGAAAACTGAGGCAGAGGAGGATGCGTATATACATACATTTGGGGTGACTGAGTTTCTGCTGCTGTATGGGGAGACTAAAATGCTCAAACTTGGGGGAAAGAGAGTAATAATGACAAAAGAATCACTCTCTCTCATATCTCATCTGATCTGATGTGATGATGATCATGATGGACTATTATTTTGGGTCTAATTGGAAAAGGCTACCGTACTACTCCTACTGATTCTCCATCATTATCACTTTTACACCTTCAAACATTTCCCATTTTCCGCCATTGAAGAACACCAAATGCAAACCTCACCTCACCCCCTTTCAGATTTCTACTCCCATTCTCCATTCTACATTAGGTAACCTTCTCATTCATTCTTATTTTCCTTTTTCATTAATTTTTTCCAATGCATTAATGTCTGATTTTTTTTTTATAAAAAAACAGAGCAGATGAAAATGGAAGAAATGATACGCGTTTTGGGGATCTTGGAGAGCTACAACACCCACCTGCCTTTCATCAAGAGAATGCTGTTGATTTAAGCAGAAGTATGTTGTTTCTCTCTCTAGAAATATGCATATATTTTTGGTGTATCTAACTTTGAAATTCTTTTGGGGTTTGGTAGCTGCTGCTTTCTCCAATGGCTTACAGTTTCGCCCACATCACATGGTAAATTAAACATGGATATCATGAATTTTTGTATGGTTGTATGATTTAAACATGTGGGTGCATTGAAAGATTCAATTTTTTTGTGTTGTTGTGCGATTTCTCATGTGGGTTTGTTGGGAAACTGAATCTTGTTTGTTTGTTTTGGTTTTCTTAGAACTTTGGGTCAAGTATTGTAGATATGAGTTCAATTGGGACAGGGGTGGATACAGGGCAGTTCATGATGCAGCAAAACAAGGTGGCGGTGGCCGGCGGTGGTACCGGCGGTTGTGGTGGTGGCGGTGGCGGTGGTATGGGGAAAGGGCATTTTGAGAATTGGGGAGAGTCTGCCATTGCAGATAACAGCCAACAAACTGACACTTCTACTGATATTGACACTGATGATAAAAATCAGGTCTTTATTATCTCCATATCTTTTTTCCTTTTAGTTTCATCCAAGTGATTCTCTTTCTGAACATCTTTTGTCTTCTTTCTTTAATCTTTTAACCCATTTCATGCTTCTTTATTTTCCAAATGATCATTAATTGTGATGAAACATGTTGTATAGTTTAACAGTGTTCAAAATGGAGCTCTGGTTGGAGTAGATTCAACTGAAGGATCAATGGGGAAGATTGGTGACCAGAAGGTTTCCAAATGATATATATTTTTTTTTTGTGGATACTTTTAAAACAAAATATCAATTTCATTGATATAAAGTTTACTGTGTCATCCTATCTTGCCAATCAGGTGCTTCGAAGGCTGGCTCAGAATCGCGAAGCTGCGAGAAAAAGTCGATTGAGGAAGAAAGTACTAATCTTGCTCACATACGGCGCGTTTTTTTATTTATTTTGCGCTGATTTGTTAGGTGATTTGATCAAATGAGACCCATTATTGATGCAGGCATATGTTCAGCAGCTGGAAAATAGTCGACTCAAGCTTACACAGCTTGAGCAGGAGCTTAAACGGGCACGCCAGCAGGTACTTATACTTTTCAGCAAATCATAACTAAGAAAGCTTGCAGTTTGATGTCTTAATATTGAAAATTCTTGAAATTGATAATGTTCTAATGTAGGGTATGTTTATTGCTAGTGGAGTTTCTGGAGATCAGAGTAATTTAGTTGGTGGAAATGGTAATAAATCTTCCTGTAAAGTACTTGCACAACTACTGAATTTCCGTTGCATTTCTCTCGAACTCGAGAACATGAAAGTTATACTTTCGAACCGTTGAATACAATTTGCGCATTATGAGATGTTAATATTTACCAACAGGAGCCTTGGCATTCGACATGGATTATGCACGATGGTTAGACGACCATCAAAGGCTAATCAATGAAGTACGGTCAGCAGTCAACGCTCATGTTCCTGATAACGAGCTTCGTCTTCTAGTTGAAGCGGTAATGTCACATTATGACGAAATATTCCGTCTTAAAAGCATAGCCGCAAAATCCGATGTATTTCACATGCTTTCCGGCATGTGGAAGTCACCAGCCGAACGCTGCTTCATGTGGATCGGTGGTTTTCGCTCTTCCGAGCTTCTCAAGGTTTGACCATCACTTTGACCGACAGTTCCTTAACCGTAAAGTACACACCATTGACATGTTTGTGTTTTTAGATACTCGGGAACCATCTGGAGCCGTTGACGGATCAACAATTGATGGGGATATGTAACTTGCAGCAATCTTCACAACAAGCTGAAGATGCATTGTCTCAAGGGATGGAAGCTTTGCAACAATCACTTGTCGACACACTCTCCGTGGGGTTCACCAGTTCGGGTAATGTAGCCGATTACATGGGTCAGATGGCTATAGCCATGAGCAAGCTTACCACACTCGAAAACTTCCTTCACCAGGTAAACTTCTACCCCTCATGTCAACTAAAAGCGCCCTTAAAAACATCAATTATAAAGAGTAGTTTCGTATCTCGACAGGCTGATCTACTGAGGCAGCAAACGTTACAACAATTGCACCGAATATTGACAACAAGGCAAGCTGCAAGGGCACTTCTTGTCATAAGCGATTACATGTCACGTCTTCGCGCACTGAGCTCACTGTGGTTAGCTCGCCCCAAGGACTTAAATTGACAAATTTCACAAAGGTGAGCCTTTGTATACTTGCTGACTTTAGAAGCTGCTAATTGAGGAGCTTATATGGTTAGTTTGACTTGGATAGGGTCTTTGATGTTGTAAATTACTATAAACTACCACTTCTTTTTTTAGTTTTTTCTGGGCTTTAGTTGACAAATCTTGAGCAATGTATGACTTTCAAAACCTGGGTTATGTAACAATCTAGTTCAAAGTGCAAGTTTTTTTTCTTCTTTTTGAATAAAGAGCGAAAGTACATCGAGTTTAACCGTGTTACACGACTTAAGAAGTACTACTAGGGCCTTATGATGATCCAAGATTCTTGTGTCCTGCTGCTGGATGTACTACTCTGCTTCTTTCATTACCCTTCTTGGATTTATTATGTCTTCTTCTAGACCTGACTACCCCGCCACGAGGTATGAACACCCCGGTGCCGCCACCACTGGCCGCCCACAGCCTCTCCATCCACCCCGGAACCGAAACCTCACCGCTTTCCGACCAACTAAAATAGTTTCCCGACAATCCACCGCCGCCACCAAGCGGTCTATGGTCAGTCCTTCTCAAACACATGCTTTTCACTTGTGGCTCGTTGTCGGTGTCTTCGTCCGTAAGAAGCAATATCCGCCTTGTGAGCTCGGCATAGAAGGCGGTGTCTTCGGCGGTTTCGTCGAGTTGGGTGGTGGTAAACCTGTGGTCCATGGGTGGGTATGATGGTGGTGAGGGAGAGGAGGATGAAGAGTGGGTTTAAATAGGTGAGGGTTTGGGTCAACGTGGAGTGTGGGTGTGTGATTGTTTGGTGAGAAAGTGGAATATAAAAATGGATAATGGGAGAATACAAGTTCACAAGTCATTTCCGTGATGATAGGGATTCTGATACATTCACTCAATTGGAATTGGAAATTGAATTGTAATTTCCGGAAATAATAATAAATCTAATAATTCAAGAAAAGGACTTTTTGGGAATAAAATAAATTTAATTGTGATGAAAGACGAATAAAGTGTTGGACGAAGCCCGAAAGGGAGGGATGTGCACACTGTGAGAACACGCGGTATATGCGTTGGTCCAACTTATATAAAATCCAAAACTATATAAGGGTTACATAAATTAAAACAATTTACTTTTACTCCGTAACTTTTAGGTAATCTAGATGTTCCTCTAATATCCACTAGACGATTGATTCAAGATATAATAGCTTATATTATCGATCATGTCATCAGATAGATATTATTCTTATAAGTTCTATCTAATTAGTTCGTCCAATATCAATTTGGGATCGTCTATGTTCTTCGTACCCTTAAGTGTGAGTGTTTTTATGCTTCTTACAAGTTTCGTCATCTGAGTTTCGTCATCTGTTTCTTCTACTGATGCTTAATTCTTAGACTATCTCAATATTTTCTCTCTTTCTCATCTTAAACTATCTTAATAGTCATTCATCTAGCATCCTTATCTCTATTTGCTCAAACTTTTAAGCCTGTATCTTCTCAATTCAATGAGAGAGGTTCAAATGAGAAGTTTGTTTTGGGTAAGAAGGATAAGAAGGATTTTCAGCCATTGGATCTTGATCTAATAAAAAAGGAAGGAGAGGTATTTTAGTCTTTGCCAATTTTGTTGACTTTTTATCTATTTCCCCCAATTTCTTTAAACATTCATAACTTTCACATACGACATTATTTTTTTAAAAAAATGACACCATAAAAACGAGCATTTTTTTATCTATAAAACGCATATAGTATTGCTATATAAAAAATGAAAAAAAAATTTCGATTTTTGACACAGGTCATTGTGTCGAAATGTTCAGATCATTGTGTTATTGTGTCGTCGTGTAAAAAGTATATATAGTGTTGCTATATATAAAATTAAATACTCTTTCGGTTTTTGGCACAATATGAAACAATGATCTGAACATTTTGACACATCATTGTGTCATTGTGTCAAAATATTCAGATCATTGTGTCATTGTGTCGTCGTGTCAAAAGTATATAGTGTTGCTATATATAAAATTAATTACTCTTTCGGTTTTTGTCATCATATGAAACAATGATCTGAACATTTTGACACATCATTATGTCATTGTGTCAAAATGTTCAGATCATTGTGTCATTGTGTCAAAATGTTCAGGTCATTGTGTCATTGTGTCGTCGTGTCAAAAGTATATATATTGTGCTGCTATATATAAAATAAAAAAAAATTTACTTTTTCGGTTTTTAACACCATATGACACAATGATCTGAACATTTTGACACAATATGACACAATGATCTGAATATTTTGACACAATGACACAACGACACAATGACACAATGATCTGAACATTTTGATACAATCGAAAGAGTAAAAAAAAATTTGATTTTTCTATATAGCAACACTATACGCGTTTTAAAGATAAAAAAACGCTCGTTTTTATGCTGTAATTTTTTAAAAAAATAATGTCGTATCTAAAAGTTATGAAGGTTTAAAAAATGGGGGGAATTTGATAAAATGTCAAAAATACCCTTCCATCTTTGATTTTCTTTAGTTTTTCTCTCTAATTTACCCAGAAAAATTTTAAGCCATAGATCTTCATTTAATTGAAGATCTAATGGCTATGATTCCTTCTTATCTTTCTTATCCAAACTAAACTTCTCACAATAACCTCACCCTCTTCTCAATAGCCTAACAATTAGACCTATATAACATAGTTGTTTGAAATGTAGCCCTTTATGGTTTCCATTTCATCTTTTTGCAAGCCGCTTGTCAACCAAAACTCCAAGGTTGCACACTAACAATATTACTGCCAATGTTCATAATGTTTATGTCACTCTCACTCTATCTAGACGATCCTAAATACTTGAATTTCATTGTTTGTAGAACAAATTAGCATTCAATAGTTATTTGGTGTCTTGTTCAATAAGTGCATCGAAAAAATCTTTGCAAGTTGCAAATTAAAAAGGTAATATTTAAACTTCATTAGCTTGTAGATTTGCTTCATGATCTTACTATTATCTACTATAGCAAAGTTATGTTAGGTAGGAATAATACTTGGCTATGACTGGTTCATATTGTTGGGTGGTTGACACGTGACAATTACCGTGTATTTTAATTAAAAAAAATGTTTTTTTTGTCTTAAACACAACATATTTAACATGAGAGTTGGTATTGTAATTAGTAGAGTGTTTGGTTTATATTTAGCACACAACCTTTAGGTCCTCGGTTTGACATTTTGAGCGTTTTGTCCTTGCTTTGATACTTTAAGCGTTTGATCGACTTCTAATTTAAACGCCGTTACACAGTTTTTTTATACTTCCGTTTTCCTTGCTTAAGCTTTAGCAATGTAACTGTTTTGTATACCAGCATTATCTTCGCCACAACACGCGGATAGTAAACTAGTTATATATATATATATATATATATATATATATATATATGTATGTATATTTAAAAAACAAATTGAAAAAATAGAGAAATTTTGGTTTTATAAATTTTAGCCACCAAATTTTTGTTTTATGTATTGAATACTAGTTGTTTAGTTTTGATATATTAAGGTTTAAACATGAAGGTTTTAGTTTTTATATATTAGACACATGAAGGTATATCGTTTCAATTTTATCGGATGTCTCCGAAGGGACACACACATGAAGGTCTAATAGTTAAGTTTTATTATTTTGAGGTTTGACTATGAATCTTTTAACTTTTAGAGACTAGACATTAGTTTATAATGATGTTGAGTTTTGTTATTTTCGAGTTTGACCACGAAGCTTTTAATATTAAGAGTGTACACCCTAAATCTTTTAATTATGAATGCACGAGGATCATACCACAAGTTTATCTTTAAGTAAAAAGTAAAAAGATAATACATGATTTTATTGGTATTCTTACTAAAAAAGACATATTTAATTGCATAATTAAATATTTAAAAATGAGGGGGTTTTCTCACCCATGGTGATTTTCTTCCTAATGGTGAATGAAGATGATCGACTAGTGAGTAATGCCCCCGTCTGTGATCCAAATTTGCCCTTAAAATTTTTGATTTTTTTTTGCACAATTATGTAAATTATGAAAGCAACATCATAACTTTTATAAACCCTACATAGTTGGCAACTTTAACATATATCATGGAGTTTGTTTGATTGTAAAGTTAATTTGTACCAAAAACCAGAACGCGGGATTAGAAAGTTTATTAAATAAAGTATGTTGGAAAGCGAACATTAAACTGAAAAGTTTATTCGACCATGCGAACAAAAGATAACGTTGTGTACACAATATGAGAACACATGATGTCGACTGGCCGGAATTTCCTGGATGTTTGTGGCTTGCTTAGGTTTTAAATATCTAAAATCTTCAACCAAATATAAACTATGGTTGAGTTAAACATAATTTTCCTTTAGATGAAGTGGTATGGTCCCGTGGGTTTGTTGTGTGGTCTAGCGCCACAAAAATAAATTCTCAAACACCGATATAAGAGGGAAAAAATTAAAATAACGATGTCATTAGATAATTACAAACTAATGCAAAAGTCCTACATTATAAAGTTAACCTTTTTGGTTACCCATTTTTCGAAACCGCTCCATCACTTGTTCGGTCTTGACATCCATAAATGCTTTATCGAAACCGCTCCATCACTTGTTCGCTCTATTTTTCGAAACCGTTCCTCCCTAACACCCTGTTCGACACTTCGGCTGTTCTCAACTTCTGAATCAATCCTCAAGCAGGGGTGGAGATTCCACCTCTCAGACGTGGCTCGTGGTTGTTCCCAACTTCCGATCACTCCTTTTTTGGTGGAAGAAGCGTCAATCAGCGTCGATCAAGATTCATAAGTTTTTTTTTTTTTTTTAAATTAAATGAGTTTAATACGAGTATTTTTAAGTAATGGGTTTTTTAATTGTTTTTTTTTAAATTAGTATTTAGGTAATGGGCTTAAGTTAGATAATGGGCTAATATTTAAAATAGGTATTCAGTCTAATGTTTTTAATGATCATAACGGGTTTACGGGATTTTTTATTAGGTGTAACACACAAACATAAAATTTAAAAAACTTCTTTAAAAAAAATCCAGGTGGTGCACTAGGACCCTCTGGTCCCAAGCTACTTTCGTCCCTGCTTACGTGAATGGGACGCTTGATATTGATGCATGAAGAAAGCCACGGGCGTGAGAATGGTTTGGTTTTTAAAGCTGACCAATGAGGTGCTACCATTTAATTTTTAATTAATTAATAGTTTTATTTTAACATTAAAATAGTATCAAACTCACACAACTAAATCCATACATGTACTATTAAACTCACACATGTGCGTCCGGTCACTGTCTGTGTAAGAAAACCCACACAATGTATACCTCATACCCTAAGTAAGACATCCATATGATAAACGATATACCATCTAACCAAAAGACTGTAATTTCATATTCTGTAAAACGCATATCATGATTATATTATCTAAGAAAATCTAGAAACTGTATTATAAAATTTGTATTTACTGTATTTAAAACTACTAAAAAAACGTAACTATAAAATCATATAGAGCATCCATGTTAAGAAAACATAGAAACAATATAAAAATAAAACGTTTATAGTATAATACTTCTTTTAAGCTTTCTATTAGAGGATGGTTTAGTGCATCAATTTGGTTGCAACATTTCCTTGACCTTTCTATCTATGAAAATCTATTATAAACATTAATAATTGTTATCGGTTTTTCGTTTGTATGACAGAAAAATGCATCGTATCCTTGCTTGATTACATACACCTACTATATAACAGTTGACAAATTTCTTTTGACTTGAGAGTCAAATGATTAATATATGCTGCTAATGCCTGATGGTAGGACACAGAAAATCGTAAAACATTCTCTCTCTTTTTTTTCCCCTGTATATATTAGTAAAATATTTATTGAGTATTCAGTTTACCAAATCTACATTGATTAAATAATTTAGGGGAAGGGGTATGGTGGCGGCATTGCTTGGAGAAACCATGCTCATCAACCAATCATATCCCAACTCAAATAGATAGAAATGGAAGCCATGTGGAGCTACACCACATGGTATGGTGGTGGTGTGGCTTTACCAAGCCATCCGATTTTTTTTTTTTAAATTTAAACCACTTTTAATAGAATAAACAATAATAAAAGTAAACAATATTCATTAAAATAAAAAAAATTACAACCTAAACAATTTTAAACACTAGCAAACTTAAACAACATTCATTAAAAATAATAAAACTTACAACTTTTATTAAAAAAAAAATACAAATCTAGGGTTAAGGATTTGCGTTCACCTCCTCCTCGGCTAAAAACACTTCCATTGTGTTTTGGATGTGCTCGGTGATATCGAATCTGAGTTTAAAATGAGTCTCGCTATCTCGCAATTCGAAAATAACATTCGGGTCGAGAACCCGGTTAACCGGCGGATCTCGAATGTGGACCGGTGATATAGCAAGGCCATCGTCTCTAAGAGTCATGTTGTGTAGAATGATGACCGCGTACATAATGTTCTCCATTAGCTCTTTTTTGATCGGACGACCCTTTCGATCAACTATTGCCCACTTTTCCTTTAACCGACCAAAAGCTCTTTCCACGTCTTTTCTAGCCCCCTCTTGTATCTTCTTCATTTTCTTCTCTTTAATCTCAAAATGATGTGGAAATGCTTTAAAAAGACCGGCCAAGGGGGATATATGCCATCCGCAAGGTAATACCACGTTTGTACTCTCGACCGTTGCAAACAAATGGCATTCTAGGTGCAACCCCATGCATCTCATTATTGAACAAAGGTGATTGGTTAAGCACGTTGATGTCGTTGTTTGAACCTGCAACACCAAAGAACGCATGCCAAAACCACATATCTTGTGAGGCAACTGCCTCGAGTGAAATTGTTGGTTTTTTATGATCGCCACGATGATATTGTGCCTTATACTTTGTAGGACAATTCCTCCACTCCCAATGAGTACAATCGATACTACCTATCATACCCGGAATATCATGCTTTTCTAAATGGGCATTATATAAAAGAGTAATATCGTGGCTAGTAGGTGCATGCAAAAATTCATCTTTGTAAAGCTTAATAATGGCTTTACAAAAATAGTGTAGGGATTCACGTGTAGTTCGTTCAGAAAAATCTAAAGATTCATCATATTCGTCGGGAACGTTACCGTATGCGAGTTGACGAATAGCCACCGTGCACTTTTGTAAAGGTGTGAAACTTTCCCGTTTCGCCGCATCCAAACGGGGTGTGAACCACGGCTCGCTGTTTGTGATGTCGTCAACAATCTTCAAAAACAACCGTTTAGACATACGAAATCGGTCTTTAAAAATTCTCTCATGGTAGCGGAGATTTTCGGCGAAATAAAGTTCCACCAATCGTTGGTGACCGTTTTCACGATCACGGTAAATACGTCTCCTCCGTTTAGGAGCGGAAGCAGCTTCTTGTTCTTCTTGTTCGATGACGTTAAGACATTGGTTAAAGTACTGTATCGCGTTCTCGTACGAACTATCGGAGCTGCTTGACGATGTCGGAATCTCGGGTGGTGGAAAAAAGTCGTCTTCATCGTAAAGACTCATTTTTTTGTAGAGTGAAAAATATGAGAATAATGTTTGTAGAGAGAAAGATGTGTGTTTTATAAATAAATGAATGGGTATATATAGTGTATGTTTAAAATGTTAAAGAAAAAAAGAAAAAAAAGGGGTAGCCGTTGGCTACCAACGGTCACATTTCAACGGTCAAGAGGCCGGCTTTGGCTGGCTTGTGAAAACCGTGAAGAACCGAAAAAGAGGAGCCAGGCGAAGGAACCGTGTTAAACGGTATGGTTAGCCGGCCGAAGCCACCCGGCTCCCTTTGGAACCAGGATCCGGCTCCTCTCCATACCACTCTCCTTATAACTAAAACCACGAGTTATACCAGGTTAAAAGCTTGAAAGTTGAAATTCATAATTTTACTTCGTAAACTTCTTTGAACATCATATTAATAATCCAAACCTAGAAATACTACCCATACAAAAAGTCTCCAACTAAACAAAACATATCTTAAGGGTTTTATTCAAGAACCCGATGGTAAAATTATATTGCTAGTAAGAATAACTAGGTTCATCAACTCTTTATTAAACCGAAAGGTAACATACATGACCTAAGTCAACACGCAGGGAAGGCGGGCAACAAGCTGCGCCGCCAACCCTTTTTGAATAGCAAAACCCAACCGTATAAAAACAACATTCTTCATTCTAGAAGTTGCACTATTCCCGCGCATGACTTTTTGTATCCGGTTCAACATGGCCACCGCCTCTGACTCAAGATGCCCAAATGTATCGAATGCGAAAGGAACAAACACATGTTGGTTTTCAATGCACGCTTTCTCATGTTTGTTAACCTTTCCAGCCGCTGCCCTGGACGCCGCCTGACCCGCTGAGAAGGAGCTGGCCCTCAGACCCACAAGGGGGGAAACCCCTGTTAAATCGACACAAGCGTGTTTCCCGTTCTGCCACCCAAAAACGAGTATGTCGGCCGGGCGGAGAGTTGAACGCCCATCCAGGGGGTCAGACAGGAAGTTAACAGGAGCTTCCTTCCTGGCCGAGATCCCAGCCCGCTTGAAGATGTCAAACAAAACGTCCCGAACCACATCATGTCGATATTTAAACCCCGGGAGCTCCTTGCAATGGACGGCGTGCTCCCCGAACGAATCCAAACATGCCTTGTTGCAGACGGGACATTTCTCATCCACGGGGAACAGGGGAACCATGAGGCGATACTTGAGAATGGCCCGGTATTCGACAGGCGACATATGTAATTACCGAAATAGACAAAATGCTTAAAACTCTATGTAGTGACATTCTCCTTAATTTCTTTTTAACAGCATGTTTGGAATTTGCTTATCTAAGGCCAAAAGTGTTTTTTTTTCAAAAATACTTATAAACTTATGACTTTTTCAGAATTATAATTTTTTTTTAAAAGTGTTTGGATGAGCTTTTGTGATAGGAAAAACCAATAAGTAATTTTTTAAAAAGTGTTTGGTTTAGTTTTCATAGCAAAATGACTAAAAATGAGTTACACGAGTATAAAGTCAAATAAGAGCATTATGATAACTTCACCATCAAAAAGCCATGTTAGGTTTTTCTAGCTTTTTGACCATTTACAAAAACTTAAAACGGAAAATGCTTTTATTTAGCCAAACAATTCTTTTAACTTATTGTCTTTTTCAACAAGTCATTTTAAGAAGCAATCCAAAACACCCACTGAATTATCATAATAATCAATGTACTATAAAAACAGCTTATATGATTGATGAGTTATATGATTGATGAGGTTATGCCCCTAATGCCTGATCTAGACATAATGCATGCAAGCATCGGATGCGGCAGCACCCATAAAAGAAACAACTACTAAAATTAAGTCACCCAAGGTTAAGTTAGTCCTGGCTCAACCAGGGACGAAGCTTTTAAGGGGCCAGACCGGGCCCCGGCCCGGTCTGCTTTTTTACTCCGTAGTGTAAATTTATACTCGTTCGGTCCGAATTTTTTTTATATATTTAGTCTGGCCCCATCTCCATTGGGACCGAAGCTTCGCCCCTGGGCTCAACAGGAAGCAAAAACAACCTTAACACTTATCGTATAAGTGATTAAACCAAACCTACTCTGTTATGAGTTCATGCAACTAGTCTCCCATGAAATCCCCAACATCAATAACATCAGAATAACATTATAGCCAATCCAGGCCTCCAATGCCCGCCCTCTGGCAGCTAAACAATTGCTGGGAGTAAAGATTGAGACGACAAAAGATCAAGCGATCCCAATAACCTCCATCAACAGCAAATATGAGAATAAAAACCAGAAGTGTTCTAAATGCTGTTCAGAAAAAAAGTGTTCTAAACACAATATGAAGCTTAGCACTATTCGAAAAGCGACCTTCAAAACATAACATAACTGCATGAAAATCATAAGTATGTTACAGATAGATCGCGAAAAGTAAAGTAATATACAATGAAAAAACGGAGAGACTATGTTACATTTTGGTGATATTAACCCGATTAAAACTATATACTAATATATATGAAGAAGAGAAGAAGGGTGTATACCTGATTCAGTTGACCCAGCCTACTGATGATATTTTGAGGGAACTCAGAACTGAAAGAAATATAGGAAGGAGTTGTTCAATTGTTGCTCCCTGCAATTTACCACCAAACTGCTTTTATTTCATAGGAGGTAAAAGAATGTAAATATCATAAACGACAGATCTACAGAAGGTAAGCAACAAGTATAAACAACATGACAAGAAAACTGTCACCACAGTAACAATTTTGTTATAAAAACATGTGGAAGCTCTCTTGCTTCAAAAGTCATTTAGCTACAGCTGCTTGCAACATCAGTCTCATTTACACAGAACATGGGAAGCTTGTTTAGGATAACTATCTATATAAGGGCTCTAGCAAACTAATTACTTTTATAACAATATAAACTGAGGTTTTTTGCTAATTTATTATGCCCTGCTGAAACTAAAAGGGAACAGGGAATAATAAAGGAAAATAAGGCAGGAGTTGGTAGATTACAAAAATACAACTCTGGAAAGTAAATTTACAAGTTTACCTGAGAAAATATGAAGATAAGGCAGGAGTTGGTAAACTAAACTGCATCGAAGGGCCTTTGAGCTTTATCTTTATTTGAAACACCAATATCAATGCTCACCATACACATTGACAGAATTAAAGGGGGTCTAAAGGCTCCGTTGACCCTCCGACCTGGTTGGACGTTCTATTAAAAGGGTATCCAGCATCATACTTAGTTTGATCCCTCAAATTATAACTATTAGAATAGCTGAAGTGAATGTGAAAAGAAATTTCTATTATTAACACTTTGAAGAAAATCTTGATTCCATCACCAAACATACTTGAATCAGTATATTCAAACTAATATGTGTGTATATAACATGATGGACACAAACAGTATGAACTTCTGATACATATATGGCAAACTTCATAACAAACTGAAGTGAAGAGTTTATAAATATCATGTTGATCATGAACTCCAGTTACACCTCTTCATCAGCATCCAAACAAAGAAGATAAGCAACTAACCCAACAAAAGGTACAAATCTCAGGTACTTCACTACACTCACATTCCTTTTCTTTACATTCTGAAGGTTCTCTCCAATCAACCATGGCTGAAAAACTATGTACAGACATATATCCCATATGAAGGCATATGCAAGCCTTTCTGATCCAAGATAACTTACCAAGAACTCCCATCTATCTGCCACACCCCCAAAATTCCCGTCTGACCGCCCAAAGAGGGACCACAATATAGATATAAGACAAGCAGCCCCACCAATGACTCCAACCACAGGTGCACCATTCACCATAACTGACCCAAGTTGGGAAGATTTTTTTGGAGTGTACTCAGTGTCTGCCTTATTTAACCGAATAGCCATGTAAGGTATTAAGAATGCTGCAATAAGCAAAAAAAACATAAAATGTAACTGAATGAATGATAATTTGTTGGAAAATGGATAACAGGTCATTCAAGTATAGAACTTACTGTTGGTAAGGAACATCTGAAAGCCCCACAAGACATCAAGTGATCCCTTATATCTGTCTCTATTGCGATCAGTGAACAATAAAGGCGCAAACATAAACGTCCAACCGATAACAAAATTGAACAGTCCTTCAGACATCTGGGAGAAAGTAGCATAACTTAATGTCAAATAATGGACATTTAAATGGAAAATAGTAGGATTAAAATGTCTTACAGGGTGAAGCACAGGAGCATCAAGTAGATGAATTCCAACTACTCTGCCAAGAATCAACTCATGAATTAAGGTGCAAGAATTCAATACATATATGTGCTTTCCTAGTTCCTACACATCTAAGAGCTTGGTTTTAAAAAACACGAGGTGTACCGAGGTGCTAGATGTAAAGCGCAAAAGTGCAACGCTTTTCGTACGCAGGCGAAATTTACTTATTCAACTTTTTTTTATTGCTCATAGAACTTTAGCATCACCTACCTATAAATATAATGTACATCCTAAACAGCTATATATGCAACATTTTGATGCACAAAACCTTCTAGTATGAAAGGCGCGCTTAAGACTGTGCCTCATGCTGCTTTTACATGCTCTTTTGGTGCCTCAAGTGCACTTTTTAAAACCAAGTCTAAAAGGTTTGAAGAATAAACTGAACTGTAAGATATACCTGAATTCATAAGTGGCAGAACGAAGAAGAAATTAAGAGAAAGGCCAACAAGGGAACTGATTGTGTCTGAACTAATAGCCCAAACTGGATCTCCCTGCAGATAATCAATTATGTCATAATTCTCCATACTATAGAAAAAATTAGGGCACGCCTATATTCATCTAGTAAAATTAATCAATGAAAATGCAGGACGAATTTGATGTGATGGCAAAGAGATATAAGTAACAGAATCACAATATTGAGGTTATTGATTGATACATACAGGGGCATAGGGAAGCAAGAACAACCAAATTATGTACACTCCCTCCGCGGCCCACAATACGAATTGTAGGACCTTCCGCGTACTATCATCCAATTCCGGAACTGAGACATCGGTGGCCGTGGTGCCGGTGGAATTCCGGCGAGAGGCGAGGCAAATAGATGGGCTATCCGTTAAGACGTTTTTCTTCGGCAACTCCCATGGTGTAGACTTGAACGCGACTATTTCTCGTCTTCTGAAGGACGCCGGAGTCTTCGATTGGAAAGTTGCAGGCCGCCGTAAATTGCTGTTGAATGTGGATATCAGCGCCGCCGTCGCCATTTTCCAGATTTTGGCACCGGAAACGGTTACGGTGGTTTGTTGTATGTGATAAAAGGGAGCTGATCGTGGAACAAAAGTGAGCAAGCGTATAATAGCATCCAGAAACAAGTGTCTACCAAATAAAATTAAAAAAAACAAGAAAAATAAAAAAAATTCTTACTTAAATCATGCCCTATATATAATCTAAGTTGGAATTCAATAGAATTTGAATTGTAAAATTATCTTTTGAAAATTATGTTTAGTTAGGTTCTTGAAAAACTTAAATTAAAATGAATTCTTTTAATCAATAAAATTTAAGGTCATGTAACTTTATTTTATTAAGGAATGTTAAAATAATAATAAATTTCATTGATTAAGAAATTCATTACATTTTAAATTTATTCGTTACTCAATCAAGAACAATTTTAAAAATAAATCAATTCAATTATATTGAATTTCACGAACCAAACGACACCTAAATATTTATTGGTTCCTATTAACATAACTTTTTTTTAACAACGGAGTTTTATTAATAATCTAGCTAGAAGCTAGAAAAGAAAGAACACCAAAACACCAAAACACCAAAACACCAAAACAAAGATTACAACATGACAGAAAAAACTACTCCAATCCCACCATTCAAATAATGGGAAAAAGACCAAAATGGACTTGTTGACCAACTTTTCCCCAAAATAGACCTTTGACTCCCCCCCCCCCAAATAGCCCCTTGACTTCGGTTGTGACGACTGTAGTTCACTGAGCCAATTACAATTTGCCACGTCACCACAGACGACCGTAGGTCCATTTCCCAAAAATGTCATTTTTTTTTGGGAAAATGGGCCTACGGCCGTCAAGACTGTAACTACGGTCGTCACGACCGTACACACGAGCGTCTGTGATGACGTGGCAAACTGTAATTGGCTCGATGGACCTATGGTCGTCAAAGACCGTCTACGGTCGTCAGGACCGTAACTATGGTCGTCACGACCGTAGTCAATGGGCTATTTTAGGGAAAAGTTGGTCAACAAGTCCATTTTAGTCTTTTTTCCGCAAATAATTCTTGTGTAGGTGATGGATTTAATTTCCACCATGTAGTCACCGCCGATTTTAAAATACGATTATGGACCCAATTGTTGCGGGATTGCCATAAAATCCAACAGCTAACAAAAATGACAACATGTATAGTCTTCTTCCTCCTCTTTCCACCATGCACGACTGATGAAAGTTGAATGATGTCCGTGAACGAGAAAGCGAAGATAGGGGAGGTGCGAACCCAACTGGAGATCAGGCCCTAGGCTTCACAAGACCTGGCACAAACTGTTAAAATATGTTCGGCCGTCTCCAGCAAAAGAGGCAAAGCGTAGAAGAAACATACTATTAACGTTGATTAGTTAATTAGTCGTTAGTGTTGATTAATTAGTTGATGTTTATCAATTGCTTGTGATAAACAAATTTGTTATTAAAATGCCAAGTAACAAGCTGTAGGTAATGGAATTAATCTTGTAATTTATTTAATAGTTAGGGGTTTATTAGTAAAGTTTTATTAGGTAGGATTATTTTATTAGGTTTCCTAATTTGTGTGTAATTAGGTTACTTGTTTTCCAAGTTTGGGTGTATTATAAATAGGGATCATAGGTGTAGGGTTTATGTACCTTCAACTTTTATTATTAATCAACGTGTTTTTTTTGTTAAATCCATTATTTGATTATGTTGAAGAGGGCCTGATTTCCAACAATTGGTATCAGAGCGAGGGATCAAAAGGAAGAGCCGGAGTAGCAATAGATTTGCAAGTTTGCTTTTGGTGTCGTGATCGGTAACGGGGTGTTTTTTGGTCGGAACGACGGGCAAGAACAAACAGGAGCGGAATCGGATTGCAACGGGCGGCGGCGTAATCAACACAGGTTTCTTTTGTGATCGACATTAACGGAAGCGGGGTAGCGAGTTCTTGTTAGATTGCGGAAAAGAAGTGCGGGTGATCGGTATTACCGTCATAGTTAAAAGTCGATTGTTTTTTATGGAACTTGAAGAACAAGTTTGATAATTTTACTAGTTTTCAAGGTTGTGGAAGGAAGAATCGTACGAGGCGGCAAGCACGGCAAAAATAAAAATTGAATTTCTATGAGATTGGACTTTTAATTTGACGAAGTTTGGAAGGAACGGCACTGGTAATCAGAGTCTATTTCTTTACTTTTAAAGGTTACGTGGAGAGCAACTTTAAAATTGGAAGAATCCCTTTTGTAATTTTGTGACGGTTTGTGTCGCTAAATAAGGAACAAGACGAGAAGACGTATTGTTTTAAATTGAAAGTTTTGGTGACGACTTTTGTCGCAAGTGTCATAAAAGAAGAATCTGGCTGTAGGTTGTGGGTTTGTCACCGGGAATTAGAGGGCTTAACCGAGTCGCGGGAAAAACGAAGGGAAAAGATTCAACAAAGCGGGTTGCTTTGAATCTAGTTCATTTAGCGGGTGAAAGAAAACGGTTGAAGCGGGTAGCTTTGTTTTCTTGATCGGTGGAAGAAGCTTCTCGTGTCACAGAAGTGTCATGCGCAAACGGGTTCTGTGAGGTGACAAACAATAGCCGGTTATGGAGGACTTGGGGCGTGATCAAGGTGTTGGTTGGGTGTCCGGAAAAAGTCCAGATGGTTCAAAGAAAAGGATGTCAATATGTTTGTTGTTGATTGTTCAAGTGTTTGGACAAGTCTTTGGTGTGAATATCCCAAAGGAGTCAGAAAACAGGGGTTGCGGTTTTGTGTTGGTTGCAGCAAAAGTGCTGATGCAAAGTGAACACAAAAGACCGTGGATTACGATGGAAGAACTACGTTTTTTACTCGATATACAAGACCTTGGAGGAACATTACAAGATTAAGGGGGTGATTAATGGAATTAATCTTGTAATTTATTTAATAGTTAGGGGTTTATTAGTAAAGTTTTATTAGGTAGGATTATTTTATTAGGTTTCCTAATTTGTGTGTAATTAGGTTACTTGTTTTCCAAGTTTGGGTGTATTATAAATAGGGATCATAGGTGTAGGGTTTATGTACCTTCAACTTTTATTATTAATCAACGTGTTTTTTTTTGTTAAATCCATTATTTGATTATGTTGAAGAGGGCCTGATTTCCAACAGTAGGGACATGCAATAAATGCAAAGATGCTACGCACTTACTTACCTACAAAGTTGTTACCATGTTCAGGAGAGAATAATCAGTCCCAGGTTTGTATTTTCTTTTGTTCACCAGGAAGCGAGAGTCACGAGCGAATAGGTAAAAAAAAAACACAATTTATCTAGTAGTGCAAACGGTATCAATATCCACTAATCGGGTTGTTTTCAAATTCGGTTGCCGGTTAACATGTCTACAGATTCATCAAGGTAGAGGAAACTACTACGGAAGGCTCTTCGTACTACCGAGTCCAATCTTCCTACTCTAATAAACAATTACAATGGTTGACACATGTCAACACTAGATTCATTTTCACAAAAAATTTCCCTCCCAAATCTACTCCCTAATAAATTCTTTTTTATTGAAAATTATATCCAATTTTATAATCATGATATATTTTTATCTATTTATATTATGGAATTATAACAATCATATATTAATTTACATCTTATTTTTATTTAAAAATAATTTTTAAACTATTATTATTTTTATTTTAAAAAATATTTAGAAACTTATAAAATACCAATAAACACTTATTTAGTATGTTTTCAAATATAATTGAGCAAATCATATTCAATATTTTAATTGATGAATACCTAATACTATTTTACAAATTCAATCAGCGTTGCGTTGTGGGTGATACTATTTATAGAGAAATTTATAAGCGATAAAAATCATGTTCATATTATCCAATATTAAATAGTTTTTTCCTACCATATCAAATGAGCCATATTCGTCCAATTTGGAAATTTTAGACATCGTGACTAATACAATTGCAAGTTTTCTAATGTATATCAACATAACATTTTTATTGATAACATTATAATCTTTTGATTATAATTTAGATTTTATATTTAACAATTAGAATGTGTTCATTATAATTTTGATAAAACTGTATACTTATTTAACTTTTTATACAGACATAAAGTCTCAAGTTTGTTAATTTATAATTAATGTTAATCGCTATTAAGGGTTTGATTGTCTTTTTGAGATGGTCACGTTTATCTTACATTTTTCAAATATACAAGTAGAGACATGCTCTAAATATTTTTTTTATAAAGAGAGCAAAGTCACCAATACTATATTATGAATTATAACTATAGTTTTTTATTTAATGTAGTATAATACATTATTCTGATACTAAGAAAAATATGCATGGAATATCAACTATATATATAGTTTTAATTTTTAATGATTCAACCCGTATAATATACGGGTTCTATCCTAGTAGTTACTATTGACCTACAAATTGATACCGAAAAAAAAGTGGGAGCCTTTATCAAATTATAAGTTAAGCCCAAAACTACATAAACAACGCCTACAAGTATCCATAATTAAGTTGTAACTCAATTTTAAATGGTTACAAATTGAACTCCCATATAAATTTAAAAGTAGGGTTAAAGATAAACTGCAAAATTCATTAAACATTTTTTAACACACTAAATAATCAATTTTTACAACTAAGTGGCACGTAACCGGACAACAAAGTGTGCCGTAACCCCTTTTTGAATAGCAAAACCGATCGTACTAAAAACAAAGTTTGAAGTCTTAGGAGCTAAGTTAAGGGATAACTATTCACGACCCGCTGAACCCTTTTCAGAAATTCAACATCCTCCGAGGCTAAGAAGCCAAAGATATCAAAGGCGAAAGGAATAGACACGTGTTGATACTCTAAACAAGCTTTCTCGTGTTAACCTTCGAAAAAAAAAGATACGAGTAAGCAACACAAAAATTACATATTTGTTGACAAATCCGTGTGGTTTTGTGTACATCTTACATTTACATTCGATTTTATAAAAAAAAAATATAATACTCAATTAGTCAATTATGAAGCATTTGGATAACGTAAGATATTGGAAATTCTACGTAGGATGTTTTTGTAGGTCGCAATTTTTTTTCCGTGCGTCTTGATTGTTTTTGAGTCTCTGGTAGTAAATCTAAGGGTTACCCTTTTCTCCATTATCATCATCTCCATCGACTCCATATCTCCTATCAGTTTATAATTAAATTTCATTAATACATAAATAACAGGATCTAACATTTTACATTTACCAAAATGAAAAACAATCTAGTCACATGTCCCTACCCTTGTGGATTGTTCCGGGGGAGCGAAAGTAAACAATTAAAAAAAAAGGAACTAATTCACTACCACATAACATAAATAGGTATTAGCTACCGATTTTAGTTACGGAAAAAATCCATTGCGATCTTACTACAGACTAACTATAGATTAGCTACGGCCATATTTTGCTTCAGTTTAGCTATGGATATTCCGTAGTAAACGAAAATCGTAACAAACTTCATAGGGAACTCCGTATAGATCAGCTATAGATTAGCTACAGTCATATTTTGCTTCAGTTTAGCTATGGATATTTCGTCGCTAACGAATATCGTAGCAAACTCTGTAGCAAAATTGAGAAGATAGATTTTGAAAGTTAATTCTAAAAATTCTGTCTTAAAATTCAATTTAAAAACCTCCGTAGCAAATTCGAAAAACTATATATTTTAAAATAATTTAAGGGAGGACCAAATTTGTGTGTTTTGGGTCCGTCTCGTCTAGGTAGGTTGATTGGTTTTCTAGGCCAAACTACGAGATGCTCAACCCTAGGTAGGTTGATTGGTTTTCTAGGCCAAACTACGAGATGCTCAACCCTAGGTGATCATAAGTTAAGGTTCAAACAAAGATGGAAACCACATAACATTAGAGTATATTAGATTATGGTTAATTAATATAAGCGCACAGACCCATTAGATATTAGAGTTTAAAGTTCATTCTCTATATAATGTAACTCTATCATTTAATAATATTATTCAGTTATTTAGTCATTTTATTACTTTTACATGGTAATCAGAGCCAAAATCTTTGGAACCCTAAATCCCTTCCCTCTAGCCATCATCACCATGTTCAAACCCCAGACACGGTGGTTTGCCACCACCCCCGCCACCCTATCCCAACATCATTTTTCAGTTTAGTTTTTTTTAACCTGTTCGAATAAAGCTTGTTTAGATTCTATCCCCATTTTCGACTGCCGCTCAATGCAATCCATATTCCAAAACTTTCTTTGTCACCGAAAGTTAATATGGTTAGCCTAATACTCCATTCTTGTCATGGAAGTTTACAATTTAAGAGCTGCAAACTTTTGTTCAACTATTTTAAATTATATGTGGCGTCCATTGTTTGGTGAATTGTGTATTTGATTTTTGGCCGATCATGATTTCCAATAGGTTGGTTTTGTCATAATTATATTGGTTTGTTTTTCAAATAAAGCTACTCGTTTGTCTAGAATTACGCTTCAGGACCATTAATCTTAAACTAAGTTAGGAAGGCGTCTAAGTTTAGGAGATATATTTTGGGTGTATGTCTTGGTCATAAGGGCCTAGATATTATAAAAGGTAGTCGTAGGGTATTGTGATTTGATGTGCTTTTAACTTTATCAATAAAAGTTTTGTGTTTTTTTATAATCTCTAGGCCTTTAATTGGTTTCAGAGCGAGGTTTCAAGAGTTGGCTTTCAAAAAAACGAAGCAAACATTAGCTGCATGGTTGGTATCACACATAGTAGAAGAACCAGACCGCAAAACCCGGTTTGCGATTGTTTTGGTTCTGGTCATCATAACAAATCAACAATAGGATGAGACAACAACTATCCATCAGGGTGGAACAACATGATTGGTCGAGAAGGTCAATACAAGTTTTTATTGTCAACAATAAGCTTTCTCATCCGAACAAAATGTTTAATTCACACCAAGAGTTTTTCTAACCAAGGTTGATCAAGGTGTAGTTCAAGCAGTAAGTCTGATCAAATTAGTCTAGTGCAACAACCTTAATCCTAGTCGATCGGTAACCATACCCAGTTTTCTCCTTCGTTACCTCGGATAAAAGGTGTATAGTCGGTTAGTTTTTTTAGCAAGGGAATTCTAACTAGAATTGCAGAAAAATGCGGACATGAAGGATCCCGTCAAGGGAGGTGGCTTCAGATTCAATTTTGTTCCATGAGTGGAAAAAAAAGCGAGTGACTTTATTTTTCTTGGTCAGTGAAAGGTTATGGGAGAGTTTGACCTAAATGGGTGTTAAATGCTAGGTGTGAAGGCCTTTTGGGCCAGTTGTTTAATTTGGGATCGTTTTGGTCCCTAAGTTGTTACCCTAATCTTTTTTACTATATATACCCATATCATGTAACTTTAATCTGGTACACTATAAGCTTAATGAAAAACCCCTAGTTTGCAGCATGTGGTCGTATGTCACACCGTACGAACCACGTTAATTCTTGTGCCCACTGTAGTGAAGCATTGGGAGTATTTGATGATTGAAGACTTTGAAAGGTACGAGTTTATGTGTCCCTAGAAGATGTGAACCAACTTCACAAGTAGTAAAGTCTTGGCTCGTTGAATTGGGTTAATCTAAGTGGATTCATTTTACAATCATGAATTTTGAAGCCACGGGGATGTCAACTTGAGCATATTCAGAGGTCTCGACATGGTCAGGGTCTATGATGACTGTTAATGGGTTGGAGCTCGAGGGAGCTTCAACTGGTCAGGTACTTGATGAGAAAGGCGGCTGCAACTATGTAAATTGTTATTTGAAATCTTAGAGGCTTGGAGGATTTCTGTCATAGAAGATTACTGTAATCGGGTGCACCATAAGCTTAATGAGAAACCCCAAGTTGCAGCTCATGGACGTAGGTAACACCGACCGAACATATTTTTTGTATCGTTTGTGTGCGTGTGTTTGCTTCCGCTAGCCACGAATCTAACATTAAATCTGTTTCGCATAAAGTAAAGGGTTGTGAGAATTCAAACCGTGAAGACTTAGGACGTGACCAAAGTAAAGGTCGGGTGTGGGAGATAGTTTCAAAGAGAATGTTCGTTGTGAAGAGCACTGTGTGAAAAACAAACAATTCTAGAGTGATTGTTGTACTTAGACCTTCTCCAATGCAAGAATTTAACTGCATCCTACATGGATTATTTTTTATGTTCTTTTTTCTTTATTTATTTATCTTTTCACTTTCTCTCTTATTTTTTCTCTCACAATCAATTTCTTTTTCCTTAAGTCCATACACTTACCCAAGAATCCTCTCTCTTCATTTTTTATCATCTATCTCTTCCATCTCACCTTCCATATCACAAATGCATTGTCTAAATACATTACATGCATTGTGGATGGTCTCGGATTTGTTCATATATAACTGAATGGGACACATGTCAAAGTTTGGAGTCGGTATAGTTTTGGGTCGGTTTAGTCCTAATAGTTTGTGTTTATTTATTTGTTTGGTAATAACAAATCCTAAAAGATTTACAGAGGTTAAGTTAGGAAGATTTATTTAAATATGTTTCTTGATCTCATTAAATCTTTTCATATTACAAAAAGAAATGTTAGGGTATTATAATTTAACTGCTTAACTTTTATAAATAGAAGTTCTATAACTCTGTGAGCCAACTGAAAAAAATTAAGTAAAATAAGTGTTTTAGATAATTCTTATGACTTTTTATATCGAAGGTCGTGGGTTCGGGTTTTATTTAGAGGAATACTGCTCTTGATTGAGTCAGAGGGTTTTCTCGGTTGTGGTTTTCTCTTGAAAAAATGAGCCGGTTCACTATGCTCCTATTCTTCGAGCGAAAGAGTGATCTATTTATCATCGTGATCATCAGTAACGGGCTTTTGGCTCTAAAAAAATCGCTAGTGACGGGCTTTTGGCTCTTAAAAAAGGAGGATAGATTTGATGGCAAAATAGTGAATTGTGTGGTTTTAAATCTTTTACTTAAGTGCGGAAAAGTGATTTATCGTTAAAGAAAAAAAATGAAAGGGAGGTAGCGTCCGTTATTGGACCCCACTATTACTACTGGCTGCCCACTTCACAAATCACAACGGCTAAAATGGTGAAAAACCAATCTTTTAGACTGCAAAAAATCGTGAGGCAGATGGAAATGGTGTCATCTGTCACTAAATAGTATGTGTTACCTTGAGAAAATATATACTCACTTTACTTTTGACCTTAATCATGAAACGGTGGAAATTGAAATGAATATCCAGGCCGCCGGCCGGAAAATCAAGAAATCTTGAAAAAACTTACCACCATTCAATCTGGAAACGACATCCGCGACTCTAGCTCGACACATTTTGCATCGATAATCAGCCAAGATTACAACTTCTTGAACCTGAATTAATAATTTACAGCAATTTAGTCGTCAATTAGTACCCCCCCCCCCCCCCCTTTCTGAAATCATACTGCAAATTTCACATAACTACAAAAGTTTCCCGACTGACGTACCGAAGGAAAGCTCAGGGATTCGACAGAGGCCAGTGTGGCCGGAACTTTGACTACAACGTTGTTTGACTTTTCTGATTCTTCTCCTTCTTTTTCCTCGTTATGTTCAAAATTAGCAGACATGTTTTCTTTTTTCTTTCTGCAACTCTGTAAATCTGCAGAAGGGTGGTTAGCAAAGGGGAAAAGGAAAGGAATCCTATCTTTAATTTGAGGGCAGGTTGTGAAACTGAAAAAGTACTGGTGAAATAGTAAAATAAAAGCATAAGGAACGTATACAAGTTGTAATGCACCGAATACAAGTTGGTATGGTAATTGATGGAAAAGGGTTACCATCAGATTTAACTTCATATGAGTGTCAAATGAGGTTGGGGTGTCCCACCACCATGGACGCAGATGCATACAAAACACCCGAGGATGAAAGGTTAGTTTTGTTGAGGATGCAGCCAATTTCGTATGCAAGTCAAATGAGGTCCCTGTACAATTGAAGATTTATACTTTTTATTCCTCAACTCAGAACCTTTATGAGAAAAAGAAAAAAAGAAAAAAAAACTCATCAAAAGTTTGTGATGCCATCATGCCAACTGTTGTGGAAGATATATCCAAATGGAGCTTGTCGTAAGGAGTTATGGTATTAATAGTGGGGCGTCATCCAGCCATTATAGCGCTCATAGCGTCTGGGTACATCATCTCCGGGGCGTTATGGGTTTAAAACTCCCCTCCAGACGCTATGGATATCGCGCATCCCTTTTTTTTTCCTGAATTCTCATTGGATGGTGACATTAAATGATTTTTTTTTAAAGAAAAAGTAATGATTCAGGGGGCTCCATCCACTACATACCTTAAGCCTATAAAGTCCATTGTTAACTGAACCGCCACGTGTTGAAAAAACGCCAAATGACGAGGTTTTACCACTACACAAAACCTAGAGTAGAGGTATCAGATTAATAACTATACAAAGATCAAACCCTCGCTACACTAATACAGTAATCATGTCATGTGTTACTCTCTCGGTGGACCACGTGACATAATAATATTTTTTTCTTTTCGGTGTAATGGTGTATAACTTTAGGTGATTCGTGTTAAGTAATTTTTCTTGGTTTAGTTTAATTTTAGACCGTTATTTTTGTGTGCATAGCTTATTGTGATCCGCATATTAATGTTTAATTTTGTGTCCTTATTAAATTCAAGTGTATAATTTTTCGTATTCTTTAAGTTTTATTTTTTGGTGTATAGTTTTTGTGGTTTACATTGTGGTGTTTAATTTTTTCATCTTTATTAATTTTAGGTGTATAATTTTTCTATAATCTTTATGTTACGTTAATTATGTATCAATATTAGCCCTGCATAAACACAGCTAATTAAAAACTAGTTGAACCTATGTATCAGAAAAAATATATAATTTTGGGTTAGAATGGGTGTTGTTTTTCTTCATATTTGATGGGTTACAATTAGTATATTAATTTTGTCAAAGGGTGGTAAGAGTGAGTAAGTTAAAATTAAAGAATTAGAAAAGCAGGTCAGGACACGTTAGAATTGACTCATTTATGTGTAAATTGATCAAGCTACCATTTTATTTAACGGAAAATTTTACTCTATTAGCAAAATTGACTCAGATGCTTAAAAGTTGGAAACCTTAGGCCATTAATTAAGGGGGAAAAATAAGAATTGATAAACGATTAAAATGACCAAACCTCATGAACCAAAAACAAAATAACTCTATATCTTACTTTTTTTTATTTTGAACTGTAAATATTCAGTTACCTGCAAGTCTTATCATGACACACGATATTGTCCACGACACGATGCGATCACAGTTTGTGCGAGTAACCAACACTCTCTGTGTTGCACATTCATCACAGAGGAAACCCACTGTTGTAAAACATCTAACACACCTCTATAATATTTTAGATTTTTGTGTCAGGTGGAATTCGAACCCTTAACATTACATCAAAAGGTAAATGGGTATCTAATCCACCAAATAACGGGGATAACTCTATATCTTATTTGATTACCAAACATTAATTAATACTTATTTTAAAAGTAACAAAAAGCCAGTAAATTTAAGTGGTAAAATTTACTCGGTTAAACCAAACATTAGCAAAGCTTCATCGAAACGAAAAGTGGGTGGGGGGGGGGGGGGGGGGGACAAAGTCACGGATATTTATCCCCGGGAGGGGGGGTAGGGGCGGTTCTCAATATATATATATATATATATATATATATATATATATATATATATATATATATAAAGAAATTAAATTAACACTTCGGTCCAAAAAATAGGGGGGGGGGGGTCCATGAAATAGGGACTTTGAAGACTGCATTTATAAAATTCAAAATATAGAGACATATTTTGAGTTATTTTATCTAGGAAGTCTAAAGAAGATTTCAGGTCATTAGATTTGTTATTAAGCTCTAATTAGTGGTTGAGATTAAATTAGTATAAAAAAAATGATGGATGAACATTTTAGTCTTAATCACTTTTGTTGAATTTTTATCAAGTTTCTCTATTTTTTTAAACGTTTATATACGATAATATGATATTATTTTTATTTTAAATTACACTATGAAAATGAGCATTATTATCTTTAAAATGAGTATAGTATTGCAATGCATGAACTTTAAAAACAATATGTTTTTCAACTTCTTGTGTTTTCTAGTGTGTTATTGTGTCTTTTTACTCACCATTGTATCTTTCTGGTCATTATTGTGTTTTTCTAAAATTATTAGTTCTTGAGAAAATAATTGTGAACTAACAGCATTATATATTTCTAATATGTAAAACACATGATAATAAAATAATAAAATTTTGATCTAATAGGTAAAAACAATGACAAATAACATCAATGGGTTAAAACGTAAACACATTAATGATGAATGTATACATATTACACAATGACCTAAAACATAAGACACAATAATCTAAATATTAGACATAATGATCTAAGCGTAAGACACAATAACTAAAAGAAGTAAAATCAAATAAGAAGTATTTTAACTCTAGGAAGTATAAGAAGGACTTCGGGTCCGACACGTATATTTTTACTATTTTTAAAAGGTGTATCTTAGACTTCTTAGTCATTGTGTCTTACGTTTAGATCATTGTTTCTTTATGTTTAGTTCATAATGTCTTATGTTTTAGGTCATTGTGTAATATGTATTCACCAGTGTGTTTTATTGTTTTTATGTATCAGATACATTTATTATGTGTTTTACATTTTAGAAATACACAATGATGTTATTATACAATTATGTTGTTTAGAACTAATAAGAAGTGTGTGGGGGAGGCAGCGGCTACAACGGCTACACCGCCCCACCTTCGTTGCTCCCTCTCATGGCTAGGTTGCTGCTTATTCTCACGACTACATGTAGCCGATTCCTTCTTATACACCTCCTCCTTCACCCTCAGGGGCGGATCTAGTATGTATCCACCAGGTTCACGGGAACCCAGTGGATTTTGTATTTTTAGTACATTTATATATAAAGAAGTACTGGTGAATCCACATATATAATGAAGAGTGAATCCTAGTGACAAATTCTCCTTTGGTTCAGCTGGTTCTAAGCGCGGTTTATAAACCTTAAGTTCCAGGTTCGACTCTTAGCTTTCTCCGATTTTGTAAATCTTTTTTTTCAGTTTTAAAGTGTGAATAACTGGTATTGGCTAAGAAAGATAAAAAAACCTGGAAATATATGGTGTAAAAGGGTATCGAACACCTAACTTTTCAGAGAGAGAGAGAGTAAGAATACAACCACTAGGCCACTAATGCATTTTGTTTCATATAGCAAAACTATATTACTTAATATAAATTGTAGCAAAAAGAATATAAAAAGACTTGTTATTAGTGTAGATTAAGTTTACGTTTAAATATATGTATATATGTATAATATATTAGGTATATTCATACTGTTGTTGTGTAACCTTACCCAACCCGAACCGAACTGATTAACCCGAAAATTTTGATATGTAATTGTTAGAATTATGACCATCGAAAAAGGTGAACCCAGTGGGAAAAAATCCTGGATCCACCCCTGTTCACCCTACCAATCTTTTATAATTACCCTCCCATCCTAATTTAAGAAAAACACAATGACTACAGAAAGACACGATGAAGAACAAAAAGACACAGTGACGTACTAGAGTTGAAAAACGTAAAAAGAATAATTTTATATATAGTAACATTACACTCGTTTTAAAGATTAAAAAACCCTTATTTTTATCGTGTAATTATTTATTAAAAATAATATAATATATAAAAGTTATAAACATCTTAAAAAATCGAAAAAAGGAGTATCTATCTAATTTAATCAATTACTAATATGCTTTTAATATTTTCAAAATTTTCGCTAAAGTATAGGTACAGTCCATGTAATTTACTCTTTTATTAATTAGGAAACTGTACAATTATCTATTCCATAAATTCGACTCAAATTACAATTCATATCTATCTAAAACTTGAAACCCACGCAACCTCTTTAAACCGACTCATTTAAATTTCAAATACTTATACGGATTATTAACTTCATCAAATAACACAATTACCTATCTCGTCTTTTCGGTAAAATACCTACGGAGCATTCTAAAGGAACATATGCAACCCTCAAGTTCTTAACTTTCTTCACCGAAAAGATGACCGGAAACACACACCAACACGATAACGTCGAGAATTTTGTCAGAGAAAACACAAGAATGATCGTCAAACATTCTGTCGAAAAACCTAATCCCGCCGGCCACCGTCTCTACAAGTGCAAGGATTGCGACAAGGAGTACGACAGCTTTCAGGCTCTCGGGGGCCATCGGGCTAGTCACCGGGCCCCCAAACAGGAGACCAAGACTGACAATTCGGCCGTGGAGACACGGTCCGAATTGAAGTTGCATCAATGCAAGATATGTAATAAGGGTTTTGAAATCGGGCAGTCTTTGGGAGGACACATGAGAAAGCATTGGCGGAGAAAAGTCAAGAATGCAGATATTATGCCTGCCGTTATGCCGGAAGATTCTTCTTCTTCGTCATCATCATCGATTCCGAGTTGTTCGAATGGTGAAGTGGTTTTTAAATATGATTTGAATTTGACACCTCAAGAGAACGAATCGATACACCAAGATTCTTCCCTAACTTCATCATGATCGTCTATTTATTATTTATTTAATTATTTATTAGTATATTATAGGATCTAAATTTTCTGCCTTTAGTTAACTGATTTAGTATTACGTAGAGATATTTAAGTTTCAAGATACAAATTTGTACAGTTTGATATAATCCACATTCTTAATTATTTATCATTCTATGCCTTTTTTCTTAGGGTTTTTTTTTTCTTTTTCTTAATGCGTAAGTATGGGATGGTTCTAATGTACAGGTAATATCAAATCTTTAAATTTAGAAAACCTTATTCACCTGCTTGTTTTATAAAGAATATAGATTCAAAATTTGGAGGAAAATTGGTTGTATAAGTTAAAATCTGGGCTCCAGATGAAGAAATCTAGTTAAGGTTTTAGAGACTGTTTTAGTCGTTCTAAAAACAGGTTAATGGTAAGGATTGAGGAACACAAAAATTACATATTTGTTGAGTAATCTGGGCTAAGTTGATGGTAAAGTGGTGGTTTTCAGCCAAAAGAATACAAGTGTATGGTTTAGCTTTTTGAAAGAAAAATTGTTGATTATTCACTTTGGTTTCTGTATATCTTGAAGGGAATCTTGATTGCGGAACAACCAAAAGTAGAAGTAGTGAAACTAAGATTAAAAGAGTTGTTTTGTAAAGTTTGTTTCAATATAAATAGAGGTTTTAGGTTTGTAATTTAAAGTGTTGATTAAATTTCGGTTTTGGATAGTAAATGAGTAATTTTTCTTTAAATATTGAAGTCTATTATAAAATATTAATAATATATTTTAAAATTGCATAAATGCTCCTCATGTGAGGGGCACATGACTTAAACTTAACAAGAGAGTTAAATTTGTTAGATGAATGGAGTAAAACAGATATGAAATCAAACGATAGGGGTCAATTTGTTAAAAAGAACTCATTTTTAGGCTACTATAGTTTAGATTGTCCAAACCAGCGAAAACTAAAATTTACTCTTTAGAACAATAAGAGTTTATGAAAAAAGAACTTGGGTATGTATGTAGAATTCACATTTATCAAAACCATTTATCAGAGAAAAACACGTTAAGAATGAAATTTAGACTCCAATTCTAACTAATTACTGTTTGATTAAAACGTAGAATTCACATTCCAATTCAATTGTGATCTACAAACCAAATTCACCCCAGTATAGTTTTGTCATTACTCATTAAGAATCCATTCCATACTAAAAAGTCAATATTCGTAAAAATACTGTAACAAATGCGAATTAAAAGAGTCATGGAATGATGATGTTTTAACGATTGGCCTCGGAAGCCGATGTGAACCACTTTTAGAGGAGGCAAGTTTGATGATGATGAGATCAATAACACTAGTGCCATAAAAAGACAAGATCCAAATACAGAGCAAGTGCAAATTAATAAGAGACCAGATATTCTTGCTACAGTCCAATTGTCGTACTCACTCGCATATTTCCACAAGTATAACCACTCGGAAATGGAAGAAAAAGAAGAGGACCCAGAAAAGAGAAGAAATAACCACATCACTAGTCTTCAAACTCATGCATGTGATCTAATAGATAATTGGCTGCCAGTTCCTCGTTCTTGTTGCATGCGAAGAACACCTCTAATACTAGTGCTCTATCAAATCCCATTGCTTCGAGCTGAAACAAATATAAAACCTTTTTTTTTAGTTCAACCTCCAAATATATTTCCTTTTATTAGTCAAGCAGGTGGGAAAACAATAAACACATATATACATATAACTCACACGTTCAATGGCTTCGCGTTCCTCAGGTGTAACAGTCACGGCCTGTGGCATTCCTGCAGCAAGATCTCCGAGTGCATTCCTGAAATTTATATTACGTGTTAAGAACAATAAATCAATCAATCTCGGGTACAAAAGATTAAGCATTGACAGAGAACATACTCTCCGCCTTCAACAGGTTCATTAATCAAACCAAGAAAATCTGCCTGATGCTCCTGAATGAGTCTCACCAAGTGAGGATTTTGCTTCCCCAGCTCTTGAAGCATAGGCTGTCAAAATCAACATGTCAGCATCATGCATAACTGTATCTACTCATGTGTTTATGTGACATGCATAAAAACTAATTTGAGATACCTGCAAAATTTGTGGATTAGCTTGCACCATGGCTCGGAGTGCTTGAAACTGGAAACAGGAATGTTTGTAGTTATTTAATTGAGGTGAACCGTAAGTATACGTGTGTGTTTGCATGGTGAACTAGTATGTATACCTGTGGACTGTTACGGAGAAAATCGAGGTTGCCTGCACCACCGGCAGGAGCATTTGCACCCATGTCAGGAAGACCCTAGGCCAAAGTAACAACTTTGTCATTTAACACCTTCAGGGTGGAAATAAAGACATTGACAAATCAACAAAAATACCTGAGGAAAGAGATCTAAGGGGTTTGCATTAGGTCCAGCTGAAGGCACGACTCCTGCTGGTTGTGCAGGCTGAGCAGGGGGGTTTGCCGCCTGCACACCTGGCACTGGTGAAGCTCCTGCTGCTGGAGGTAGATCAGCTGGCTCAGGAATTCCCTGACATTATACATGTAGTTTTCATTTGAATATATAAATCAGGTTTAGTTTTAAAATAAATTTATGAAGGTAAAAGTGTCAGAGCACTTACAGAATAGAGATACTCAACAGCTCTTTCTGGATTATTAAAAGCAGCACGAAGAGCACGGACAACCATATCCCTTTCCCAAATCCCTCCACCCATATCAAGCAGATGCTGGATTGTACCCTCCAAATTGGTTCCTGCAACCAGATTTGATGCTGCTTGATCATATACATTCTCTGACCTATATCATCACCAGTCATCAATAAATTACTTAAGCAAAAACCTCATAGGAGTGTCTATTAATTTAATAATATGATTAGATAGATCGTCTTATTGATGAAATACTGACGGAGCATTCACAGAGGTTGCTGGATCTGAGGCTGGAGTAGCGGAAGGAACAGATGCAGGCCTGTATCAGAGAAAAGTAAGCAGAAACTGTAAATATAAAAATAAAGAAGAATTATATACAGAAAATGACAAAAATATGCACAGAGTAAGCTTACTGTGTCACAGCTGGAGGAGGAGCCTGGGTGACAGCTGGTACCGGGGGAGTGGCACTTGTCTGAGGTGCCTGCATGACAAGGTAAGTTCAATGCACATCACACAAAAACTTCAAAGACGCCAATGAGATGAACGAGGATATAAAAAGGACGGAACTAAAGATGAAAAACAATAAAAGTAAAAACATACAGGTCATTACCTTAGGGGCAGCTGCTGCAGTTGAAGTTTGGCCAGAGGGTGGTGCCTTACTCTGAATAAATAAGAAAAGAAGATATTAATTTAATAACCGTTAAATATTAGGTATACACTCAGATGAATGAAACTAAGTCCTGATGTCATCCCTAACCAATTAGTTTAATTTATAGGTGTGCTTATTACTATAAAATGAAACACTATAAATATCCAGTGTCTGCATACATATCACTCTGGAGTACTAACCATTTAAAAAAAAACTACATATTTATAAATGTAGATAAATACCTCTTTTGTATTGCTAACTACAATGAACTTTTAAATTGACAGCAAAAATGATGGAATAGATATTGGGAAGAAATATTATAAACTTTTAGCAATAAGGTCAGTGTTGTAGAAAGCGCTAGGCGGTAGCTAGGCGGTCGAGTACCGCCTAGCATTTAATCGGGATTAATCGGGATTAATCGATTTGTAATTTTTTTAATTTATATATATATATACACATTTATATGAAAATAATACTTTCAAATCCACATTAATACTTCATAATTCATAGAATTCAAGCTTAGTTATAACAAAACAAGTACTTATAAATCCATTTTTTCGATTTTGACCGATTTTTTTCGATTTTGACCGGCTTTGACCGATTTTTGACCGGCTTTGACCGATATTTGACCGGCTTTGACCGATTTTTACCGATTTTCTCCGCCTAGATATTCCACCGATTAATGGACCGCCTAGCTAAAAATTCCAAGAGAAATGACCGCCTAGCGATTAATCGCCGCCTAGGCCGATTTTTACAACATTGAATAAGGTAACAGACACTCAATAAATCAAGTGAAGTCCATCTCTTCAATTAACTCGTTTTTTATTCTATAGGCCATAAATAACTTCCTTTCTTCCTAAAAAACATATTTGAATAATAAAAAATACTTGCATTTCTGGAGATAAAGGGAAGTAAATTTAACCTTAGATAACATGATGACAATAAAAGAACTTTCAGCGACTTTATTTTCTTCCAAGGTGGTGGCATCTTTAAGCACTTTCCCCTGATGGATAAGCATTTGCTGTGCAGCAGGATAAACATCTTGCCCCTGAACAGTTTCTATATTTTTCTTCACATCAGCAACCTGCATCAGTAATCACGCTATATTACTACCATATACAAAATTTCAAACACACTTATAAGAGACGGATGGCACAAACTGTGTCCTCTAAAGTAGATAGAAAATGAACAGTGATTAAAGAGAATATATAAGATTGAAACAACTTGATATATCATTTGCCAGGACTTCTACGACTGAGCATAAGAAAGCTTCAATCACATCAAACATGTTAACAAAAGCGTCAATGTTAATGAGTTTTAGAAAACCACGATGATGTTTTGTAACTTTCGGGTTCAAAAGATCAACTTTATGAGGTCAATTTAAGTTTAAGTTTACTTTGATTCTGGGGGAGATATTTGGTTTATGAAGTTCTTGTAACAAGAGAGTAAACCACTCTCGAATTGGGTTAGTTTAATCATCAATCATCCGACTTTTTCATCCCTTAATTCTCAGATTCTATCAAAGTACCTGAAAGTAGACTGATAAAATGAGCGGACAAAGAGGACGAGTTGGCCATGGTGTTACACATGGTGTCATGCAAAGGTTTAGAAGAACTGAGTTGCTAGATAACTTAAACATTATACTTCGTGATACTTACGACCATCGATACCTCTCTTTCTGGAGAGGAATACGCCCCAAAGATTGAGTAGATGCTGAAATAAAAGATGATTTTGAGGACTGAATCAATAGAAGATCTAATGGAGGAGCCAAAACCTACCTACCAGAAAGAGAGCTGTGGGAACACACTACAAGGCAGACTTTGTTTGATATGAGGACATGAAGAATGAGGAATCTACATAAGTCAGATATCAAGTTCTATGAGCATCTGAAGACGAAAGACTGGGAGATGAATAGAGGACAGAAACAGGAGAGAGTGTGATGATGATGAAACTAGCATAAGAGCTTGAGTGAAGAAAGAGAGATGCAGCCAGGTCACAACTTGAAGATATGGCAACCATTACCACCATCTGGGTGTTATAGAATAGTGTCAAGGACACCTTTGGGATGGCAAGGAAAACTTCAAGAGAGAGAAAAACCAACTCCTGTCAAGAAGAACACCATTAAAGCAACACAGATGGTGGGTGAAGCAAGTCAAAAAAGCAAAAGCTAGAACCTTCTTTTGTAGCAAAACCACAACAAAGGGAGCACGAAAATTGTGTGGGAGAAAGAGTGATTCATATTACATAAATTGTATGATAGTATGTGTATGAAAGGTTAATGTTACTACCCAATCTTGGGTTCAGGAATTCATTGATCTAAATGACAACATGAAACTAATGATCTTATGAAAGCTTTCGTATAAAATAGTAATTGACACGCAGATTTGAACTTTAATTTAAATATTCTATGTTACGATTACAATTCCTTTAAGTAATTTAAAAGCAACACAAATTTTAGCTTAATAAATGAGAATATAGTTTTGGTACAACAATAACAGATACTAGAACGAACAGAAAACTATATTTATAATGCAATTTTCAGATCAGCGTCTAAGTCTAAACTGGTAAATCCAACAACTAATCACTATCCTAGTTCCATATCAGTTGAATATATAAAATCATTTATAGATGCCACATGATGAACTGCAAGAGTGAAGAAGGTCGTTACAAGTTTGGCATATTACATACAACAGGTGCAGTTTAAATGTCTATGAGAGTCCACATGGAAATTACATATTTTGGAAATATATTCCAAATTGAGTGTCACATGAGTTCTAATGTTTTAGCTAAAGGTATATTGGTTTAGATTTCCTTCAAGTGGTAATGTCATAAAACTTGTGTGACTTAATGATTAAACTTTCATGCAGAGATCAGTATGAAATCATCAAGGAAATAGTTGTATTCTATAAGAAAGTTCAAAGACCAACATGGCTACCACATGATAAGTACCAAGGAAATATCCGAATATACAAAAATTAATAAGAATGTAACGCATGGAACGTATGCCCCATAAGCAACAAATCAGGCAAACAAGTAACCTACTACTTTTGTGTTTATTCCAAATGTTAATTACACATTCAACACCAAATTAATAATGATTTGAAAGCAACACGAGACTTACATTGGTTCCTTTAAATATACTATATTTCATAAAAAACAAATGACATAAATTCATAAAAGACACATTTATTCCTTCAAGGTTTATGGAGTAAACTACCAAGCAATATAAGGACATCATTAAACTACCAAGTGAGTTATCTTTTAATAAATAAACTCCCTGCTGAATTCACAGCCATCACTTTCCGTTCTTCATACTTTTATGGCAATTCATCCATTCCCATAAAAAACCCGAATAAATCCAAGATTTCTTCATCCTTACAGATTGAGGTTCAAAAACAGTTCGAGATATTGTAATGTAGTGGGTTATGGGTATAGCCTTGTAGGTATTTTTTCATACAGTCAGCATAAACGTATCCTAAACAAGACCAATCAACAAAAACAAAAGCAATGATAAGTTTTATAATTTTGAATTTGTGACTTCTTTTCTGGCTAATGGCTTACAACCACGTTTCATAATGCAATTTGATTTGTATATAGAAACTGATCTTTTAACTAAATCCTGAACTATAGAAACTAAAGATACACAAGAACAATTATGTTAATGCATAAGCACAACACATTAAATGGACCAAATCAACTTAACTACAATCTGGTCCATTGACAGTTTCCTTCCACCAATTTCACATTCCAATTGGTAAACATCCAGCAATCCAAACTAATACAATTCCCTAAAAAAGACTATTAATTTAGACATCACTAGAAGCACATTTGTGAAAGCTTCAGCAGATTTTCTCACTATAACTGAATCCATTTGTTAGGCACTTCCGACCGATGATTTTGCATTAAACCTCAACAATACCAAAGCAATTTAAAGTTTATTGTAATTCTCATTACATTGTTTAGCCTCAAAAAACCAAAATATGTAGCTCCCACTTCTTTCTTAAGTAGGCAACCAGTCACTTTGTGGACAGCTGTAATATCAGTTCAATCACTTAGCCATTGAAAATTTAATTAATTCCTTAAGTAACTTATAGCCTATTCAAAACATCAACAACTATGTAGAATAACATCATACATCGAGCGCTAGACTATCTAGTATGATTTCTACAATTCTACTTATCTAACAAGATGGCAGCTTTCAGCCACATATTTAACATTCCAGTTCAAATGAATTTGGACAGAAATTCACAATTCAATCAGCTGTATAAGGTATATAACTAAACTCAAAAAAAAACAAGTACAATTTCACATCCCAATTCCATTAGTTCACAATTAAAAGTAACACTCTGAGATAGGTAAATAAAACATGCCTGTGTAATTTTATATGTTTCCAACTGTATCAACAAAAGTTCCAATCTTTTCATCAAACATAAATCAAAGGCACAATCTAATTAATAACAGCGCCACTTACAGTCTCGAACCCTAAAAATAAATTTTAGAACACGCTCTCAACATTATCAAGTAAAACATCAGATCAAACAACGCATAAAACCCTAACTCCCAGCCAATTAAACACAACGGAATAGAAAAACAAGCGGAATTGAAACGAGACCTACCGTATCCTCAGGCTTTACTTCGATTTCGAAGTGCGTGCCCTTCAATGTTTTCACAAAAACCTTCATCTTCAATTTGTCGTCTGCAGTCACAGCTTAAATCAAATAAGCAATCGATTTACGTGACGAGAACGAAAAGGAGATAAATCAGAGATCGTAAATCAAAACAAGCAAACGAAAAGTTTCAAATGCGAGAAAAGAAAGAGCGCGTACATACCCCCACCGGATTTCGTCTCCGTTGCGTCTCTGTGATGTGTGTGTGAGGGAGAAGGGGGGTGGGGTGGATACGGTGGTAGTATACCCCCTTTCTCAAGGCAAAGTGGGAAAGGTAAAGGTGTTGAGACCACGCGCCTGTGTTGTGTGTGAAGTACACGCGATGCTGTTAGGCGAGCCGTACTGAATCGAAGTCTTGAAATCAATAGATAGGCCCAGGCTAAGCCCATATTCAGTTAATACTTTGTCTGTGGGCTTAACGGGCTTATTTTCTTAGAAGTCGTGGTATCAAAACAAAAGTTTGGTAATGGGCTAATGGCCCACTCCCCATGCAAAATAACGTTCACTCTAAAAAAAAAATTAAATATGGATCAAAATCACCCACAAAACCCGTTTTCATAATGACGGGTACATCTAGACGGTAGTAGACCCGTGTGTTCGTGTGTCCAACAAAACCAATTGCTTCTCGAAACACTATAAACCGCCCGTTTTAAAATCCGCTATAAAACAAAAAGGAAGGTTTTAATAGAGCCTTGAACGTGTCGCCTCAATTGTGAACGTTGCAAAACGAAGAGCAATAGCTAAAGCTTGAGCTGATGTATTTAAGGAACCGGAATCTCACTAATATATAGAAGCTTTCTAAACGATTAAAACTGACGTTATTGCGGAATTTCATACGACTAGCAGTCAAGGCATTGAAGAATAAAATCGTAAAAAAATTATGATTGATAGTTGTGTTTCTTTTGTAATGTTTTATTAGGGTTTTTACATTTTTATATTGACCAATCATGGATGCCTTGAGAAACTCTCTAGACAGAATACAAAGTGGAAGACGATGGACGTCGTAAAGAAATTTTTTCAACAGCAATTTAATTACGCCACAAACCATCAAATCTTACATGTGTCAGGATTTGGACCCTCATTATTTTTGTAGGAACAAACATTAGGTCATTAGGCTACAAGTTTATGGACAAAGGTCGGCGCAAAAGAAATAATCGGATCGTAGGTGGCACACCTTAAATTGTGGCACCTACACATTAAAAACTTGTGTTTATTATATTATATAGTATATATTATCCTATATATACAAATTACAACATATGGTACAAACCCCCCAAGCTCATAGTACAACCACCTAATGCGCCTGCACTGTTCATCAACAGTGGTCACGGGTCAAGGCCAAAAATGCGGGTCATTGTCTCGGATCTTGCGGGTCTATATGAGTGGTTGTGGATCGATGCGTGTGATCTTATACAACCCATCATCACCTCTGCTCATCTTCACCTACCCGTCTTCGTCTCCCTCTCTCTTAAAGCAAGAAATCTTTCTTTTTCTCTATACGATCAGAGGTTCCTCTCGAAGATCGCTTTCTTCTACATTACCGATTCACCGATGCAAATCTGTGTTCATGGCATGTCTTCTCTGTCTCTCCAATTTCGTATTAGGGTTTCAAACAGAAATTGGACTGCTCATTCTCTGTCTCTCCAATTTCGTATTAGGGTTTCAAACAGAAATTGGACTGCTCACGAAAGAAACATCAGTTCAGTTCATCAGAAGATCCAGTTATTGCATCAATATCAGAATCTAAGGTTTGATTTCACTACAATCCTTTGCTTGCCTCATTTTTTTGTAGTGTTTTTGTTTGCAGTGCTTAATTGTCTCTTTGGTTTGGTTTGTTCAGGAATTCGCACCTTCTACTGAGATGGAAGAACGGTGGTAGCAGCCTCCTGGACTGAGCGCCTGTTGTGCGTTTTCTCCAGTCCACATTGTAAGGCCCGTATTCTTCTTTGGTTAGGCGATTTTCTTGCCCTCGCTTTTCTTTCTTCTTGAATCGTTGTTGCATTGGGCTTGGTTGTCTAAATAGTTGATATTCCATGGGTTTCTATGTTCTGATTCACCTTTTCGTGCTATGAATTTGTGTGCTTTCGCATTTATTTTCTTTTCATTTTTGCTAGGGATTTGGTGCTACGGAGAAGTGAGTTTTGATTTTGTGAATTGGATGGTATTTGTAAATTGTTTACTAATTCCTGTCATTTGGCCACAATTTCTCTTGATTTGGTTTAGGGTTCTTTTTTCATGTGTTTACACGTCGGTATCTTCTTTGGTTTATGTTATTGCGTCTCTGTTTTAGAGAGAAACTCTCGAGTTTTACCCGATCGATGTGTAAGCTCCTTGCTCCTTGCTCTCTTATTTTTGTTAATCGATTTTGTAGCTACATATGTTCTTTCTTCTTTAATCATTACTGCATCTCGCTTGATCCATGTTAATTGTTTCGTGTTGTATTTTCTATCCGTTGTGTGGTTCGTTTTTTTTTGTGCCTATAAAGTGTTCGACTAATTGTCTCTGTGGTGTTTCAGGTCACCACAATAACAATATTTGCTATTGATGCGGTGATTGTCAAAAATTAGAGCACAGGGCTTGCGATCTCACTATAGTTTGTTGATTTGAACAAACAAAATTTATGTTTCCTGTTTAGGTCAACATTTTGGTGTTTCTAATGAATAAAAAAATTCCTAGAGATTACCCAAGTGTGGCATATGAAGTTACCCAATGGTTGGAAATCTTGATTGTAAACTAAAGTTTGTGGAGGTTTAACCTCTACCTTAACTTCTGTCGATAATTTCATGTATTTTAAGGTAAGTTGTTAATTGTTTGTTTGGTTGTGTGAGATGCAAGAATAAGGGGATCTTTATGGCAATTGATCAAACCCACATCAGATCTAGGTACCTTTCATATTGTGCTTCACAAGGTCAAGCAAGCATATTCTTTTATTTTTCAGCATTTGTTGGTTTGCTATGCAATTTTTTCGAGTTTGCTTAAAAAAATTAAAAACAAAGTTTAAAGGGTGCTCTGATATAGGTTCTCAATGGACACGGATACAATAATTGGCGATTCGGCGATAACCCATGGTCCCCTAACTGGTTAGTATCTAAGGCTATTACTTGGAATTTTATATAACAGTGATTTACTTTCGGCTCATACGTTTTATGTTGTTGGATTAAGAGAATTTTGGCCCAAAAGAATCATATTTGAATCTATGTAAATCTACAAGTGCTTCTGCTACTAATGACAGTCTTGAGAGATGCTTTTTCCCGATTAAGCAACTTTCTATTCTTATTCTTACAATTCGTTTTGTATTTATTCAGTATTAGCTGTGATTCTATGTTCTTTTTCAATAGAGCTTTCCTTAAAATCTTGGAACCTTCCATTTGAGAATTGATTATTATTTTTAAACTTTAATATTTGTTGATTCTCATTTTTTAAATCTAATATTTGCTGATTCTTTTTGCTATGTTGGTTCATATAGATACTGAAATGCCTGCTAGCCTGAAGTCATGTTATGATGTTATTAGACTATTCTTATGTTTTGTTTATTTATGCCTGATGTAGATTGTGTTGGAATGGTGTTTTATGAAGTTCGCAAATATGAATCATCGCCTAATCTATATGCATCAGGAGCTCAAGAGGACTTGGCCACTGTTTTTTTTACGGCATATACAAGATAAGCTCTTTATGAATTGCTATAATTTTACATTTCCTTTCTTTGTTAGAACTAAATTTATACGCATTCACGACACGAGTTTCGCGCGGCCCGTATTTCTCATGGTTTGGCTATTCGACTTTCTCTGCAGGAGATGATGTGGTTTGGATATTCATTGATTGAGGATTCAAAGATAAGTTTCGGTAAGGCGCCTCTCCTGCAAATATTCCATTGATTAGAGCTGCAAACATCAGGTTTAAAAGAAATAGGTCTATGGGGGAACATCTCAAAATTGGTAACATTTTGGAACATGTCTGATAGGGTTGTTTTTGGAAACAGAAGTTGGACAGGTATGCCATGGTGGTAATTTCTTCTTTAGTTGCTGGTTAGCTCTATGATTAAAGAGTATGTTATTTTATTTGTTTCAGTTGATGTTCTTTTTATTTGGCTCAATCTTTATGCATTCTAAATTAATTGGTGTTTGATTGAGTTAGACCTAATTAATGGTTTCGGTTTCACTGGTTGTTTGCCCGTTTTTTGGCTGCTTTATATTCAGTGAAAATGTACAGTGTGTAAACCTTTATTCAAGCAATTGTTATTTGTTAATGATCCTCTCAATTGAGTTGCAAATGTACAATATGAAGACCTTTATTCAAGCAGTTGTTATTTGTTTATGATCCTCTCAATTGAGTTGCCTCAATTAGCTTTCGTTTCACCTACCAATGTGTTCTAATTATTTTTACTGATTTTGTGCAGGTTTTAGTTCTTTTATTAATTGTAACTGCTTTTATAAATGGTTGATCCCCACACTCTACGTTATCCTTTCAACTCGCTGATCTGTTTCCGCCGCGGATCGCTGACTTCTGAATTCTGACACGTCTTGCTTGGAAATTGAGGTAAAGATTTCACCAAACTCTGTTAATCACATTATTTTTCTGAATAGTGGGACTGTAGACCATTTTAATGATGGATTACGTGGTTTTATTGGGTTTTTGTATGTGTTATATTTGAACAGTTTCAAAGCTTTTTATGAGTTCATCCCTTCCCCCAATCATGGACCTTTGAGTGTGTTTTATGTTTTAAAATGCTTGCAACTTGGGGATTGTTTATTAGAATGTTACATGCAGCCGCAGTAAGTACGAAAATAATTTATTTTGATACTTAATATATACATTTTGTTTGTGATTGATTGCCATCTAAGTTTTACTTGATGAAACATAATTCTGATCTGAAAAAAGTATGTTTGTTTGGGTTTTTTTATGATCTGAAGAAAAATAGATTCTATGATTTTTAAGAGATTTGGACACAGTGTTTTATTATTCCTCTCACAGGTCGTGGATTTAAACCTATGGACTAAAGTGGTCCTAATTAATTAAGTTGAATTGATAGCAGGGTAAGTGATTAAGTTTCTCATCTTCTTAATCTCTGTAGGATAAGTAATTAATTTAACTTCTGTTTATTAATGTTGTTGGGTTTTTAACGTATGTTTAAGTTTGAACAGGTGTCTCAATTTATATATATGATTGTAACGTGTCATTGTTTAGAATTGGCTTTGTACTTTTGTTTTTACCTTTCTAATTATGTATCCATTTTACTAACAATATTATTGAACATGCTCTAAACAGAATATGAGGGATCAAGCAAAAAGAGACTTAAAACCATGGCTAACGAGTACATCAGCAACACTGAGGAAAAACTCCATCGGTAGTTTTGATTAGGGTGCGTTAATGGGAGTTTTGAGTTATAATACATGAATTTTTGGTACATTACAGATTGCATGATTTTAACACTTACTTCCTTTGTTAGAACAATGTTTATATGCGTTCTCGATATTACTTTCGCACATCACTTATCTTTAATTGTTTTGTAGAACGACTTTCTAAACGGTCGGTCAACCCTTTAACAAAGGAACTTATGGCTTGGCTAACCGGCTTTTTAAAACGGTTCGGCTCCGCGGCAGCGCGCGGGTCGACCCACTTGTATGAACTAAAAAAGAAAACTAAAAAAAAACTAAAAAAAGCACACATTCAATGGGCGCCACGCCGCCACCATCACGAAAATTAACATACCAGTCTTCATTCATGTGGATGGAATGGTATAGATTTTTTTATAAAAAAACTTTCGTTAAAATATCTACTTATAATATTCGGTACCTAAAGTCCATATCATCTGTGTCGTACCCAACATTTTATTAATAAATTTAATCTAAATTTTTATTATAAAATATACTTAACCACAATAAGACGGAACTACATAAAAAGGGTAAATTAAAATATGAATTGTGAATTATATTCACGCTTTAATCTAAAATCAGGTTATAAGAGCAAGAAATTAGATAGTTAATTGTTTGACAAGTAATCGTATTTCAATGATATACCCAAACTAAAAAATGACTGCGATGTAAGGATAATATATATATATAAGCGTGCAACAACGTTAAACAAAATATTAAGAAAATATAAATACAAAATCGGTGTATAACGTTAAAAAAAATTAACGCAACACGTCACGTGACATTCAACCGTTAAAGACGTTAAAAAATAACAAAACATGCTACGTGACATGTAACCGTTGGAGGCACATGACTTAATAATGAAAAACACTATTCATAACTAAATTCAACTTTCTTAATTATTATATAATAATTGAATATGTTTTGTTCTTCTATTTGGGATATCTAAAATGTGTTATAATGTAACTATAGATACATAAAATATCTGAGTAATGAAATTCTAAACGAGTCGGTATTAAACAATATCCATATCATAATATTGGTAGCAAAATTAAATTAGACTACGAATAGAAAAATACTACAACATACGATTAATATCAAAACGTACAAAGGTTGGTTACATCAAAAGGTAAAATTTAAAAATCATGATAAGGGACCAATTAATCATATTAGTAGTTGAGTGTTGCAACTTCTATTGTGGTGTAGTGGTAGGAAGCTTGTGTTCTCTACTTGAGACACGGGTTCGATTCTTACGGACAACATTTTGGAAGGGCATTGGCGATGATGGGAGACTTGGGGCTGAAAGGTCACAAGTTCGATCCCTGAGCTCCCAGGTTTTACCACCCGGCCGCTCGCGGAGGTGGATTTTCCCTGGAATGAGCTCAACTGGTGTAAATAGTCCGCGGGTTTTCCGGGGCATTCGTTGGCCGTTAAAAAAAAAGTAGTTGAGTGTTCCAGGTACCCAAAAGTTTATAAATGAAAAGGTTTTGGGTTTAAGTTCTACTTAAATAAATGGGGGTTACAGGTTGGGTCAGAGGGTTTTCTCACATATGGTGAGTTTTCTCTTGATGTGGATTGGAGATGATCGGGTGGGTGATAATGCCCCCGTCAGTTATCTAAATTTAACGTTTTAAAAAAAAAGTAGTTCAGTGGTCCAATTGCTTTATCCTTTTACAAAGTTCAAGAAGATAAGGGACCAATTTATTAAGTTGTATAAATTCTCCCAATATTACCTTGCATGCCAGACAGGGGTGAAGCTTGAGTTGAAATAGGGATGAAGCCGGACTAAAGGTGAATATTGCCGGACTAAGTATATAAAAATTTTTCGAATCGAACGAGTATAAATTTACACTACACAGTGAAAAAACGGACCGGGCCGGGGCCCGATCTAACGTATGCAATTGTTTTTCTTGTAATATTTCTTGGTGTGATAATAGCCGGTGGAAATGTTTCATTTGATGTCATGTCTCAAAACTCCCAATCTGATGAAGATTCTTCAAAATCAAATATACAATTGTGAGTTGTCGGTTTTCTTTGTAAAATAATAAGTTGCATCTATTATATTTCTGGTAATATTTTACTTATATGTTATTTTTCCGTAGATCTTTGTGGGTGGACATGACTCGGAATTCAATGATGAAGACAAACTTTTATTCGGTGTGGAGAAGTTTTATTAGTTAAGATATCTGTAGGAAAAGAATACGATTTTGTAAGATTTGCAAATAACCGTTAATTGTAACATCAAGTCATCAAATGCTTAAGATAAGTTCTAACTTAAGTTAAACAATGACAGGTATTATTGTTGGGTTTCGCTAAAATATCACAAAAATTTGATGCTTAAAGTACACTTAATTTAGAATTCCATGAATGGGCAACCTTTGCTTGCTTAGAACCTTTTATTCACGAATAAAGTCATTTTTTCTATTTATAGAATTTGAATCACGCTTGATTTTTTTTTAACTGCAATATATATATTTTTTTTTAACAGCTATTTCATTACCAAACCGCAAGAAACGCCCAACCTAGCAAGGAGCCAGGAAGGAGCAACAACAAAACCAAGGACGAGACTTACATATTGAAATTATCCCAATCCTCCCAAACAAGACTCGACCACTTGCCTCTATACTTGACCCAAAAGAAACTAGTACACTTGACTTCATTAAATAACGTAACAACACTAGTCTTGACACCATCGAAAGTGGCCTTGTTCCGGAAACACCATATGACCCAACAAGTGCTAAGGATGACCGCGTAGAAAACCATTTTCGATTTTCTATCGAAACGGGACTCCTCAACCAGCTTAAGCAGATCACCAAACTCGAAGGCATAAATGGGTGGGACCTTGCACCAACTCGAAACGAGCTCCCAAACACCCGCCGCGATTTTACACCCGATCATGAGATGATATGCAGACTCATTGTCTTCTAAGCATAGTTGGCACGACGGGTCTCTAATATCCACATTTCTTCTAGCAAGCGCCTCCTTGGTAGCAATCCTATCTTTCAAGAGCCTCCAAAACAGAATATTAACTTTGTTGGGGACGAGTTTATTCCATGGCATGATGATACCCTCGGATCGATCATACCATCTCCACATATTCTTCACACTAGCGCAAGAGAACAACCCACTGGGGTCACCTTTCCAACTCACACCATGATGAGAAACATGAATAGCATCCATAACATCAGCTCCATCCACCTTTAAGGCCTCCATCACCTTTAAAATATTGCACCAAACTCCTCCATACTCCTTCCTACATGGAATCAGGTCCCCACCTCCTCTTTTATTATGTATTCCTTTAATAGTCCTACACCACAAAGAATTAGTTTCATTAAAAAATCTCCAAACCCATTTAGCCACAAGACATTTATTAGAAATATTGAAAGGAGTAAGGCCAAGTCCTCCCTCATCGAGCGGTTTTGCCACGTCTTCTTTAGCAACCCAATGGATACAATTTTTGCTCCCATCACCTCCACCCCAAAGAAAACGGAACCGAATGCTTTCCCATTTTTGAAGAACTTTAACCGGCACCTTGTAAAGCGACATATAATACGTAGGGAGGCTTTCCAGAACCGCCTTGGCAAGAACCAATCTGCCCCCGATAGAAAGGTTAGTCGCCTTCCACCTCGAGAGTCTCTTCTCCACCGCCGAAGTAGCTTCCTCCCAACTTTTAACTCTATTCATATTAGCCCCCACCATAAGGCCAAGATACTTGAATGGAAGCTCCCCTTTTTCACAATTACAAACACGAGCTTTCTCCTCCACCTCCGCCACGGAAACGTTAAGACCATAAATAGCACACTTCGAAAGATTAATTCTAAGCCCCGAGGCCATTCCAAAAATCCGAAGAATCCTCACCAAATTAGCCACATTATTGTCATTCCAACTACCCAAAACGATGGCGTCGTCCGCAAAGAGAAGATGGGATATCAAGGGCCCCTCATTAGGAATCTGAATCCCTTGGAAAAGGCCGATAGAGACCGCCTTTTGCAACATCCAGTGAATATATTAACCACACCTGACGGTTGCACCGTTTGTTAAGTGATAATTATGATAATTGTGCAATTTTAGTGTTTAAATGCTTATTGTTTGAAAGAATAGATGACTATGAGAATTCATGTGTTTACAGGCAAAATAGAGCTTAAACGAGATAATTATTATATACAAGAAGTTAGGAGAGAATTGGAGCAAAGCTGGAACAAGAAACAAAGAAATAAAGAAGAAGAAAAATGGTTTCCAGCGTAGCTTACGCCACCACCGTAGCTTACGGTGGTGGCTGGATAAAAATTGGGCACCGTAGGTCAGCAGCCATCCAGCGTAAACTAGGCATGGCCACCGTAAGCTACGGTGGCAGCGTAGCTTACGGTGGAGAGCAGTTACAGCTCCGGAAATTTTTGATTAAAAGAGGTTTTGGGGGTCTTTTCAGTTTTCAACTCGTATTCTATCACTGGGAGACGAACCAGAGACGATCTTAGGCGTTTTTGGAGCAAGGAAAGAGTGGAGAAACACAATTCTAACATCGGATTCATTGGCAAATCATCAATGACAATCACCATCATCATAGTTGCAATCAATTTCGTCATGAGTGGCTAGTCGTTTGTGTTCTTCTCGAATGTAAGCTTCCAATGTAAACAACAAACTTGATGTAATGTGATTCTAGAATAGTGATCTAAGCATTCGATGCTTTTCACTATAATGTTTTTATGATTATTCGTAACTTTTAGTATTGTGCTTAATCGAATTTTGCAAACCATACGTTCTTGATGCCATTGGCAATTGAGATTTAGTGGATAGGAATTTGGTTGACATTTATACTAATTGATCATCGGGTGACAACCTTGCGTTAGTAACCCGAGTGCTTTGTTCCCTTTTATCACGATAGTCACAATTACATGAATCATGTCTATGTGATTCTTTCTAGTTGCATCATAGTTGTTTGTTTACATGGAAGTCTGAAATTCGAGAGGATCACTTTTGTTTGATTGATTAAGAAAACCAAAAAGTTTAGATTTTTACTCAATTGCTAGTTGTTAATTTAGTATCCATTTGTTAAAGTCAACTTATCAACACAAACTTTTGTTATTTTCAAATTCAAGATCTCAATTCAGTGTAATTTTTAGTCATAGAAGTAACACATACTCCACAATCTCCCTGTGTTCGACACCCGCTTACCACTAACTAAACTAGTGTAATTGGGTTATATTTGAGTGGGACTTCGACTTCACGTCAAATTTTGGCGCCGTTGCCGGGGAGAAGTGCGCAGCGTGTGTTCTTTAGTAGTAATTGCTTGTTTATTTGTCAGTTTTACGCTGGGTTGTGTTAGTGTGCAGGTACCACAGGTGCATGCGTACTAGAAAGTCACAATCATCATCACCATTACTTTTTGATTCAGAAGTTGAGAAGTCGTGTAGGAGGAACCGAATTCTACATAGAGAAAACAAAGTTGTTGGATCACCGAGTACACAAAGCAAAGTCATGGATGCACAACGTGATTCTGAAAAGCAACCAGTGAATACATCCGTTTCACCTTCTGATTCACAAATACCACCAACCAATATTCCGCCTACCTCAAATGCTTCCTCGTTCACTGTACTCACATCATCCAGCACTACTTCAACAAGCTTGCCTGAGTCTACTCCATCTAGTTTTGCAACTTATTCGGGCATTCCATCGTTTGGTCAATTTTACCCATCTTATGGGCAATCATCAATATTTACCAATCCAGGCCCTCAACAACAAGGTCAAGTGAGATTCCAACAACATACTCGTATTCCGTTTGAGGAGGGACAATATAGAGGATATGGTGATTATGATGGACCGTATGACACGTATGAAGTAGGGGGTGATGTAAATCAAGGGGTTGCTCAAGAAGACTTTACCTTCCAACAACATCAACCGGTCGATCAAGCTCAAAGGGTACCCAGACAAGCTCAACCACCTCCAGCTCAAAGGCAAGCACAGCAACAAAGGGTGCCACACCAAGCTCAACCTCAAGGTCCTCCCCCACCACAAGGAGCACCAATACCGGTCCCAAGGAGACACAATCGTGATGCAAATAGAGGGATTGAGTCACATTTTAGACCCATCATTACACATAATCCATCACCGGTGGTAGTTCCGCAAAATCAAGAAGGGAGAACGTTTGAGGTGAGGACCAATGCATTGCAAAGCTTACCAAAGTTTCATGGGTTGGCGACAGAGGAGCCCTACTTTCACCTTGAAGCATATGACTCTATATGCAACACTATTGGAGGGCAAGGTTTTTCACCCGATGCAGTTAAGTTGGTACTTTTTCAGTTTTCATTGGAAGATAAAGCCAAAAGATGGTTTCACACATTGCCATCCGCATCGATCTATACATGGGCCGAAATGCAACAAAGGTTCTTGGATGAATTCTACACCAATCAGAAAACGAGCGATGCTAGAAGAAATCTGAGGAACTTTCAACAACAACAAGGTGAACTTTTTCATGAGGCTTTCGATAGATTTAATTTGATGTTGAAGAATTGTCCTCACCACGGAATTGATTTGTGGGATCTATTGAATGCATTCCATGAGGGGTTGACGCCTGAAGATGCGCGAGACTTAATGTCCATTTCTAATGGCACCTTTGGTACAAATTATGAACAAGATGATTGGGCATATTTGGAGCAAATGGCGGTTACATCAAAGCGCAAGGCACAATCTTCTAGGAGGACGAGACATGCTATTGGTAGATCACTTGTCCAAGCTGTAGCTGATGAACCAGTTCAAGCCCCTAATCAAGTCTATGATGTGTGTGCAAGTTGTAATGAGTTGGGACATTCGGCTAACCAATGTCAAAGTTTTCCCGAGCAGTTTGAAGAAGTCAACCAAATTCAAGGTCAAGGGGAGGTAGTCGAAATTATAACATGAACTCAAATACGTACCACCCGGGATTAAGGAACCATCCAAACTTCCGGTATGGAAATTCGGCAAATCAATCCAACCCGAACTTTCAAGGTACCAATCAACCCACTATGGCACCTCGTCAACCTTATGTACACCAAGGAAACTTCAGGGGTGGAAACAATCAGGGATATCAAAGGCCATTTCAGCAGGGTAATGAACCAAGTGGATCAACAGTACCGGTGAATTCAGGTGGCAATGAAGTTATGGATGTGCTCAAGACTATGCAACAAGAGATGCACAAGAGGAATCAAATGGATGACGAGAGGCTTCGGAAAGATGAGGTACGTGATAAAGCCATTCATTCTTTGACCACTCAAATGGGTCAACTTGCCACCGAGGTCGCGGATTTGAAGAAGACTAAAGGCCAACTTCCGAGCGACACCAAGGTAAACCCTTCTCATTCTACTAGAAATGTTCAGATTAATCAAGTAAGTGCATTGAGAAGCGGGAGGGAATACAAGAGTGATCCACCATCCGATTTGGCCGATGGTGTGGTAGAAGATGTGACGGGTAAGGAAAGTGATGATGATGAGGACATTTCACCTATACAATCTAAAAAAACTGTCACTTTTCAAAAACCTTTGGAAAAACCGGGTCAAACACAAAATTCAAATAATCAAACCAAGGATGTGGAACCCACCCCGGTTCCCTTTCCTTCGGCTTTACTTGACCCGAGTAAGAAAAATGTGATTTCAAAGAGGGGTCCTCAAAGTGAGGAAATGTGGGAGGTTTTCAAGCAAGTTAAAGTGAATTTACCTCTATTGGAGGCAATCAAACAAGTTCCCGCATATGCAAAGTTTTTAAAAGAATTGTGCACCCAGAAAAGGCAACAAAAGGTGCCTAAAAGAGTTGATTTAACTGAAAGGGTGAGTGCAGTTTTGAAAGGGGTTCTTCCCCCTAAACTCCAAGATCCGGGGGCGCCTTTAATTAATTTACAAGTTGGGGATTTTCAAATGACAAGGGCGTTGTTGGATCTTGGAGCTGGGGTGAGCATTCTTCCGGGGAGCTTATATGACCAATATGATTTTGGTCCATTGAGACGGGTGGACACCACCGTTGTCCTTGCTGATTTGACTCATAAGCTTCCCCGGGGGGTTGTTCGGGATGTGATAGTTAAAGTTGAAGAATTTTATTACCCGGTTGACTTTTTAGTGTTGGATTATGCAACGGGTAACATCAACCACCAACAAAATGTTATTTTGGGTCGGCCATTCTTAAACACTGCTCATGCTATTATTGATTGTCGATTTGGTACGGTAGATATGACTTTTGGTAATAGGAAAATGCGCCTTAATGTGTTTACTAACATTGCTAATTCTTTGAGTGGTGATGAGTGTTTTATGGCAGATTTGGTGGATCGATGTGAACCACATGTCTATGATGACGATGTGGTAGAAGTTTGTGTTTGTGATAGCTCTGAACAGGTACACTTCAAGGCATTAGAGGAAGAGGAGCGAATGTTGGAACTTATGGCTGTACAAGATGGAAGACCACCGTGGACACATCAAGTGGAGAGCTTACCAATAGGGGTCCATTCAGACATCAAGCCTTCCCTTGTTTACCCACCCAAGGTAGAGTTAAAGGAGCTACCAAAACACTTGAAGTATGCTTTCTTGGGTGAAGATGCAACACTCCCGGTCATCATTGCCTCTAATTTGGAGAAAGCTCATGAACAACAACTTTTGGGCGTATTGAAGGCTCACAAAGCGGCGATTGGTTGGACAATTGCTGATCTCAAGGGTATTAGTCCATCCATTGTTATGCATAAAATCATTACAGATGAGGACGCCAAGCCAACAAGGGAGACCCAAAGAAGATTAAATCCAAATTTGCGGGAGGTTGTGAAGAAGGAGGTCATCAAGTGGTTGGACGCCGGAATCATTTATCCCATTTCGGATAGTGCATGGGTAAGCCCTACGCAAACAGTGCCAAAGAAATCAGGCATTCAGGTAATCAAAGATGAAAAAGGTGAGCAAATTGCCACTCGGCCTGTAACTGGGTGGCGGGTATGTATTGATTATCGAAAATTGAATGCTGCCACCTCAAAAGACCATTTCCCTTTACCCTTTATTGACCAAATCATTGAAAAACTTTCAGGGCAAAAATTTTATTGCTTTTTAGATGGATATTCGGGGTACAATCAAGTGGCAATTCACCCCGATGACCAACACAAAACCACATTCACTTGTCCCTATGGCACTTTTGCCTTTAGGAGGATGCCCTTTGGGTTGTGTAATGCCCCGGCTACTTTCCAACGATGTATGATGAGTATTTTTTCAGACATGGTTGGGGAATCACTTGAGGTTTTCATGGATGATTTTTCCATATTTGGGTCAACGTTTGAGTCGTGTCTTGGTGAATTGGAAAAAGTCTTGAAACGATGTGTCGAAACAAATCTTGTTCTAAGTTGGGAGAAAAGTCATTTTATGGTCCAAGAGGGCATTGTGTTGGGTCATGTGGTCTCAAGTCGGGGAATGGAAGTGGATAGGGCAAAGATAAAAGTAATTTCCTCTTTGCCTCCACCGAAAAACGTCAAAGGAGTAAGGTCATTCTTGGGGCATGCCGGTTTCTACCGGAGATTCATTAAAGGTTTTAGTGTTATTACTAAACCATTGTGTAATTTGTTGTTGAAAGATGTCCCATTTAACTTTACTAATGAATGTTTGCAAGCTTTTGATGTTTTGAAGGAACATTTGGTACAAGCTCCCATTTTGCAACCGCCGGATTGGTCTCGTCCATTCGAGATTATGTGTGATGCAAGCGATTGTGCCATTGGAGCAGTTCTTGGTCAAAGAGTGGATAAGAAGCCCGTGGTCATATACTATGCAAGCAAGACATTGTCGGAGGCACAATTGAATTACACCACAACGGAAAAGGAGTTGCTTGCGGTGGTGTATGCTTTGGATAAGTTTCGGTCTTACATTTGGGGAAGCAAAGTCGTGGTGTATTCGGATCATAGCGCTGTTCGTTACTTGATGGAGAAGAAAGATGCAAAGCCTCGTTTGATCCGATGGGTTTTATTGTTGCAAGAGTTTGATTTAGAGATTCGTGATAAAAAGGGTTGTGAAAATGTGGTTGCGGATCATCTTTCAAGAATCCCTTTGGAGAGCATAGATGACACGGGAGAAATCAATGAACAATTCCCGGATGAACACATTTTGACAATCTCAACCGCACCGTGGTATGCCCATTACGTTAATTATTTGGCCACGGGTGCAATGCCAACACATTGGAACAAGAGAAGAAGACAACAATTTTTGGCCCAAGTCAAGCAATACATTTGGGATGAACCGGATTTATTCAAGATTGGAGCGGATCAAATCATTAGAAGGTGCATTCCCGAATCCGAGGTACAAAATGTTTTAGTTCATGCTCATTCTTCTGCTTGTGGAGGTCATTTTAGTGGCCAAAAGACGGGATATCGGGTCCTAATGTGTGGCTTTTACTGGCCAACAATTTTTAAGGATGCTTGTGAATTTGCCCGGAGATGTTTAAATTGTCAAAGGATGGGTAGTATTTCCAAGAGGGATGAGATGCCACTACAACCAATTTTAGTTGTTGATATCTTTGATGTGTGGGGCATCGACTTTATGGGCCCTTTTCCTAACTCCAATGGATGTTTATACATTTTGGTCGCGGTTGATTACGTGTCAAAGTGGGTGGAGGCAATTGCAACAAGAACAAACGATCACGTGGTAGTATGCAAGTTTGTCCAAGCCAATATTTTTGCAAGATTCGGAATTCCTAGAGTGATAATCAGTGATGGAGGCTCACACTTCAAGAATTTCAAGTTTGGGTCTTTGTTGAAGCGATATGGAATCAATCATCGAGTCGCCACACCGTATCACCCACAAACTAGTGGCCAAGTCGAGGTGTCAAACCGGCAAATCAAAGAAATTCTTATGAAGACGGTTCGCACCGACCGAAAGGATTGGTCCATGAAACTTAACGATGCATTGTGGGCTTACCGAACCGCATATAAAACGCCAATTGGGACAACTCCATATCGGCTGGTTTATGGTAAGGGATGTCACTTACCGATGGAGTTGGCACATCGGGCGTTGTGGGCTATCAAAAATGTTAACTTGGACTATAATGATGCCGGAGGGTTGAGGAAGCTCAAATTATGTGAATTGGAGGAGATTCGAGATGAAGCTTATGAGTGTGCATCAGCTTACAAGGACAAATTGAAGAAAGTACACGATGCAAAGATTCGGAAAAGATCCTTTGAGGTAGGACAAAAGGTTTGGCTTTACAATTCAAGGATGAAGCTCTTTCCGGGCAAGCTAAAGAGCAAATGGATGGGCCCATATGTGATTACAAGAGTTGGCAATTTTGGTGACGTGGAGATAGAGGATATGCAAGATAGAGTGAAGCAAGTGGTCAATGGTCATCGATTAAAGCCTTATTTGGAGCACCAAGATTTGCACATGCTTACATTGGACAAGGTGAGTTTCTTTCTTAACTCACTTGATGATGAAGCCAATTGAGGAACACCGGAGTCGACTGGCGACTTAACTCTCAGTTTGTACAGGTTCATTTTACTTTTGTCCTTTGTTTTAGTTGTTCTTTGTTTTTCATCAAATTGCCCAAATGTGACAAAGTCTCGAATTATTTCGGTGGTTTGAGATAGTGTTGGGGACAACACGTGCTTTTCATAGGGGGTAAAGATATGGAAATCAAGGTTTTTGTTACTTTTTAGTCATTTTAATTTCGTTTTCGTTTAGTTTGTAGTTAAAAAAAAAAAAAAAAAAAAAAAAAACTTTGTGAAGATCCAGCCCAACAGCATCCACCGTAGCTTACGCCGCTGGCGTAGCTTACGGTGGGTGGCATGGCTTACGCCAGCCACCTGCTGATTTACGGTGGTAGCTTTTTCTTCCCAGGCCACCGTAAATTACGGTACCACCGTAAGCTACGGTGGAGGCTGGATGTCGACAGGATTTTCACACATATAAAAAAAAAAAAAAAAAAAAGAAGCTGTCACCATCTCCTCTCACCATCATTCATTCCCTATTTTTTTTTCAAAACTCTCATTCCACCTCTCAAGAACCCTAAGTTTCCATAGCCACCATTTTTGCAAATCTCCACCAAATCGAGTGATTCTTGAGCCTAACCTGAGTGGATTTTCTAGAGGATTAATAATTTCCACTTAGTTTCCTTTGATTTTGCTGTTTGGTTCGATTTTCTGGGGGTTTTAAGTCCGAAATTTCAAGTGGAATTGGGGGTTTTTGAGCAATCTTCATCTTTTACCATTCAACACTTCAAAGGTATGAGTTCTCCTCTATCACTTGTGTTATGCATTGTTGAAGTGGTAGGTGTTTGAATTTTTGTCATGTCTAGTTACCCACTTGCTAGTGAATTAGTAATTTGATGTTCTATTGTTAATAGTAGTTGACATTGTGTTTATGGTTGTGACTTTTGAAATTTAAAGTAAAAAAAATGCAGAATTTTTGCTAAGTAAAGTTAGAAGTGTGGTTTGTTTTTGACTCATGACTTTACTAGTAATTAGAATGTTGATTTTTTTTAAAAAAAAAAACTCACAACCATAATTGAAAGCAAGTGTGGGGATTGGATAGTGCTTAATGTTGAGTATTAATGGATTTTTATGTTTGATTCTGTTAATATGTGTAGATGAAGAGGATTTTTAGAGGAAAAGGGAAGGCACCAGCTGGGTCCTCTAGCAACCCAGAACCGGAGGCTCAAAGACAAAGACGAGAAACACAAGAAAGAGCAGCTGAAGAAGAGGATAGGGGTTTGATCACCCACCAATGGAAATCGGGGTCCTTAAGCCAACAACCCTCTCCTTTAAGGGAGGAATTCTTTCGAACAAAAATGAATTCATTGAAGGATAAAACGGTTGGTTTTATTTGTGAGAAAGAAGTACCGGAAAATGAGTTTAAGCCATTCGGAGTCATAAAAAAATTCAAGGCTTTGGGGTGGGAAGCAGCCTTGAAATGCCATGATAGGGAGACTAAGAAATTATATGCGGAGGAAATTGAAGACTGGGTGGCTACATTAAAACTTTACCAAGGAAGTTCTCCATCCAAGGTGAGATTGGAAGGTTATGTCAATGATGTCAAGGTCACCATGTCTTTTGACACCTTAAATGAGATTGCAAAGTTTGATAGCAAGGGCTCCAAGCGGTATGTATATCCAGATTTAAATGATATCTACATCCATCCCGAAAGGCATTCTACTTGGAGTATGATGCTTGATGAATTGTTTGTGCCGGGTGCTGATAGGGCACACCTTCATCGAGATGAGTTAAAATTGAAGCCTAAGATGTTGCACTTAATTATGCAACACAATGTCATTCCCCGCAGAGGAGACAAGACTGAAGTGCGGTTTCCCGAAGTTCCTATTTTGTACGCACTGTTCCATGGCAAACCACTGGTCTCATTTCGGTATTTGGTGATTTATAATATTTGGTTAAGCAGAGACAGTATCGATAGGAAAATCATCCCCCATTGCCGATTAATCACAGCTTTACTCAAGAAAGCTGGAGTTATCACGAGTGAATCTGTGGCAAAACCTAAGAGGTTTACGCCATTCAACGTCAAGAGCTTGGGGGGTGAGTGGGTATATTTGGATGGCGATACACACCATGTTTTGAGAACAGTCCGAGGTAACAGGAAATGGTCAGTGTTGAAGGAAAGTAATCAGGATGATTCTGGTGATGAAGAAGTGATTGAAGAAGGAGACACAATATATGCCGAGGCGATGGAGGAAGATGAGGAGAATGAAGATCAATCCGCACCAAACGTTGGTGTTTCTGCTGCTGCCGCTAGAGCTACTAGTTCTAGCCGAGTTCCACGACCATCATCAGCATTGGAATATGATATGATGAGATTTGGTTCCGAGTATGCTTTTGATGAGGATATGCGGGAGACCATTAGAAATGCCAGACCAGACCATTATGGCTTTTGGCCGGAGCTAGCACGAGTGTCATATGATCATACGACACAAGTGGGAGCACGTCAAGAAAGGGCCATCAAGCAATTACAGGACCGACAGGAAACATGGAATCGATCTCACGCTTATGCTTTTCAGCAGGAAATTAACCATCGCTACGAGGATGATCGACAAAGGCGGATGCATGATCAGTGGCACGCTGGTCAGGAGGTGGTACCAGACCCACCCATGATTGATTATACCACCTTGCCGCCATATGATGGGAGCATTTCTTACCCCATTCCGCCGATGCATCATTCAGTTTGGATCGATCCACGTCAGTCTCAAGCACAAACACAGCAGCAGGAAGGAGGAGAGGCAGGAGCATTTGGGTTTGGAGAGTTCAGCGACACGTTCACACAGATTTTCGGCCCACCGCAGCCGCGTTATTATTAAAGGTCGTTTCTCTCCTTGTCATTTTTAGTTTTTAGTAGTTAGTATGCATTTTGCTTTTATCTGTTTCGGGTTTGTGGGTCTGAAAGTCGGTGGTGTCTTAGTATGGTTGTTTTATTTAGATGTGTAGTTGTTTGTTTTGGGGATGGTAGTATGAAGGTGGAGTTTTAATAAGCAGTTCGTTATGTTGAATTTTTGCAGTCGAGAAGAAGGTTATGATGATTTTTAAGTTGAAACAGGGTGATAAACTGATGAGTCTTGGTTGTGTCTATCTCCACATAACCCTCGCATCCTACATTGGGGGCAATGTATCCCTAGTGTGGGGATGGGGGGGGGGCAAAAATTTGAAATGTTTGTTAAAAGTCTTGACCCTTGGAACTTAAAGAAATCCCAGTTGTTGGTTTGTGGGTAGATTGGTGGAGTTAAGGTTTTGGTTCTCCGTCATGGTCATTATTCCCCCTAAGTGTTCAAGTTGTTTAGCTAAAATAGGAGGATTTTAGTTGAGGTTAACATGTTCCCAATGGAATAATTCATGCAATAGATCGGCAACCTAATCCCACAATATGTGAGTTTTGAGCCTTATGTCTTGATTAACCGTTTATTCTTGGAGTGTGACTATGTATTTATCGCTTCAGAACTTGTACAACTGTTTGCGTTCCAAGATCTTTGCTACAATATGCATGTAAAAATGATTTAGGCACTTAGGTGGGGCCTCGTCTGGATGTGTGCGAGTGTGGGATTTGGGGGTTGGGACCTCATACATTATACATATGAGCTTGGTTAAAGTGAGGGGTGGGGGTTTGGGTCCATTAGAAACCAACTTTGTGCTTATGGCCTATTAATTGACTACCCGAACCTTATCTCCTCATTGTATTACCCCTAGTGTTCAATCCGGCTTTAAGTTTGTTTTACATTTATAGATAAATGTTGGCCAGCATAATTAGTGAAGGTTGCTATGATCCATTGGGTAATCTAAGCGTGAGACGCTTGTTACATTGATGGAGTATTCTATGTTTTTGTGATGCTTATTGCAAAAAAAAAAAAAAAAAAAAGAAAAAAAAAAGGAAGAAAATGGCAAAATATGACGATCAGTTGATTGAATTATGATGCTACAAAAAGATGTGAAGTATTTGTTATCATAGTATGTAAATATGAGTTGTTTGCTTTTTGTGTAATAGGTAGGCTGGATTGAGTCACTTGAGCCACTTCAAATATCCCCTTTCCACACCTTACACCTAGCCAAGTTATAACCTGTTATAAGCCCTTTTGATTTACATGCTTAAGCAAATGGATAGCGGTTCGAGAGTTGTACAGGCCTATGATAGTGAGATGGTACATTAGTCGAATGAGTGCATTATAGCTCATTATGCTAACCCTTAAATGTGAACTGAGGGGAGAGTTTATTGTGAGGGGTTTATTGTATGATTAAAAAGTTAAGAGCATGTTAGGTTCAATTGAAATCCTTGCAATGTATTGTAATATGTGCATGTTAGCTAACGAAGGACCAAAATGGGGAATGGGGTATGACTTTGAACCTTGACTGAGACTGGGTTTGACTGGAATGAATGGATGAATGACAAGGGAGATAATTTTGAGTTGCTTTGGGTCAAGCAACGGTTAAGTGTGGGGATGTGACGGTTGCACCGTTTGTTAAGTGATAATTATGATAATTGTGCAATTTTAGTGTTTAAATGCTTATTGTTTGAAAGAATAGATGACTATGAGAATTCATGTGTTTACAGGCAAAATAGAGCTTAAACGAGATAATTATTATATACAAGAAGTTAGGAGAGAATTGGAGCAAAGCTGGAACAAGAAACAAAGAAATAAAGAAGAAGAAAAATGGTTTCCAGCGTAGCTTACGCCACCACCGTAGCTTACGGTGGTGGCTGGATAAAAATTGGGCACCGTAGGTCAGCAGCCATCCAGCGTAAACTAGGCATGGCCACCGTAAGCTACGGTGGCAGCGTAGCTTACGGTGGAGAGCAGTTACAGCTCCGGAAATTTTTGATTAAAAGAGGTTTTGGGGGTCTTTTCAGTTTTCAACTCGTATTCTATCACTGGGAGACGAACCAGAGACGATCTTAGGCGTTTTTGGAGCAAGGAAAGAGTGGAGAAACACAATTCTAACATCGGATTCATTGGCAAATCATCAATGACAATCACCATCATCATAGTTGCAATCAATTTCGTCATGAGTGGCTAGTCGTTTGTGTTCTTCTCGAATGTAAGCTTCCAATGTAAACAACAAACTTGATGTAATGTGATTCTAGAATAGTGATCTAAGCATTCGATGCTTTTCACTATAATGTTTTTATGATTATTCGTAACTTTTAGTATTGTGCTTAATCGAATTTTGCAAACCATACGTTCTTGATGCCATTGGCAATTGAGATTTAGTGGATAGGAATTTGGTTGACATTTATACTAATTGATCATCGGGTGACAACCTTGCGTTAGTAACCCGAGTGCTTTGTTCCCTTTTATCACGATAGTCACAATTACATGAATCATGTCTATGTGATTCTTTCTAGTTGCATCATAGTTGTTTGTTTACATGGAAGTCTGAAATTCGAGAGGATCACTTTTGTTTGATTGATTAAGAAAACCAAAAAGTTTAGATTTTTACTCAATTGCTAGTTGTTAATTTAGTATCCATTTGTTAAAGTCAACTTATCAACACAAACTTTTGTTATTTTCAAATTCAAGATCTCAATTCAGTGTAATTTTTAGTCATAGAAGTAACACATACTCCACAATCTCCCTGTGTTCGACACCCGCTTACCACTAACTAAACTAGTGTAATTGGGTTATATTTGAGTGGGACTTCGACTTCACGTCAACACCCCATTAGCAAAAAGCTAAAAAAAAAAAAAGGAAGGGTGGGGGGCACCAACCACCAACAAAAGTTACATAATACAAAAATTGTCCCAATCTATAATTTTCATACAACTATTGTCAAACCACAACCGACACCAAGATCTAATATTGTTAATAACACTATTCACGGACGGATCTTTGCCCCTAAAAACTGCCTCGTTCCTTTCCCGCCATAGGCACCAACACGTCACGAAAATAATGCCATGAACAATCTCCTTTTTCTTCTTATCAACCCGATCACCCAAGCAAACCTTTAAGAGGTCCGAAACCAAAAAAGTAAAATTTGTGGAATATTACACCAACTCGCCACCCACACCCACACAATCAAGGCAAAACCGCAACCTATGAAAAAATGCAAGTCCGACTCGACGCCATCGTTGCACATTCGACACTCCTCTGGGATCCCCTGAATGTTTCTCAACCTAAACGAATCCGCGGTTGCAATACGATCCCTTTGCGCTCTCCACATAAAAATATTAACCTTAGAGGGCACAAGTTTGCTCCGTTTAAAATCCAAAAAATTCCCACCCGTCTCATAATTAGAAATAAGCAGCCTTAAGGCTTTGAAAGAAAAACTACCCCCCCCCCCCCCTCCGGCCCATTCCACTTCCAGCGCCCACCAACCTCCATCATCCACCTTTGAATGCCCAAATTCACTTTATTAAGCTCCATATTTTTAATCACAATATTTTTCCACACACCCCCAGTTCTTTTCTGCATGGGAATAACTCGATCCGCCCTCTAACCGTGTGAATGGCAGAGACGACTCTTCTCCACATCTGGATCTCCCCCGTCTTGAAACATCACAACCATTTACACAAAGAAGCCGCATTGATGTCTGCCAAAGCTGAAAGACCAAGTCCCCCTTTATCTTTAGGCAAACACACATAAGTCTGTTTAACCCAATGAACACACATTTTGCCCTCCCCCCCCCCCCCCCCCCGGTGGCGGACCTTGGATTTTATTTAATGGGGTTCATTTTTGCAGCCATCTTTTTTTATATCAATATCGACGTTAGATTTTCAGGATGGGTTGGGTCAGGTCGAGTAAAATTAGATTTTCATTGGGTTCATCTTTTTTTGGTGGTCGGAATTCAGCAACTAAATGTTCAACAACTAAATGTCAAAAAAAATTGGCCTAGTAGATTCGGGTCGGGTAAATAACCATTTTCACACTTGGTGAAAGACATCTAATGTTGAATAAACCACCATCGATCTTATAGTAAACAAATAGGTCTCAAACACATCTAATGACTATATTTACCACCATAAATGTTGAATAACTAAACCATATGAGCTATATGATGGAAATTCTAGATAGACAAATCATTCTGGTGGAGGCGTTTTTTTTTTGTTACTCTTCTGTATTTATGTCTTAGTTTTTTACTAGTTTTTTAATTAGTTAAAAAGAAACTAAACTCAAATTGCTAGAAAGTACTACTAATCCAAAGCAATGGCAGCAGTTCCAAATTAATCCTAAGTAAATAGACTAAATCAATGTATGTCTCTGAACATGTTATGACTTATATCCTAAAACACTTTCCTATCTTTACTATTTATATATTATTATAGCCAACTTGCTTACATTCAAAAAAAAAAAAACAAAAAAAACAAATGACCACATAAAGCTATCAAGACTTGTCAACTTCATTTGCTTTAGATCCAAAAAAAAAAAAAAACAAATGACTACATAAAGTTATCGAATTCGAGACTTAGGGGTTGTTTGATAGTTGCTAACTGGATAAGAGCTGATTGAGTAAGAGTTGAGTGAGTAAGAGGCTATGAGCTGAGTGAGTAAGAGCTGATTGAGTAAGAAACCTTGGTTGAAACTTGGGTGTTTGATAGTAGCTGACTGGGTAAGAGCTGACTGAGAAAATGCATGTATATAGCTATTTGTTTTTAATGTATTAAAAACATTTTTAAACATTCACCGAAAGCATATCAATATAGGTCTAGTTTGAATCGTTTTTTAATTTCGAGCGTAACGGCGTGCTTATTTTCGAGATTCATATAGTTTCGGATGAGTTATGCTTGATTAAACATCATCGACATCGTGTTCATCTCAACTTTTTAAACATTCACCGAAAGCATATCAATATATATCTAGTTTGAATCGTTATTGAATTTCACGCGTAATGGTGCGCTTATTTTCAAAATTTATCTAGTTTTAAAGAAGTTATGCTTATTTAAAGTATGAGAGTATTTTTTATTTTATTTAAAAAAAAGAAATGCGCTCCTTAACTAATTTCTAAGAAGCAATTCTTTTCTCATTCGGTCGGTCAACGAGAAAAATTTAAAGGACTCGGTCCGATGCTTTTATTCGGTCAGAGTAAGTTAACAATCTAATCAAACAAACTTACTAGTGACCCAGTCCCTGGTAAGCTCTTATTGGACTGAGTAAGTGGTTATCAAACAGCCCTTGCTTGTCAAATATGCAGAAGCTAATGACAGTTAGCAAGCAAAGTCACCTTCTATGTCAATCATCCTTGAAATTCAAAGAAGACTGAAGACGTTTAGGGAGATTCTCCCTGAACATTCTTTTGTTGTTTTTGATCTTGAAAACTTGTAATAAACAAGGCAACAATCTTTCAAAATCTGCTTCCAATCACTAATTAGGTCTATATAGCATCAAAATTTGAGTGAAATACATACCAATCTGTGTTGTATTTGAGTGAGAGCAACCGAGGCGCCGAGCAGGAGCGGACGACGAGCAGGAGAGAAAGAGAGTCGACTGCCGAGAGGGCGTGATGAGGGAGGTCGCAGGAGCGGTTAAGAGGGAGAGGAGACGACAACAGGTTCGAATCTTCGATTGAACAGAATGAGAGGAAGAGTGAGAGGAGCGACTAGCGAGAGGAAGAAGAGGTTTGTGACTGTTTTTGTCGTGAGAGGGAGTCAGGGAGAGGCGCTAGGGTTTTAACCCATCAGGTTGAATTAAAAAAAAAATAGAGTAAACTTCTATTATAGTCCTTGATGTTTGCTATTTTAATCGATTTTAGTCCAAACTTTTTAAAATTTCCAATTTGGTGTCTCACATTTCATTTTATAATCAATTTTGGTCCAAGTATTAGTTTTCTTTAAAATAATCTCTTAGTTGACTTTGTTTGACCCCACCTTAAGGGTATATTTGTCCATTTACATATCTAAAGACAAAAAAAACCTTTTAAAAAAAAATATCAACACAAAATAATCTTTTTTTTAAATAAAGAACAGAAACATCATACTTTATTATGCGTTTTTTTTAAATAATCTTTTTATATTAAATATCAACACAAAATAATCTTTTTTTTTTAATAAATAATAGAAACATCATACTTTATTATGTGTTTTTTAAATAATCTTTTTTAAAAAAAATCAACATAAAGTAATCTTTTTTTTAAATATCAACACAAAATAATCTACTTTTTAAAAATAATGTCTTGATATTTTTTTTTAAAGGTTATTTTTGTCTTTGGGTATGTAAATGGACAAATATACCTTTAAGGTGGGTCAAGCAAAGTCAACTAAGAGATTATTTTAAAAGGAAACTAATATTTTGATCAAAATTGATTATAAAAGGAAATGTGAGGCACCAAATTGGAAATTTTAAAAAGTTTGGAGTAAAATCAATTAAAATAGCAAAAGTTAAGGACTAAAATAGAAGTTTACTCAAAAAAATATTATAAAAAGTGTACAAAAAAACGGAGAAAATAAGAATCGACCCCGGGACACTAAAATATCCAGTGCGCGTTTAAATTGCCTCATACCACTGCGCCATAATGAACTTTATTGTTTGAATTTAGTGAGGGTCATTTATATATATTTATGGGGGTCATTGAAATTTCCGTTTAACACCGTTCTACTACTAGTCCAAAACTGATGGGGTTCGCTTGACCCCCCTCTTATATATAAGTGCGCCACTGCCGCCCCCCCTCCCCAAAAAAAAAAAGGAAAATTGAATCATTATAGTCTTTTAGAGACATCTTATCTTTTATATATATAACATAATATATATATAATGATGCTTTTAATATAATCAACTCAAGTCTTCTGGTAAATAGCCATCTTTAATAAAATAGTTTGTCATTTAGAGATATATGATAGTATATTTAATATAATCGACTCAAAGTCTACAATGAACAATAATATAGATTTAGCAAATAGATTTTTCAAGAAAAGTCTACTTTCAATCTCAAAACCTTTTTAAGAGCATAGTAAAAATGAACAGAAAAATATATCTTCAATCTCAAAAAATTTAAAAGCGAAATAAAAAAAAGTAAATCCTTGTTTGGTTCAAATATTTCCCTCGGATTGAGATTAAATTGTAACTGATTCAATCCAAAATTGTCTTTGGGTGGTCAAAAGGGAATGGAATTGAAAATTGTCCCTCAATCATGGATTTTTAACATTCATTCACACTAACAAATGATTTGTTAACATTCTGATGAAATATTGAAAAATTACGAAAAAGCCCACCAACATAAAAAATCTTTTATTATATAAATGTTACCATAAATCAAAACCCAACAAAATTGTTGCACTCAAAACCCATCATCATCATCATCATCATCATCAAGAGTTCATATCAAAACACGAAACCGTCGAGACGATTCTCAAAAATATTCGTTCAAAACCAAAAATAAGACGGAAGAAGATAAAACCAGAAATCAAACTGAAAGAAGACTGAATAAGTTAAACCAGAAATCATTACGACTCCATTGATGAAACCCTGATTAATCAAAACCTATATGTAATCATTTGTTGCAACCCCTTTGATGAAACCAGAAATCGAACCGAAGATGAAGATGGAAGAAGATGATTTCTAGTAGACGATGAAGATGAAGAAATCTGGATTACGATGAAGATGATTAACCACCTCGTTACTTTCTTAGATTAGGGAAGAAAGTCTGGATTACGATGAAGATGAAAAATCTGGATTATGATGAAGGGTAATTTTGTCCTTTAAACATTTTAAGAATCCAATTCCACCTATAAATTTAAGGACAAAACACCGTATAATATCTTTTAAATTTTCCATTCTAAAAATTCTATTCCAACTTCAAATCTATTAGGTAGCGTTTGGTGTGTATAAATTAAGAAGGGAATGGATTGAATTATTATATCGGAATGAAAAATGACATATTTGATAATATATTGGAATTCAATGGACTATTACATAAGGAATGCGATTCCTTTAATTTTTAAAAATTTTAATTTCATAGGAGAGAGGTGTTTTTTTCGATTCCTTAAAGTTATGAAATGAAAGTTTTTTTTTTCAATTAAATTTCTTCTCAAAATTTTTTGGAAAATAAAAAGTAAAAAAAAAGGAAAAAAATAAAAAATTAAAAACATAAAAAATGAAAACCCATAATAAAATAAATACAAAATAAAAAAAATAAAAAATAATAATAATAAAGATAAAATTAAATTAGAAAGTAAAGAATAAAATAAAAAATATAAATTAAATTATTAAATAAAAATTAAAACATTAGTAATTATATTCGATTATTTCACTTTTACTAACCATCAGACAATACAAACAATGATTTATTCCATTCCCACATGATAACCAAACAGAACAATAGAATAGTAATAATTCATTTCATTCCCCTCGACCATTTTATTTCCTAACCCATTTTATTTCCTTTCTCATTCCATTACTTAATACTAAAAAGACCCTTAAAACACACTATGAAACAAGCAACCCTACTTAATATATGCTTTGTCCTTTAACTGAAAATTCTGAATTTAAACTCAAATATTCATGTAATTGGTATAAATATACATATTTGCGGTTAGGGATCATACCGCACACTTTTATAGGTATAATAAAGAGAGGAATCTTGATATTAAATTAAAAGAAAGTAAAAAGTAAAAAAATCTTTGTATCTTTAGCAGTAATTAAAAAAAGAAAGATAATATAGAAAATCTATTGTTGAATGTTCTACGAGATAGATCCATCATCTACGTCTACATATTTCCCATGACCATATTTCTAAGGTAAAAAGAAAAACTAAACAACTTTACAATAACACTTAACCGAATAACCATAAAATCATCTAATCGTCACTGCGCCGGCAACGATTCCGGCAGCCTTGACAGATCTGAAGATCCAAAACCTGGATCTGTATGATCAAATAATCCGTCTATGGCCACGTACTCGCCGTTAACATCGCCGTCGGCGTAATCAAACTCGTACTCCAAGGAGCCGTAGTCCGGGATCTGGTCATCTAACCACGAAAACACACCGAGTTCAACCGACTCGGCCGCCGGAGCTGGTATCCTTTCCGGCTCAGTTGCCGCCGTCTCCGTCGGAGGCAGTCCGAGTTCGTCATCCGACGCCTCGAGTAGAAACTCGAGATCCGGCCTGGACTCACCGGAGTCGGAGGTCCGGTCGACTGTCTCCGGCGGAGGAGATATTTCGTCCTCGAAACTCTTGATGAACGAGTCAAGGTGTTGATCGGCGGCATACTCGTCCGAGTCTTCTAGCGCGTCGAGAAGGTCGTGTTGGATTCGCTTCGCCTCGGGCGAGTCGAACTCGGAGTCGTCCTCCGAGTCAGAACGGACTCGTTTGTTGTTACTCAGCGACTCCATTTTGAACGAGATAACGCTGCAGGGGTAGTTTGGGTATTTTGATTGGAAAGATCGGAGTGGGGGACAGCGGTGTGGGTTTTGCGGTGGGAGCGGGTTTATATATAGGGAGAGAGAAAGTTGGATTTGATTTGAAGTTATTTTCCGATTTTTAATTTAAATATTTAATTTTTGTTTATGATGAGGACGTGAGAGTAGTTGTGGCCTTGTGGGTCCAGATACTTTCTCCATCACGGACGTACTATTTCTTTTTTCCTTTTCCACCACTCGAATATATCAGAGTTGTTCTGCGACCACATCACGATTGGTATTATACTATTATTCAATTATCTATCGTATCTTCTTTAATTTTTATAATAAAAAAGCTTTTGGCATATTACATTATCTCAGAGCTTAACTTACGCATTATTTGGTGGAGTAGATATATTCTGGCTTTTCGGTGTAAAGATCAAGGGTTCAAATCTCAACGAACATAAAAGATTAATAGAGATTTATAGAGATAGGTCAGAGATTTTACCACAGTGCACCTTTGGGCGGTAAGTTTTCCTCTGAGATGGATGTGCAACATAGAGGTTCCTGATTATTCGCCAAACGAGACCCGAGTAACCGGGTGTTTGCCGTTCAAAAAAAAAAGGTCAACTTATATTTATTTTTTATTTTTTTAACGGTAAATTTAGATCACCTACAGAGACATTACACCACCCACGGATCATCTCCAATCCCCATCAGGAGGAAACTCAAACTGGTGATAAAATCCCTTAACCCGACTTGTAACCCCTATTTTATTTATTCTTTTGTTACAAGTGAGACTCGAACCCAAGACCCTTTCTAAAGGGCCATACACCTTTGTCACTAGGCTAAGTTAATGTGTGTATTTATTTTTTTAATTAACAACAAATATTCAGATTAACGAACAGATAATTATCAATATAATTAAATTATATTTTATATACTCCATTACAATTATTAATTTTTTTAAAACCAAAATTGTGCGATGCACTAGTATTATTTTAACAGTTTTTTATACAAATTTCATAATCAATTATATTTTTTTGTACTCCACTTTAATTATTAATTTTTTATACTCTAGCCTTATGATGCACATATATAAAAACTAGTATTATAATATAATATAATTGATTATACTATGTTATAATATATTTAAGGTTGATAATATTGTGTTTTCTATATTTAATGGGGTTTTTGAGTATAGTTGTTTTTCTATAAATTCTGCTTTAATTTTTTTTAATATAGAAATTAACCGAATAATAAAGGTTTAATTATGTCAACTATCAAGGCTTGTTTAACTAAATTTTTATTTTTTACTTTACACAATAATAATTATTTTATAAATTCTTATTAAATCTTAAAATTTATATAACAATTTATCAATTAATATATAAATTGTTAAACTTATACATATTAGGTTATAAAACTTTGAGTCTCATCTAGGTTATGATGATTTTAGTCTTGGAAAACTAAAGAAATATTGCTATTAAAAACGTGTTATTTTTTCTTTCAGATAGATTATATATCTTTTTCTAAATAATATTTCATGTAGAAATATATATGTTTGACAATCAAATACTTTAAAGAACCATTAAAATCATAACCTCAAAAAGATTTGTCAGTGTCTAAGGTAAGAAATAAAATAATAAGCATAATATAAAAAATAATTGTCATTGTTTAAGACAAAAATATTAGATCTCCCTAATCCAAGCGTGTATTTAATCTAAATTTGTATTAATATTTATAAACTTAGAAAAAACATATTTATCGAGGGTGTTGGGTGTATGTTCACACCTAACAAAGGTGTCTAAATACAGTCATCTACCTAAATTGCCATCTACTTAAATAATATCGTAGGGGGACCAAGGGTTTGTTACTTTATTTTGATGAGTAACCTACTAACCTATTGGTTTGTGCTTGTTTTTTAAAAGAAATTGTTGGTGACAGCAAAATAGGTTTTAAAAATATATGTCAATCTATTTATAGTACAAACATGTTTGAGTTAATCCCAACATTTTAACTCCGTGTTATATCGTATTGTAATAATAGGTGTCGGCTTTATTAGTGGAAAGTTTACATCACTAGACGCGATTACAACTGATGTTTTGCAACATGGTGATGTGCGCGAGTTGCTGCTGATGGGTGGCCTCGGTTTCCTACTAGTGGTGCTATTGTGCTAATAGTAGCGGACACATGAACTTTTTCGAATGATGTCACTATGTTTTGATGTTTAGACATCTATTAACTAGATTGATATATTATTCGGGTTGGTTCAGTTCGTGATTAATCACTATGTATTGATGTTTCGGTTGGCGATTATAATAGCTTGTAGTTATAGATAGTGTTTTTCAGGGCCATATCGAATAACAAACCGGTCATTTTAATGATCCAACAGTCAGACGATTTGGACCGGACTTCATATATAATTGATTGAATAAATATACAAGATATAAACTCAAATATGAATTATAAACTTAACAATAAATACAAGTAATTAAATGGTTTAAAAAATCTTTATTGTTTTATTATTTATATTTATTTTATAGGAAAAATGGATTTTAATAATACAAGTTTTACCTTATTGGCGGATAATAATACGAGTTTTGAAATTTTCTTACAATAATACGAGTTTTGTGGGTATTGAATTATAATGATACACTGTTCTTTTTTTTACTAACGGTGTTAGTCTGTTTCATACGTGGCATGTGCCACATCAAGTGCCACGTAGGAGGAAACAGTCCACGTCAGGTGCCATGTAGGCAACAGACTAACACCGTTAGTAAAAAACTAACGGTGTATCATTAGAATTCAATACCCACAAAACTCGTATTACTCTGAGGAAATTTCAAAACTCGTATTATTATCCGCCAATAAGGTAAAATTTGTATTATTAAAATTCATTTTTCCTATTTTATATAAAACATCTTATTTACCCGTATAAGTAGCTTTCACTAAATGGTAAAGTGATAAATACATGATTCCACTTTAAAAAAAGTCTCATGCTCGAATATTTTTTTTATTGGTTTATAGCATAAGAACCAAAAATTATCTGCTTTTTCTCATCTATCTATATATATAATAAAAGAAAAGTTTTTGGCATCACAATTTGCCATGTGTCACCACCACATTCATCCTCAATAATTTTTCCCGCCAATTCTCCTAATTATGGAAGTGATTTGTATTTCCAAATTTTTATTTATTGCATTCTAAATTATTTAATAAACAATTATTTAATTATAAAGATATAGAAATACATAATTGTCGTAGATTATGATTGTATTTATAGTTTTTTTTAAAAGTCACACGTGTAATAAAATAAAAGTTTTTGGCACTACAATTTGCCATGTGGCACCATCATATTCATCCTCAATAATTTTTCCCGCCAATAATCATTAACACTCCTAATTATGGAAGTGATTTGTATTTCTATTAAAAAAATTATGGATATATATATCCAACTTTTTATTTATTGCTTTTCTTTTTATTTATTGCCTTTTAAATTATGTAATAACCAATTATTTAATTACTAAAGATATAAAAATACATAATTGTTATAGATTATGATTCTATTTGTAGTTTTTTTTTAAATGTCACCCGTGTAACACACGGGGATAAAAAACTAGTATATACATATATATATCGTATCATCATCAATCAAATGAGCATAATATACAATAAGTTCAACTTTTCATATATATTATCATTTTTGCGAAAGATGATAAAGTGAAGGCAAAAATATATATATTCCAAGTGAATACTACCTCTAAAAATACATCTTTTATTAAAAGGAGTCAATCGAAAGACTTGTAATCGAGTGATACCTAAGTTTTTGATAAGATGATGTTCCTTCTCTTTTGTTGAGGGATCACGTCTCAGCAATATAAATATAAATTTTCTTTTATAACTATCTATAGTCATAAAGCCCTTTAGGCTTCTTAGGACTTAGGGCATGTGGTATAACTCATGTGATAATTTGGTGTTATCATGTCACGTAGACGATGACTGGATAACATCATATTTCAACATACAAGTATGGTATACATGGTGTGATGAGTGGTGTTATCTTAAGTTATTTTTTATTTAGTTTAAACCAAATTTTAAAAAAAAAAACATGTGAAATTTTGTGATTGGACCAAGCCCACCATCCTCTACAACGCCATCATCTACAATGCCGTGTAAATCTCCACGGCTGGAGATCACGCCAACGGACAACGCCAAAAAAAGGTTAGATTTTATATTATGTGTTATCGTCACATTCATTCTTTATCATAATTTTTCTTCACCTCTCTACTATTCTATATTAATTTTTCTTTCCTATTAAATAATTAAATTATATCATTAAATTTCAGAATTATAATACTTCCTATTGTAATAGTTTACTAAGTATATCTTGTGTTAAAATATAATTTTATAATTTTAAAATTTTTATTATTTTTTATTTATGATTTATAAATATTAATTATTTCTTATTTTACTAATGACCGATGACATCTAACATACACAATCTTCATAAAGCTCTTATTGTAACATGTTGAATTTATTCAACTCATGTAATACATGAGTTTCCAACAGGGGTGGAACAAATGTGGAGCCAGGGGTAGATCATGCTACCCTTTAAACCCGTAGATGAAGTGAAAAAAAATTTGAATTTTTTTATGTACGATGCTACCCCTTAAAAAACCCGTAAACCCGCGCTACCTCTTAAAAACTCATTATTTCATTACCCAACCTAAATACCCCTTAAGATGGGCTTACATTATAAAACAATAACAAGTATTAATAATTTATTATTGAAGGTTGTCAAGGTTCTTAAAAAAACCATAAGTCAATTTTCAATAAAATTAAATTTTAATGCGTTTTTTTATTAAACAATTTAATCGACCCGATTAGGAGCCCTACCCTTGCACCCCAATCTCTCAGAGGCTCTACCCCAAACCCCTATAAAAAATATTTATGCTGCTCTATAAAAGTTTTTTTTAGTTTCGTCTAAAGTTTCCTACCTACTAGGGGCGAAGCTTCTCCTGGGCCAGACCGGCCCCGGGCCCATCCGTTTTTTCGCTATGTATTGTAATTTTATATATGTTCAATAAAAAATATTTTATTTACATAGTTCGTCCCCGTCCTTTTTGGCCACATGACTTTCAACCCAAGCTTCGCCCTGCTACCTACTACATGATATATAAATATAAGAGAATGAACCATTATTAACCCACAAGAGATAACTAAATAACCTATTTTAATGGTTGGATAAAAAAGAGAGTGTACCAGATTAATTATGACACATGTCCCAACTTCTTTCTTTTTCTTTTTTAATATAAAAGGGTAAAAATGACAAATCACCTAATTCAAAACCCTCACCCCCATTTTTAAAACGGCTAAATCTTTATTATCCAACTTCGGTTTTTTATGAAAATTATACTGTTGGGCTCGTCGCATTTTTATCTTTAATTCAGATGTGGTTCCCATTTTTTTTTTAATTTTTTTTTACCAAATGTCCGTCCTAATATGTAATGCTACAAAATAGCACTAATGTCCTTTGTTTGTAGCACTAGTGTCTTCTTTTGTAGCACTGATAATAATACGGACATTTACAAAATAACTTCAAAAAAAGTCGGGAGTACAACTGAATTAAAGATAAAATGCGAAATGCGACGAGTATAATTGTATAATTCTTATAAAAAATCGACAAAAGATGAAAAAGTCACAGACTTTTAAAAAATGGGGTGGGGTATTTTTTTTGGGGTAAAATGACATTTATACCATTCTAGAAAAAAATACCGACAAGTGTCATGCATCTTGTGGATGAAAATTGGTTATTTGGTTATTTCTCTAAGGCTATCCGTAATGGGGCTTGAAAGGGGCTTGAAAACCCCTTTCGCGCCCCTCTCACGCCCTTATAGCGCCTCCACCCACTACGGTGGGGCGCGAAAGCTTGAAAATGGGGGGGAGGCGCTGGATTCTTCACGCCGGAAGGGGGGAGGTTTGTGTGGGTTGTGTAATAATTGTGGGGCTTGAAAGGGGCTTTATCCCACTACACCTCTTTTGTTTTCAAGCCCCTATGCCATGTCACCGTCCACGTGTCGGATAATGCCCAAGGGTGGGGCTTGAAGGGGCTTGACCATTACGGGTAGCCTAAGAGTGAGTTAATAACTGTTTCTTCCCCTATAAATATAACAAGATGGTGACCCGCCCGCGCTTCGCGGCGGGCCACCCATTTCCGAAACGCCGTGGCCAAAGTCGAAAACTCTAAAAGTGATTTAAAAGTTGATCACCTACGCTTAAGCCTGAAAAACGTGGTCTAACACCCATTTTTCAAAACGCCGTGACCAAAGTCAAAAACTCTAAAAGTGGTCCAAAAGTTGACCACTTGCGCTTGAGTCTGAGAAAAAATCACATGTACATAACACTTGGCCTAACATGTGACCACGTGTCGCAAAAACATTGGCCTAGATATGACACATGGCCTAACACGTGGCCACATGTCATAATGCGCGGCCTAACACATGACCACGTGTCGCAAAAGCATTGGCCTACATATCACACGTGGCCTAACACGTGTCTACGTGTCACCAAATGGCCGTGGCCATAAAATTAATGGCCTAAAAATGAATACTGACTTATGTGTTGAACATGACACGTGTCATATTATTAGTGGTGGAACATGACACGTGTCATGTTCCTATAGGTGCGATATGAATAGTGATTTTGAGTCTATGACCACCAATTATTAATGTATATATATATAATATATTGTTTATGTAACGGAAGGTGTAACTTGATTCTTCACCGACAACATGTTCTTAGTCGGTGTTTAACTTGAATTCAAATAAAGAGAGTTATAAAGTTAGGAAAAAATGTATTTTCGGGTACGGTGGAGTCACGTGACTCTTTAAATAGATTTTTTTATAACGGTGAAAAGCATCAAATCTCATATTTGAGCCTACAACTTTCTATTTAGAAATTTTAAAAATTCACCCTACCTTATCATATAGTTCTCCCTTTAACGACACACCAGAAATTGAGAATGAAGAGATAACATTATGCACGGTCAGGGGTACGGTAGATCCACATATATTACGAATTGTTTTATTCACTAATTACAAAATAATATCAAGGGTATGATAGTTTAACAATATCTACGTTGCATATAATGGTTTTCTATAAGGATTTAAATTCTAGGGTAAACAATAATGTAGATCTAGAAATAAGGTTAGACAGTTACGTGTATTTATCGTTCCAAAGAAACAAAATAATGTCATCTTCTTTTATTACTACACTTTAAACCTCTCTTACTACTTGTAACTAATGTTTTCAATTTAAGTTGGTATTAAATAATTACTTTTGTGTTAATTTAGGTTTCTTTATCTTCAGTTGGACTATTTTTTTTTGTTTGTGTTTGTATATTGGATATACGTTTCAGTACCCGAATCCCTGTTTGAAAGTTCGGATATTTGAAATTTCTGATACAGATTCGAATAGTTAAATCAACTACCCAAAAGTTCCGGATATCAGGTTTGACTCGTAAAGTATTGCATCAAATTATTGGGTCTGGCAAACGATACAACCTTCCTCGAAGTCATTAACTTGTCGTTACTTCATTCAAATTGTTTAATCACTTAGTAATTTGTTTAGACTTAGTTAAAAAAGGTGTTATGAACATGAAAGAGTTCCAAGTCAAATTTTCAACCTGGGTGTTACTACTAAAAACAGTTAGCAATAAGTCTACAAAATAATTTACATTTTAGTCCAACAAAAATAGTTACAATAACAACCCTGCTTTTGCTACCGTTCCATATCGTATTACAGCATAAAACATTTGTGAAACAGTCCCGCTCCCCCGTCTATTATTTCTTGTTAATTATCTAAAACAAAATGAAAGAGCATACAAAAAAAATATATAAAAGAACATGCCTGAAATGTTTAGCCGGAAAACAATATAGCCAAATAGAAAGGCAGTCCAGACCAAAATCGAACCAATTATGGATTTATGCCATAACTTTTACCTTTTGAAATCGAAAAAAGAGAAGCAACCATCGTTTAGTGAGGGTATGGGAAAATTTTTCAGGGATAAATTATGATAAATCAAAATAACAACTTAAAACCCCCAAAATATAAATCACATTAGGCACCACTTGAGGAGCAAACTCAAATCTATAAGAAAAAACATCACAACTTTCGAACGTGTTAAGATCATCGTAGAATTGTTACCTTTTAAAATTGAAAAAGAGAAGCAACATTCATTTAAAATTAATCAATATTAAGAACAATAATTGCACACACACATTCATCATCTTTACATATCTAAAACCCTCGTATATAAGGAAAAATAAAAAAAACTTAAAGCCCAAAAATAGAAACCACTTAAGGAACATGCTCACACACATCTATAACAAAAAACATCACAGCCTTCGAACCAGTTGAGATCATCACAGAATTGTTACCATTTGAAATCGAAAAAGAGAAGCAACTAAAATAGAAATCACTTGATAAACAGACTCGGATCTATAATAAAAAACATCACAACCTTTATAAAATGGGTCATTATAGGCTCAAATCAGTAAGAAATGTTATCACAGCCATCATAACCCAAGAAAACCATATTTGTAGTCTCAGATCTGGGTCATAAAAAGACTTATAAACCCTAGATCGTCGAACAATAGACATCTAATCTTTATACGTAAAATTCAAACCATTTTCGAAAAACCCAATTTCAACAAAGTTTCGTATAAAAACCGTCCGGCTTAAAAACCCAATTCCAACCAAGTCCTGTGTTGGTGATTTTAGTGTAATCATTGTTGTAAAACTCCCGAGTACTCCCTCGACTTGGTCGACTACTCCAACTCCCCAGTCGATCGAATTGGAAGCACCTAGCGACTTTTGCAACCATGAGTGAAATCAAACCATTTTGTTTAATTGAGATCTACTTGAGATCAAAGACAAATGATAACAAACATTGATTGAGTTACAAGGTGTGAAATATACACTTAATAAAATATATACTTATCTCATACATCCTGAAACTAGGGGATTTAAGGGGAATGTGCCCCCCTTGTGTGGGTTTGGAGGCAACGTCCCAGGCGGGGTTCAAGGGGGTGAAATCAGCGAGTGGCGTCCACAATGGATATTTTTTAATACCTTGATGAAACACTACTAAAAATTGTTTAGAATTTGCATACTTGATGAACTTTGCTTGAACCCGATTAACTTTTTTAGACCCTATTAAACCCGACCCTAATTAACTTATTCGGGTTCGGGTTGGGTCGGGTTAATCGAGTTCGGGTATTTTCGACACCCGTATCCCTGAGTAGTGACTGATTATTATCAGTAGTAATCATCAACAATAAAGTTGGTCTATCTGTAGTACCTTTGTATTGTAATCACAGATTGTTAACTGCAAATGAAACATTAAGATGATACCGGGTACTCAGGCCCCAAAGTCCCAAACACACAAATATCACCTTTTTAGTCCTAAGTGGGCTTCCATAATTATTAATGTTCAAGTTTAAGAATTGGGCCACTGAAGGCCCAATAGCTTTCTAGGCTTCTGACAACGAAGAATATTCTGTGGTCTGAATAGTTTAATACTTTTGCAAACCCTTGCATTTATCCCCAATTTTGTAGCCATTCATCACTGCGTGTTTGTGTGTGCAACAAACTAACAATTCAGCTCATCAAAACCTAGGGTCTCAACAACCATGGCGGACCACCGTGTAAGCAAGAGGTTCAGGAACTCCGTCGTCAAACGAGAACAATCAGAACTCACCGGCAAAAACCTAAGGAAAATTCGAGTCATCTGCTCCGATCCCGAAGCCACCGACTCATCATCCGACGAAGCCGATGATAGCGGAGAGCGATCTTCAACGCGTCGAATTGTGTGCGAGATTGTGATTGGAGCCGATCCCGAGGACGACGAGGATGAGCCGACGGAACGGAAGAGTTCGTTGGAACGAACCGAAAGGAAGAAATTGGCAGGAGTTCGGTTGAGGAAGTGGGGAAAATGGGCGTCGGAGATCCGTGATCCGTTTAGCAGGAAACGGATATGGTTGGGGACGTTTAACACCGCGGAGGAAGCCTCCAACGCGTATATAGCGAAGAAACAGGAGTTTCAGGCGAGAAAATCCGACCAAATTCGCCCCAAATCTGGCCACCAGTCGCCGATTCATTGGAAGAAATCGTCTAGATGGCGGGAAGCGGTTTATGATTCGGTAACGAAACCGGATGATAGTGATCCGGAAGAAGAGGCTTTAAAGGCTCTTCAGTCCATGAAGCATGCATTCGGGTCGGGTTATGGGGATCCAATTGGTTCAGATAGCGGTTCACCTCAGAAAATTGAGCCATTGAGCGGGAGCGATGGTGGTGGTGAAACAGAAACAGCCAGTGGGACCACCACCACTACTACTAATACTGTAGAGGATTCAAAAGAAGAAGAAAACAAGCCACCTTGGTCGGGTTTAGGAATTGATATGCTTGTGATAGATAACCATGGCAATCTGCTGGGCCAATTTAGCAGATTGGATGATGACCTTAAAATCTGCTGATGAACCACCTGACTCCAGTTATCAAACTACCATTTGCTGACTGAGCATTTGTACATGTTTTAATTCTGCTACAGTCAATGGTATATCATTATATCAACTATTTGTGGGTCTTTCTTTCGCAATGAGTCAGTGACCCTGTTTCTTTCCTTTTTTCCTTTCGAATTTGCTGTTCCATGTTGTCAAATTCTGGATGGCTATTGCATTGTTGGTTCTACATTGCTTCTAGTATTTCCAATTTGGACTCTTTTAACTTTACAAATTGGAAATTTATATTTGACTTCTTGTATCTTTTGTTTTTCCCATTGGTCTTCTTGATGCAATAAAAGGTACTAAATGGTTCATTCAGTTCTACTTGACTGTTAATCATAGATTCATGTTAAACTGACTGTTACAACACAAGCGAAAAAAGGCTTTGGTTTTCATTCTGCCATATCTAATGTTTCTACTTTTGAATGATATCATTGTGGGTTGAAAATGGAGTTTGATTTGGATTATACACCAGACCCATTGTTTGCAGATTCAACACCATGGTAAGTTTTCAGAAGTATGTATCTTGAATATAAGCGGTTTCATAAATAAAATGGAAAAAGGTTCAGTCTACTACATATACGGAAAACACTATGATCTCTTAGGATGTTATTACTGAATTGATTATGATAAACCTCATAGAAATCCCTTTTCCTGGAAACTTGTGATGCAGTCGTCGAACATTTGCTCAAGTGTTTTCAAAGGAGGTAATCCCAGTTGTAATATCTTACTGCTATCCATGCTATGTGGGTTGTTATCCCCTTTTCGACTGCTACATCTAATGTTATTCACATATATTTGGTAAGTAACATTGGACATCTAATATTTAATTTCTTGAATAGTTGAAGATATATGTATGCTTACTTGTCTACATAAGGATAGGATGGATATTTTGATTTGAGCATGTGAATGACCTCAGACCAGTGAGCCACTGTGCTTGAACATATGAGTCTGCCTGCAGCCTCTTTTTTCTCCATTGCTAAAATATGAGCTGCCACCACATCATCTATGTGTACAAATCCTACTGTCGTGTTTGGGTATTCTTCTACTGCCCCTGATAAGAAGAAATTCTAGTAGCTCAATATCTGAAATAGTAAAAGTTGTTGGCTTTTGTCATCTCTAGTTCAAATTCTACCAGTTACCCAATAGGCTTATTTTGCAATCTCTAGTTCAAAACATCTATCACTACAGGTAATGTGCTAAATCAAGTTGCTTTATTACCTGTAACATAAGCAAGTATCATTTGAAGTGTACTTGTTGGTTGTGGTGCAAGCAATGGGCCAACCACGTATGAAGGGTTTACAACAACAAGATTAATCCCACTCTCCTTTGCTACACTCCATGCATCTTTCTCTGCTATTGTCTTTGCATATGCGTACCAAAGCTGGATGTAGAACAACATAAGGTAGTTCAAACGATGATCATCAAGATTAATCAACTTAAAAGTTTTAAAAGCGTTAGTGTTCCCCTACATCGTACTGTTTGCAGTATTCAATATCACTCCAATGTGATTCATTGAGAGGAGACATTTTGCTGTGCATCATAAAGGTATCTAATCGAAGAGCAGGATGAGGTCAGCACTACCCTTTTTACACTCTTGGCTTTCTTGCATGAGGTCAGCACATTTAATGTTCCCTTTATGCATGGATCAATTAGCGTTTCCTGTAAATGATAGTATTGTTATGTTTAGAATTATTTTGTTATTAATTTGATTAAATTCCAATTGGATTTTTAAGGTAGGCCTGAATCTGTCAACACATTCAAATGGGAATGTGGAGATGTTAGAAGTTACGAGGGAATTTATATCAATTTTGAACTTTAGAAGTGATAGAGATTTGACCTTAAAAGTAAAATTGTACCTGTTGTTGTCTTGTTGGGAAAGAATGCAGTATTATTTTTTTTTGGAAACATATAGGTTTTTGAAATTGATGCAAAATTAAAGGTAAAAATTGCCTTGATATTGTTGTCGTATGGAACAATCACAGGAGATGCAGTGTGGAAAACCCCATCAACACCATCTACAGCCTGGTCAAAACTTCCTTCTACCATGAGATCAGCCTTCATAAGCTTTAGTCTATCGTGGGCACCTTTCATCTCCAGCAGGTATCCTACTTTCTTGACATTTTCTGACAAAATATGAAATAAATAGTTGTATAAAATGTCATCAAATGATCATAATACTTGTATTTGCGCACAAATAAATTGTCATATTGAATCAAAATAGATAAAATAAATATAGCTCTACTATGGCATTTTGGCACTTGCATATTAAGAAATTTGTTGGTCACACTGTTATGCTCATGACTACATTTGATTTTCATTCAGTTTTGGATGGAACTATGTAGCATAAATCATCAATAGGAAGTTGTAAAGATTAATATTCTCTCTTTCAAATTGTTCCTTCCCTTATTCTCTTGTCACCAAATTACCATTTATGTTTTTTGGAGAACAAGGAGAGCCTAGTTAGACTGAGAAATGTAAAATCATTTCAACCGTTGATTAATAATTTATAGTTTATAATTTTATATCATGTAAGTTGATTAAAACTGAAAACCCAAAAGAATGATTTTCTCTTTTATCTGTTCTGCCCATCTTGCTTTGGATCAAGCAAGATTCAACTCATTTAATACATCAAGATTGCGCCTTGACAAAACATACATTAATGAAATTAAAACTGAAGTTGGTTAACAAGTTCTTTATGCCCTCAACATATGATGAGAATCACTGAAAACCAGATCCAAACAAATCCATCCCAATTCAAGTACTCTCTTTTAGGGATAAGAGAAGATTTGAACTGTCACCTTCAAGATATTGCTTTGAATAGATCTACAAGTAGAAAGAATGTTGTAAATTATGTAAAACTCTTCCATGTAATAGTTTAGCTCAAAGTTATGGTATTTTCACATCAAAATTGAAGTCGCGTAAAATGCGGCAGTCAAAATAACATTCATAGAGGGAAGGTTGTCTTGCACTCTTGCTATAAGTATAAAACCAGATAGCAAAATGGTAAGGCTAAAATTGTGGTTCTCAGCCTTTGCTGCTAATAAATATGTTGTTGCAAAGCATGAGAATGTAAGCAATTCCACCCTTTAGAACTCAACAAAAGAAAAAGTGTAGTTTTCATGGACATCCCAAATTAGGAACTGTTTGGAGTATTTCTTTGATCTTAAACCACATTTTTTTTAATTCCATGGGACATCCCAATTTAGGAACTAGTTTACAATTGATTTATCCTTTGGTTAAAATTGGTGTTATATGGTGTACCTGGATCCCTGACGGTGGTTCGAACCGTATCTCCTTTCTCGAGCAACGATCTGATAATGTAAGCTGCTATGAATCCTGTACCGCCTGTCACACAATATTCTGGCATTTTCCTTTTCTGTTTGCTGGTATGTGCAGCCTGCTGCAGCTATATATATATATATATCATGTGATTGAAATAGTTGTCTTTTACGCTATAAGTACATTATGCATTAATAGTTGTATGTCCCGAAAGGAGAGGTCTGAGAATGTTGAAAGAACATTCTTAGGATTGAATGACTTGTACATCATGTTAGAGGACTTGTATCTAGTGCATTGATAGTTGTATACTATTGTTGGCGTTTAGGTGAGTATTTGGTTTGTAGCAAGTAAAGAACAGAGTATGCATTTTTTTTTCTGGTGAGCATTTGGTTGCATTTTCTTTAGATCACTATAATATAATCTATTCTGCCTTTGATGATGCTTTGGATGATACTTAAATCTTGCGCTCTGTCGGTCTTTCTCTCTCTGTTGTGGGTGTGCATACAGATCGGCTTGTGACCTAAAACCAGTTCCAAAAATCGACCTGTCCGATCCACAAACCGGGTTCGCTGTAACCCAATGCCAACTGGACGGCGGTTTGATATCTACATTTTAACACCATGATCCGACCCGACCCAATCTTAACTGGTTTGATGGGCCTGCTTTTGAATTTTGGATACAAAACTAGCTGATTTTTCAAGTCTTTTTCTAATAGCATGAGTTGGTTTAAATCTAGAAAACAAAACTTTCGAAATTTGCATAGAAAAATAATGTGCAACGATGGTGAAAGGAAAGTGGTAAAATGAACATCAATTCCGATAGTTTGGCTTGGTGGAGGGAAAATGAACATCAGTTTTGATTATATCCAATATGACTCATGACTACTAATCGTCTAAGTTTTTGTAATAACTTTGAAATATGTGTTTTCTACCGATGACAAAGTTATATGTTTACGAGGAATAATGTTTACTCAAGTGCGATGGAAACCGCATTTGATTGAAAGAGCGGTTAGACGTTGTGGAATGGGTAAAAGAAATATATATATTCACTCGAAGGAGAAAATATTATTAAAAAAATAAATATAGGAGGATGTGGTAAAAAAGAAATGATGACCCTATTCGAGATGCACACAAGCAACTTTCCTAGTTTATAATCTGTTGTGATTTTTACCCATTTAAATGGTTTTGTAGGTTCTCAAAACATTCTTAACATCATCTATCATGTTAAAATTAAACATCAAAAGATCTTAACCGGATAATAATCTTATATAAAATCATGTGAAAAAGGTAACACAACCATATAGAAGGTGTGGTTCAAGTATAGATGTTATAGAATACCCAACAATTATCCAGCAATGAAAGACAAGAACAAACAATATTCCATAATAAAAGCTATTTTCGTGTGCTCATTACGGTTTGATT